>OX402073.1:9820070-10233070 GCA_947859365.1 Archips crataeganus | reverse complement strand
TTTCGGACAGGTCCAATAATAGAAAAAAAAACGGGAGCCCTTGGTTTCGCATAATTGAATAACTCATAACGCAACATTCTTCATAATCAACGTTAGTCATACAGTGATTTATTTCTTAAACAGTACGTATTTTTTTCAGGACTTTTAAAATGCCATCTTGTAGGAATGCAGTAGGTGAGGTTAGGTTTGTTTTATTGTTTATTTATTTATTTATTTATTGATACACCAACAGTGTTTACACGGAAATTACAGTAAATAGTTAGAACGGTTCTTATCCTATATGTAACACTAATAACAGGTATATACAACACTCAACGTAAATGTTATTTAATTTAGACTAAGTATAATTATTATTAATGAACAGGTAAATTTAGTATCTTCTCCTTTACTGCGGCTTGGGTCGAATTTGAACAGTTAGTATTAATTAAATATGCCTTATAAATAAATAAACAAAAAATTCAAGGTACTTTTATAATATGTTGACACTGACATCTGAGGTGAGACTGTGTTCGGTTGTGTAATAACTGTTTTATGTTGCATTTAATGTAAAATTTTGTATTTATTTTATTTTGTAAGTACCTATTTATTTTCTTTCTCTTTTGAGTATTTCTGTTTTTTTTTCTTTACCGCACGTAATTGTTACTGTCTGCTTTTCCACTATATAATAAATTTATTTCTCTTAACTAGGTTAGCTGGAAGAGATCCCTTTTTAGGGATAAGTTCGCCTTTGTTCTCCTCTCTGTGTATTTGTATTTTTTATTTTTATGTGCAATAAAGAGTTTACATACATACATACATACATACATATGTCAATAAAAGTTAATTTTTGTGGGGTAGTTTGAGAATAAGAAAAATAAAGTGGGTACTTGAGAAGTTACAGTGACAAGTTAAAACATTTGTTTTGGTTTGTTAGTTTAACAGTTGATAGCATAGCATACGGTTGTGGTAACTCTGAAGATGAGCTCTGGTTGAGTTCGAAACGCGTCAGTGTAGCTTGGTGGTGGTGATGGTTGGGTTTATGTGATTTGTGTGTGTTCGTACAGTGTGGAGGTGGAGGAACTGCATGAACGCACATTTCTTGCATAAACGTAACTATTGTAAGGTCGCGGGTGAGCAAAGTAATTGTTTTAGTTCATTAAGTATAATAGTTAACCTAAAATTGAACTATAAACTAAATTTGAAATTTCGCATTAAGAATATCAGATTATGGCTAATTTTTGAAATAATTCAACAGTTTTTGTCTGAATGATGTGTATGAATCGTTGAAAATGTCAATGTCATGTGTTCCAATTTCATTATATGTTCTCATTATACGGTTCAGAGGATAGAATTTACCAAGATTGGCTCTGTGCTTTCCTGTAACGAAGATGCTGTTGATGGGATATCTCGGGATAGTACGTGGCACCTTTATACTTAAGTCTTCAAGGACTGCTGACGCAGACAGCGTTCCGTGCACGAGTTTGTGGAGGGTCAGTAAGTCCGCCATCTTGCGGCGCTGTTCCAGCGTGAGAAGCCCAAAGCAGGCCTCTTGCATGCCATGTACTTACGCGCGATATTTACCTACCGCGGGGACGATCTCCTGCGATCGAAATTTCAGTAGGTTGTCACAAGCGCGCGCCGACGCACGTTCATTCGTGTTTGAAGTCGCGCAGATTTTTTTTCACATATAACTGACCTGTGATTGACCACTATCTCGCCTGATGAAAAGTGTACATGAGACCAAGATATTGAACCTTAGGATGGAAAAGAATTCTTTTGTTGATTATAAATACCCAGTAGTTTTATGGTAAGAATAGAGCGAATTGTCTCTATTAGTGAATTTGCGCTTCACTACATAGTATAAAACAAAGTCGCTTCCCGCTGTCTGTCTGTGCCTATGTATGCTTAGATCTTTAAAAGTACGCAACGGATTTTGATGCGGGTTTTTTAATAGATAGAGTGATTCAAGAGGAAGGTTTATATGCATAATACATGCATTGCACCCGTGCGAAGCCGGGGCGGGTCGCTAGTCATCTTGATATAATCATGCATGTCAAATGTGACCTAAATTAATTAAGTTTGTGCTCGAGTCTTGGATGTTTTATAAGTATTTAAGTATTTATCTATATAAGTATGTGTATCCGGTGTCTAGTATCCATAGCACAAGCTTTGCTTAGTTTGGGACTAGGATAATTGAATTCAAGTGTCCCATGTTTTTTTAAAATGACGCGCAGTCTGCATTATTATTAAAATTGTGGCTGGGTATGTTTGATTGTCCCATGACAAAAATACTTACCGACCGCACCAAATCCCTTTTTGCTATTACTAACCTAGATTAAGATTAACTAACACCAGTGGACCACATTGTTGTCTTTAAGTACTATCTATCATCCCAGCCGATATACGTCCCACTGCAGGCCACAGGCCTTCTCTCAGAATGAGAGGCCTTGGGCCATAGCTCCCACGCGGGCCCAGTGCGGATTGGGAACATCACACAAACCATTGAATTTCTTCGCAGGTGTATGTTATGCAGGTTTCCTCACGATGTTTTCCTCCACTGTAAAGCTCATGGTAAATTTCAAATGTAATTTCGCAGATAAATTACGACCGCTTTGGCCTAGTTCCTAGTCCTGGGTTCGAGTCCCGGTAAGGGCATTTATTTGTGTGATGAGCACGAATATTTGTTCCTGAGTTATGGATGTTTTCTATGTATTTAAGTATTTATTTATCTATATAAGTATGTTTATCGTCGTCTAGTACCCATAGTACAAGCTTTGCTTAGTTTGGGGCTAGGTCGATTTGTGTAAGATTGTCCCCTAATATTTATTTATTTATTTATTTATTTAAATTCCGAAACACACAGAGGTGCGAGCCGGGATTTGAACCCACGACCCTCTGCTTGAGAGGCCATAGGTCAAACCACTAGGCCACCACAGCTTCTTTAGTTTCTTTAACTATTTAACTACTAAATAAATAAAAATTAAAATTACTAGTCCGCCTGCCTTTGAAATACCTGTTCCCTAAAATACCAAGTATTTCACAGTGACGGCCCGCGGGCACGCCAACCGGCAAGTAATTAAATATTAAACTTTAACGCAGCCCTGCCGGCGCCGGTGGTTTAGTGTGGAGCGACCTTTATTTTTGTGAGTCAAAAATTCTACTATACGATGATTTTTTAGGGTTCCATACCCAAAGGGTAAAAATGGGACCCTATTGCTGAGACTTTGCTGTCCGTCCGTCTGTCTGTCTGCCCGTGGCCCAGGCTGTATCTCATGAACCGTGATAGCTAGACAGTTGAAATTTTCACAGATGATGTATTTCGGCTGTCGGTATTTTAATTGGTGATCAGGAATCAATTTTTCTAGATCAGTATTCGGTCGCGACCACGTTTGAGTCTCAGTTACATGAAACAAAACGTCTATTTTTTACGATTCTGGAGCCAAAATGAAAAAAGGAACCCTCATAGTTTCGCCATGTCTGTATGTCCGTCCGTGCGTCCGTCCGTCTGTCCATCCGCGGCTGTTAGTTCTAGAAAGCTATAATTTTACATGGATACTCGTAAATGTAGCAATTACCCCAAAAAAGTAATAAAATAAAATGTAGAAAATGAAATTTTTTTTAGGGTACTTCCCATAGACGTTAAGAGGGTACGATGCGCACCATTTCTCCATACAAACGTAATCCCCTGTTTCCTCCCTGGATAATAGCTTTAGAGCCAATTTTTTTTACTGTGTAATCTGTATCTACCACAGCTATGCCCCTGTGTTTCGTTTTTTTCCATATTTCAATTAACATAAGAAATATGAGCTTTCAAAAACTGAAAAAATTGCCCAATTTCAACGTCATTTTCAGACACTCATCAGAAAAGAATCCCTGATATAAACAAAAAAAGGGAAACATAGAGGCATAGCTAAATCAGTCCTCTAATTATTTTTGAAAAAAATAATTTTATTGGTCCAGATTTCGAGAAGAAAACAGGGGATTACGAAATGCTGTTTTGATCAATTTTACGCGCCTAATAACGGTCTGAGCTGCAGTTGTCCCGCTCTCGCTGTACTGACACGGAGGGGTTCGGGCGAGACAGCGACATTTCATTAAAATACCTATTTCTCAAAAGTCTCTCAGCCATCGTACCCTCTTAATCGGGGGTTATTTTATTTTTCTCGTCTAACCATATACTGCGGGGCATCATTGGATAGGTCTAAACATTTATTACATTGATTCGTTTGCGTGATATTCAACTTTAAAGTGCATTTTTTTGTTAAAATCGAGCGTCCCCTTATACCAAAACAGTTGGCTTGAAAATTTTGGAAAAATTCATGATGGGAGAAAATATCAAATTAACAAGGAAAACTATAACGGCTAAGCTAAATAAAAAATCCTTAGAAAAATATTACTTGTCGAATACAGATAGTAAACGTAGTAACGGCTACGGAACCCTATCCTGGGCGTGTCCAACACGCTCTTGGCCGGTTTTTTTTAAATAATGACTAGGGTGACGGCACCAATCATGGACATGTTAAGCACAGTAGTTACCCAGTAATGGACAGAAAAGATTCAATGCCTTATACATAGCATTCATGGACTTTACTGGTCATGACCATCAATATAGTGTTGATAGTTTAAAAATGTAGGGTGACCGTTTCTTAAAATTTGGTTTATGGAAAAAAATTACCATAATTGGTTCTTGGCCATTACTTGTGCTGTCACCCTAGGGTATTTGGAAAATCACTTTTTAATTAAAATCATTGTTAACCTACACATGATTTAGTCTACCTACGAGCTTATTAAAACCAAAACCTCTTTCACAAGTCAGTTACTTAAACAAACTGACGCCAGATCTGTCAAATTCCCCGCCAAAGCGATGATACTTAGCGAAACTTCGAATAAACGCCCATTCGTGTTATAATACTTACTTGGATTATACTACGTTAATAGTCTATCTATATGTTAGTATGTCTGTCGCATAGCTCGTAAACAAGGCTGACTCATAGCGTGCCTAGGCTCTACACGATACCTACGAAATGTTAAGGTTATGTTGTTTCGTAGCCTAAACAAACACGTTTATGTTACTTTCACGGCAAATAGATCGTAAGTAAGATCGTAATTTTGTTACCAGTTGAATTAACGGGAACGTATCAAAATATATAAAGTTTAAAACGAATAATGGACGAAATACGTAATGGTCATAATATATACTAAAATTTTCTATGAAACTATTGATAAAACGAACTTTTTTAATCGTGTAATCTACAGATTGGTTTAGGTTAGGTTAGGTTAGATTTATTTTATGAAAATCCTGTAAAGTTGAGAATTTCCAAGAAAACTGCATTATATCATATGACCATTATGTATTTCGTCCATTATTAATTTTAAACTTTATATATTTTGATACGTACCCCAATTAACATGCAGATTTATTTATAGTCTTACTAGCTGTTGCCCGCGACTCCGTCCGCGAAGAATAAGGGTATAAAAAATAGCCTACGACCTATATACCTATGCAGATAAAAATTGATAAAAATCGGTCAAGCCGTTTCGGAGGAGTTCGATAGCAAACACTGTGACACGAGATTTTTAGGGGGTAAAAGAGATGATTTCCAAACAAAAGACGGTCAAGTGCGAGTCGGAGTCGTGCACACGGGGGGCTACTCCGAAATTCGAAAATCGAAGTTCGTATCGCATCGTCTTGCTCGCTCTTGTATTAAATACTATCAGCGTGAGAGGAATGGCACGATACGAAGTTCGAATTTTGCACTTCGTAGTATAAGGCCAGGGATATTGGATACACAGGAAAAAAGCATTTGTAAGGAAATCAAATGTAACATACTGGGCTCCACTCAGCGTAATGTTGCAGCCCCGCAACGCTTTTTTGCAACGGGACCCATTTAAAAACTAAACATATAAACATAGTCTGTTGCAACGAGTGCACGGCAGCACTAACACCATCCTGGGGCTAAATTCAGGAACGGCCCAACACGGTTTGCGAGCGGTAATTCAATTGTTCGGGAGAGGATAGGATGGATGGATTGGGATGAACCTTATTTTCCTGTTAATTCACTTTGTAAATAAATAAATAGATCAGGCTCATCCCAAACTCAGCCTAAACCTCTCGCAAACCAGTGATTTTTCGCGTTTCAGAATAGCAGTTCAAACCAAACCCAACCCAAACGTTTGAATTAACGCTACCAAACCCGTGAAGGCCCGTTCCTATTTAGCCCCTGGCAACCGTCGCCAAAAGAGTAGATAACATCTAACTAATATTATAAAGAGGAAAGATTTGATTGTTTGTTTGTTTGTTTGTTTGCATTGAATAGGCTCCGAAACTACTGGACCGATTTCAAAAATTCTTTTGCCGTTAGAAAGCTACATTATCAATGAGTGACATAGGCTACTTTTTACCGCGGGAAAATACCTTTTCCTACGGAAAAAATAATTTATCGCGGGCGAAGCTGCGGACGGAAGGCTAGTACCTAATAAAGCATTAAGGTATGTCCACATTAAGTCATCGCCCTAGGATTGGCAAAAACAGCGCGCTATACATTACAAGTGAATAATTGACGAGTTCCTAAATTGGGTGCCAAACCTGCGGCGTGCAGTTATGTCTGGAGAAGGCATTAATTTCTGTCAAAATCGAAGCCTTGGATTGTCGCGGAAATGAAGAGATAGTTAATTGTTACCATAAATTAGCTCCGAAATAGTTATATGTTATGTGATTATATTATCGCTTAACAGGTGCCACTTTAGACATGGGATTTTTTCTCATTTTTTCTAGAACGTGTATGGTTTGATTTTTGTCGTTGAGTTGAGTTGAAAGTCGGTTGCGTGAGGTGCGATGGAGAAACTGAAACTGGCCATAGATCGGACAACTCCTTTCGATATGATTTAAACAAATTTAGCGCTAAAAGGCAAACGTATCATCCGAACAATTGACAAGATTCATATTTCTAAGGCTATACATAATTTGATTCGTTTTCTGTATTCTGTCGAGAAAGAGAAAGACGCTGATAGTTTTAAATTTTCACTAGGATTATTAATTGATTTATAACAATTTTTTAAGATGTGCTTATTCTAAAAGGGCATAACTCCAAAACTACCACACAATAGATCCATTACTTTTGTCTAGTCTCTATTAAAAAAAGTGATGACGTAAACCTGACGTTGAGCTTGTTATCAAATTTAAAATTATTACAGTTCTTTTTTGTGGTGAAAAGGGCAAAGGGAACATATCTATTCTGTGGTAGTATTGGTAAAATCAGATATATTTTTAAATTTCTTGTAGGTATTTTTTTAAATCCAGAGAAATAAATTATAATAAATATTTTTCCGTGTATGAGGCAAAACTCTTTCGATTCCTGTAGTAATTGTCAGGTGTCATGTGATTATATTATCGCTTAACAAGTGCCACTTTAGACATGGGATTTTTTCTAATTTTTTCTAGAACGGGTATGGTTTGATTTTTGTCGTTGTGTTGAGTTGAAAGTCGGTTGCGTGAGGTGCGATGGAGAAACTGAAACTGGCCGGATCGGACAACTCCTTTCGATAAGATTTAAACAAATTTAGCGCTAAAAGGCAGACGTATCATCCGAACAATTATATCCGCTCCAAATCGTCCGGTTCGTAGTTCCAGCACCCTTCGTGGTGAACACAATCAATTACAATATCCACTGAATTAGCAATGTATGAGAGTTAAACGTGTAGGTAATTGTTCAAATGTATCTAGAATTAATTTTGCGAGTTATGTACTCATGTATCAAGAGTCATCATCATCATCCTGGCCTATATTACGTCTTTGTTCTTTAGACTCACACATAAATAAATAAATAATAAATATCACGGGACAATTCACACCAATTGACCTAGTCCCAAAGTAAGCTAAGCAAAGCTTGCGTTATGAGTACCAGGCAACGGATAAACAAACTTATATAGATAGATACATACTTTAATACATATCAAACACCCAAGACCCGAGAACAAACATTCGTATTAAACATACAAATATCTGCCCCGACACGGGAATCGAACCCGGGACGTCAAGTTTCGTAGTCAGGTTCTCTAACCACTAGGCCATCTGGTCGTCTAATATATATACATATATATAATATATAAGTCCAAACAAAGAATACTGATAATTATTATTTACAAAAGGACAAGTACACAGTCCTACGTGATCGACACTACTGGCGAAATCATTTGTTCCTGATTCGTCATATTCCTAATCGGTCATATTCCTTAATTCGACACTTTCCTAACTCGTCATAATCCTGACTCGTCATATTCCTAATTCTGCGCGTGTCGTGAATACTTTGTACTACGGTTATTAGACAATAATTTAATTAAGGCGGAGTCCAAAAGAAATGGCAAGTAATGTAAAGTTTGTGCAGGCATATGGACATGGAATACTTATGACGAATCAGGAATATGACGAGTTAGGTATATGGACCAGTTAGGAAAGTGTCGAATTAGGAATATGACCAATTAAGAATAAGACGAATCAGGAACAAATCGAGCCCACTCCAGGGCACAGTCCCTCAGAATGAGAGAACTTGGCCCGTAATTCCCAGCCAAGTGCGGATTAGGAACTTCACACCTCTGAAATTCATCTCAAGTGTGTCCAGATTTCCTCGCGATGTTTTCTTTCACCGTAAAGCTTTTAGCAAATCTCAAATAATGATATGATTTCGCATAGAAATTCTGAAAATATCAGAGTTGCAAGACCAGAGTCGTACCTACAACCCTCTACTTGAGAGACCACTTCAAACCACTACCAAGCTCTATTAGTCTTGCAGTAGACGTCTTTCGGTTAACGATGATGATGACACTTTTATTGGTGCTCTCGCCTCCCAATCACTTCTCAAACGCTTTCCAATCCAATTCGGCCTTCCATTAAATAAACATACATCTTAAAGTCAATCCTTTAAGCTTTTAAAAGCATCAAAGCCCAGTAAAATGGGCATCAAAAAACAAAGCTTTGGTCCCTGATCCGCCATTTTGTGCTCTCGAGAAGCAAGATGGCGCACAATGGGACTAATGGTGTCGCGAGTGTTTTTAAAGGTCGCTACGCTATGTTCACAGGCAAGTCTAGCTAGGGTTACCAACATGAAAAACAAATTATTATTAAAAATGTGTAAGTAAGTATACAAAAGTGCGACAGCATATTATTAAGCGTACGCTTTATAATCTCGAATCGCCGTGTAAAAAAGGTATGGCAAGATAAAAAAAACATGATGATGCTGCATCACGAATGGGCCGGTTCGTCTGGGGCAGTACCACCCTCTCACAGAACACTGGCGTGAAGCAGCAGTACTCCTGCTGCGTTTTCTACGGTCAGTGAGAGCGCCGGGGGCCCAATACCTCTCCCCTATTCCCTGTCCATTTTAAAGGCCAACAACAGATCAGTGACTCTCTTTGAGTTATTGATATTTATGGGCGGTGGTGAGTTTGTGGTGATCATTTTCCATCAGATGCCCCGCTTGCTCGTTTGCCTCCTTGTCAAAATAAAAAAAATGAAGCATCGAGTGAATATTCATCCAAGTAAACCGTCTGCTATTCACCTTACGATGCTTCGCCAAATTTCTCTCTCCTAAGATCCTATGACACACTTTACATCGTTCAATTACCCCACTTAATTAATTTAAATAATTAGCAGCTCAAGTGCGCCAGCCGGAAGCCGGAAGCGCGACCATTTTGTGAAGCCAAGATGGCGGATATTAATGGCGGTTGGCTGTCAATTGGGTTGGTGTTGCCTGTTTAGAGTTTAATTGCTTTGCTGGTTGAATCAAAGACGTTTCTATGGGGATAATGCTGTACTGCACGCAGGGAAAAAGTGGTGGAATATGGAACACGCACATAGACGGTGCTGCCAACTGGTGCCATCAATTTGAGTGTTTTACCCTGATAAGTTTCTTTTACTGTCCGCATAGTGTCTCTTCTGCCGCATTAGTGCTGCCGCCTATAGTTTCTGTTAGGGAACCGGACGTGTAGTTTCGTTAGGGAACGTGGCCGGTACAACAAAAAATAATAAAAATATAATTATATTAAATATTAAGGGGGGTCCTGACTAAACAATATAAAATGATCTCACACTGCGTACATTTTACTTAGAAGCAGGGTTCTACTAACACTGGATTATTATAGTTACGGCTGTTTACGGCGTCTGTTTTGACATACCCAAAAATTTGTACAGAACCCTCAGTGCGCGAGTCCGACTCGAACTTGGCCCGTTCTTTCATTCCATGTTCACACGGCTTAGCTGGAATGACGTAGAAATGAAAACTCAACCTTAGCTTCTTTCAAAATGGCGTCGAATGAAGTCGTGCGTTTTGGAATAATTTTAAATGGCCGATTTCAAATGAACGTATCTGTGTTTAGACTGTGAATTTTTCGTTTATTCGGAGTGGAATAAATTATGTCGAATGAAAAGATCTAACATCGTTGACGTTTAAAAATGACTTGTCTGATATTACTTAACTGTAGGGGCGGCACAAATCGAACTGATCAGGTCGCCAGATGGTCTTTACATTTCGGCGGCATAGTTTAGGGACTCTTAATGCTAAAATCCCATAAAAACTAGAAGATAATTCATAATCACCCCTCACACATCTCACTGCAGGGCAGATCCGTCCTCTCAGGATTGTCACAATACGAGGGGCGTTCAATATAAAGTGAGAATGAGATGCAAACTCTTTCAATATTAGGAAATTAAATACTGGCCGGTAAAGCTAATCTATCTAGCTGATTGCTATGAAAAAAAAACTACCTGTCTTTTGTTTAAAAAAAAATACGGTAATTTCTTTGCAATGCTATTGAGTACGTTAGCGAAAATGTAGAAAATTTAACTGCGCGCCGTTATCAAATACTTGTGTTTGAAAAATTTTTCTACGGACCAAGTCAATTTAGATTTGCGGGATACTTTAGGGTCTAATGCTCCTCCGTATTCGACAGTCGCACGTTGGTGCGCCAAATTTAGACATGGAAGAACATCGACCATGGACGACCCCCGCTCCGGACGCCCTACTACTGCAATAACTGAAGAAATGTAATTAGGCACAATTGGGATGTTTATTTTTTTGCAATGTATAGAAAATCGAAAACCATTTCGAAATAAATGCTTTTTAATTTTATAATTTAAATTTGATTTGTTTTTATTTTTATGCTGAATGTTGCTGTCGAAGTTTCGATGCCACCGAGAGGCTATGTGAATGAAGGCAGCGTGTGGCAGACTCTCTAACGTTTTTTGATTTCCGATAAATCTTCGTGACAGCACTTTTTGACAGAACGCCATTTCTGCGCTACCACGGCATTTTCCCAGTCCAACGTCCCGGCGAACCTATGCTTGAGATCTATTTTTTGGCGTAGTCCTATTTATCGCCAAGACTACATTCAAACACCACATGTGCACTCACGGGTGCTGCGCTGTCATTTTGAAGTTCTCCCGTCACTCGATCTCTGTTGTGGTTTTATTGTTGAAAAAGTGTGTTTGTGTTTTTATTTTTAAATAATGTTAGGACATGCTGTTACAAGTTATTTGTACTTATTACTTTTCAGCGGTTACTCGCGCCGTGCTTTCTCAATACTTCTGTAAAGTGCAGTGACAAACTTGTGTTTTTCTTTTGAGTGTTTTATATATTTATATTTTTCTGCTTATTATTTTTCTGTAAAGCATAGTCGAATGCAGACCGCGACCCAGTCTGGTGGTAGCTCCGGTAACTATGCGTGTCAATTGTGCACAAAATCATTTAAATCCAGTAGAGGTCTAAATATTCATAAAGCCAAATCCCACCGCAACTGCCTTAGTCAAGATACAACTCCTTTAAATTTAAACAGTACACATCCTCTTAATCAACCTTTCCATTATCGCCTTAGCCACCTTAAAAACAGCGTCCAGATAGTTAAGCGTATCCCACGAGGTGCCAGAATCACTGTAGCTGCCCACCTCACCAATATCATACAAAAATGTTACGAATCTAACTCTCCTCAAGACTGGCATAACCTCCTCCTTTTTCCATATTTAGTACTACACGCTAAAGAGGATGATACACATCAATCTTTGACACAAAAAATTAAGAATAACTGTACACACCATTCCATCCCATTGGCCACACACAAACAGTCCAATTATTTTCACAACCAGATCAAAACTATCGAAAATAAAATATGTGACGGTGATCTCAAAGGTGCCGCCCGCTTACTTTTCTCGAGTGACGAGCTATCTCCAGACAACCCGGATACTCTTTCGGCCCTACTGACAAAACATCCTCCCGCACCTGCGACCCCCTATTTTTTCGACCCTCCAACAGCTTTTGAGTCATGCCTGCAGATCAAAAACACCGATGTCTTCAATGCGATTCTTTCATTTAAAACCGGTTCAGCTGCAGGTCTTGATGGCCTTTCACCACAACATTTAAAAGATCTGACGTCCCCGTCCTTGGGTGATACAGGCGAGAAGCTCACAAGCTGTATTGCCAATTTAATAAATTTTATGTACTCTGGCAGTATTCACCCGGATATTGTACCTATCTTGTACGGTGCCAACCTAATCGCCCTTACAAAAAAGGACGGAGGAGTAAGACCAATTGCTGTTGGTACAACACTTCGCCGGCTTGCTTCGAAAATTGCAGTTCGCTATATTTTAGAAAAATTGCACAACCAATTTGAACCCGTTCAATTAGGTTTTGGCGTTAGAGGTGGTTGCGAAGCTGCCGTACACGCGCTCCGCACCTACCTGAACAACAGCGATTGCGAAGTGTTGCTCAAAATTGACGTTAAGAATGCTTTTAATTCAGTAAATAGGGATGCCTTGCTGTTAGAAATCAAATCGAACATCCCCGAATTATACAATTACCTTCTTCATTGCTACGCGGAACCTACAAAATTGATGTATCGATTAAACGAATTGTCATCCGAAGTCGGTTGTCAGCAAGGTGACCCTCTGGGGCCAGCTATTTTCAGTTTGGCTATCAACCCGATTATACAAAATTTGGCTTCCAAATTTAATGTGTGGTACCTCGATGATGGAACCTTAGGAGGTGACTCTGACTCTGTACTTTCGGATCTTTCATTAATCATTGATAAATTTAAATCCATTGGCCTAGAACTAAATTTTAACAAGTGCGAATTATACATTCCAAATTTACATAACGACTCCAATAACCTGATACACAGGTTTAACCAACTTGCACCCAACATTAAAATACTCAATAAGAATAATCTTTGCCTCCTAGGGTCCCCTATTTTTGAAGAATCTATTTCGGATTATTTTGAAAATTCAATATCAAAATTCAAAAATCATTGTCATCGCCTTTTGGAAATTAGCCCGCATTATGCTCTTTCTGTAATAAAGTTTTGCCTTTTTGTCCCAAAATTGACTTATGTGCTTCGCTGCTGCCCTGTTTGGAAACATCAAAATCTTTTAACACAAATAGACATTTTAATCAAAATTAATTTAGAAAGCATTCTTAATATACAGCTAAACGAGCAGTCCTGGACCCAAGGATCCCTTCCCATTCGATACGGTGGCCTAGGGATTCGCAAAATTTCTAGTGTTGCTTTACCGGCTTTTTTGTCGTCAGCCCATAGCTCGTCTAGTCTCATAGGTAAGATCCTACCTACATACTATGAGACTTCGGGTTTGGTGGACGCAAAAAGTGCTTGGCGAATTGCTTGCCCTGACCAAAATTTTCCCGATAATCCAAATTTTCAAAGGTGCTGGGACGACATAACTTGCAAATTAACCGCTGACTCCCTTCTTGACCAGTGTTGTACCGCAGAACGAGCCAGACTTCTAGCAGTAAGAACAAAAGAGGCTGGTTTCTGGCTCCACGCACACCCATCTGCAACCACTGGCACTTTTCTTGACCCCAATACTCTCCGTTTCGCAGTTTGTTTACGTCTTGGGGTCCCGGTCTGCGCTCCACATCGTTGCCCCTGCGGAAGCGATGTAGACCGGCTTGGGCACCACGGACTCTCCTGCCAGAAGAGCGCGGGCCGCTTCGCGAGACATGCTGCCCTTAACGACATTATTCGTCGGTCTCTTGCATCGGCTAACGTGCCGGCTCTCCTGGAGCCGTCAGGTATTTCAAGAGCCGACGGCAAGAGACCAGACGGTATGTCCTTGATCCCGTGGAGTATGGGAAGGGTTCTGGTGTGGGATGCAACCTGTGTAGACACACTAGCCCCTTCTCATATCCACCGGACCTCCACAAGGGCAGCAGCCGCAGCAGAGGCGGCTGAAACCGCTAAAATTGGCAAATATAGTGGTCTCGGCGCCGAATATAATTTCATCCCTTTCGGTGTCGAGACCCTTGGTCCGTGGGGCCCAGGAGCACTAAGCCTCTTCAAAGAGATTTCGAAGAGGCTTATAGATGCTACCGGTGACCGAAGAGCTGGCAGCTACCTCGCTCAAAGAATTAGCCTAGCGATTCAACGAGGTAATGCTGCCAGCATCTTCGGCACAATGCCGCAGGGGCCTTTTTTAGATCTAGTTTAGTTTTAAATTTAGTTTGTAATAATATTATTTTTGTTTGTTTAGATCTAGTTCAGTTTTTAATTTAGTTTGTAATATTTAGTTTATAATTAAGTTTTATTCTTTGTTATTCTTTCATAAATAAATATATATATAATATTTTTAAATCGTTTTCTGTAGTTATTTCATTTTAATATTATGTAATGAATTTATTATAGAACAAATAAGCAATGACCTTCATTTGACATTGGTGTAAATTGCGTGACCGGTTCAAGTCGTACTTTATTCTGTGTGGTTAGAATTCTTCACAATTTACGCGTGGATTATACTACGGAGTTTGATTTGGACCCGCTGTCTGACATCTAGCACTTTGTCAGTGCCAGTAAAGTGACACAGTGTATAGTGTACCACTACGCAAAAAATAATTAAAGGGGTTGCCTTATCGTACGCATTTAGATAGATTTAGAAATTTGGCATTGTGGGAGCCCTCAATTATAATCTGACGTCATCAACTAAAATAGTTTCAATAATTAATTTTGATAAAAGTAGAGAACTAAATGACAAAATATTGAAATTAGTTTCTTATAATTGACTTTTCTATACAAAAAAAATATTAAAAAAAATGGTAATTTTTTTTAGACATTCCCAATTCCGAAAAACTCAGAGCAAGCCTGGGCTTGAACTTATGACCTTCTGCTTGAGAGGCCATAGGTCAAACCACTGGGCCACCACGTCTTCGAATAATTGCCGCAAATTAATTCAGAATCGTTCACTTGGTTCACAAACGTCGTTCGCAAACTCGTTTAGTTTTTATCCGTCCCATATAGTGCAAAGTCCGCGTAAGAACTAAAACCACCGACATAGCTCGAAGAATCGCCAGACTCAAGCGGCAGTGGGCAGGGCACGCTCGTAGAGCTGATGGCCGATGGGGCAAAAATTTATAATTTATAATTTACTGCTTCCATCTTCTGTATTTTCACTTATTCTTGTAATATTGTATTTATTTATTTATTTATTTATTTATTTATTCAAGGAGAACCAACAGCTTATAACATAATATAGGTAATATCAATAGTAACACAGAGCCAATTACAGGATCTCACAGATAGTGACTGATTATATGTTTAAGCTTAAACCTAAACGAGGTGACGCGCACTATAACAAACGACACATCATGCAAAACAAAACACCACAAAATCTCAAATGGAATTCTCGCATTTCAAGATACACACTGAACAATTTTGCAGGTAATATATCTGATTAATTAGGTAGACGCTGCACTACCCAGAAAAAAACCGGAGTAGGACCTACGGCAAACTAATACATATAAACGCAACAATGCAACGGCACGCTCAATCAAAGCACCTCATCACCAATCCTTGCCTCACTGACGGGATGCTACAGTTAAATATATCAATATCCATCTCCTTCACCAGGTTTTTTAGATTACCACTAGCACGCCTGAGAAAGCTATTTTGCCTGTATCTAGTCGATGTGAATTTGAGAAATATAGGGGGATTGAATCTTCTAAGTTTAACTGGCGTGTTAAAGGACAATTTATGAAGCAAATCAGGACAGTCTGTACTGCCACTGATGATACCAAGAATATAAGTAATATCAGCTATGTCACGGCGGCGGTGCAAAGGAATAAGATGGTATTGCCATTATTGTTTGTTTGTGTCATTCATGCCTAACTAAATTTGTCTATGTTTCCATGTTTTCGTTTTGGATATAATAAGTGGCAAGGGCAAAGGCGTTCGGTCTATGCAGACACCATTGTGCATTTTGTTTTCTTGTATGCTTTTTACTAGGGGCGTTCAATAAAAAGTGAGAATGAGTATGTTATAAACAACTTTTACTAAATGTCATTTTATTTTTCGACATAGTCACCTTTTAGCATAATACACTTAGTATATCTTTTTTCTAAACTTAAAATTCCATTTTTAAAAAAGGTCTCATCTTGAGTACTTAAAAAATCTTGTACTGCAGCGACTACCGCGTCGTCGTCTTCAAATTTCTGGCCTCTCAGGTATTGTTTCAATCTCGGAAGTAGGTAGAAATCACTGGGAGCGAGATCTGGTGAATACGGAGGATGCTTAAGGATATCGAACCCAGCATCACGATTTGCAGCCATTGCAATGGCGGACTTGTGTGCCGGGGCATTGTCCTGGTGGAACAGCACAACTTTCGACAGTTTACCTCGCCGTTTTTCGCGGATCTCATTGCGCAATGTTGCTATTTGTTTGGCGTATAAAGTGCCCGTAATAGTGGCTCCATGCTCGAGATACTCAATCATTAATACCCCTTTACCATCCCAAAAAACAGAGCCCATGACCTTACCGGCAGATGGGCTCACCTTGAATTTCTTCGGAGTTGGAGATGATGGCCTTTTCCATGTCATAGACTGCAGTTTCGTTTCAGGGTCGTAATGATGGAGCCATGTTTCGTCCATTGTTATAAATCGCGCCAAAAAAAGTTCCCGGTCTTGCTGCATCAGGTTCAAAGCTTCTTGACAAATCTCTAGTCTAGTTTGTTTTTGCGTGTCAGTAAGCATTCTTGGTACCCAACGCGCAGATACCTTTTTCATACCCAAGCGTTCATGTAAAATATTATGCACGCTCCCCGTTGAAATCATTACATTTTCAGCAATAAAACGAACCGTGACACGACGATCCGCCAAAACTGAGTTTTCGACTTTTTCACAATTTCTTCAGTTACTGCTGTAGTAGGGCGTCCGGAGCGGGGTCGTCCATTGTCGATGTTCTTCCACGTCTAAATTCGGCGCACCAACGTGCGACTGTCGAATACGGAGGAGCATTAGACCCTAAAGTGTCCCGCAAATCCAAATTGACTTGGTCCGTGGAAAAATTTTTCAAACACTAGTATTTGATAACGGCGCGCAGTTCAATTTTCTCCATTTTCGCTAACGTACTCAATAGCATTGCAAAGAAATTACCGTATTTTTTTTTAAACAAAAGACAGTTAGTTTTTTTTTTCATAGCAATCAGCTAGATAGATTAGCTTTACCGGCCAGTATTTAATTTCCTAATATTGAAAGAGTTTGCATCTCATTCTCACTTTATATTGAACGCCCCTCGTATAGTTTCCTTTTGTATTTTTTTTTGGTGTGCTTAGTGATTAATTTTTCAGTTGTCGGTTTCACTGAACAGTTTATGTTTTATTGTTGGTGAAATGGTTCCAACGGAAGACCAGCGTCGGCTTCACGGCCGACATCATGATGAGTTGGGACCATTTCGTGATAATGTTTGTATCTTTTACCGTTTTTTCTTTGTTAATTTATTAAGATTATGTCACGAATAAATATTTTTCTTTCTTTCTTTCTTTCAAAAAGGTTCTCGAGTGGCGTCCACGGACCAGAAGATGCAGAATAGGTAGGCCTCCAACGAGATGGAGCAACGACCTGGTTAAGGTTGCGGGATCGCGTTGGATGCGCGCGGGGTTAGTGGCACGGGACCAATCTGTTTGGCGAGCCTTAGGGGAGGCCTATGTTGATGAGTGTAATGTTCCCGCGGGATAAAGACGAAGTTCCCAGTTCCCAGCAACAGCTAATACTGTTCTCGCTGTTATTTCAACGTTAAATAACAAAACTTTCTCTTAAGCCCTTTGATCGTGACAACTAGCTCAGCTTTAAAACAGAGAGCAAAACTTTTAGTTGGAAAACAGTTTGTTGAACCAAACTTACGGTTAAAGGACGGTAGCTCTAACTCAAAGGAAAACGAATCGTAATACGTAGCCAATAGGATAGTTGGCGCTAAAAATAATAATTCCACGGCACTAAATACTCTCTCAGACATAGCTCGAAGAATCGCCAGACTCAGTGGCAGTGGGCAGGGCTCGCTCGTAGAACTGATGGCCGATGGGGCAAAAAGGTTCTTGAATGGCGTTCACGGACCGGAAGACGCAGTGTAAGTAATAAGGTTGCGGGATCGCGTTGGATGCGGATGGTACGGGACCGATCTGTTTGGCGAGCCTTGGGGGAGGCCTATGTTCAGTAGTAGACGTCTTCCGGCTGAAATGATGATGGTGATAAAATTGATTGGCCGTGTCAGCTGAGCAAATAGGTATATCGACTTTGGCAAAGGCCTTTAAGTATAAATAAAATAAATAAATATAAATATTGGGGGACAATCTTACACAAATCGACCTAGTCCCAAACTAAGCAAAGCCTGTACTATGGGTACTAGACGACGATAAACAT
The DNA here is from genome assembly GCA_947859365.1 of Archips crataeganus. Taxonomy (NCBI): domain Eukaryota; kingdom Metazoa; phylum Arthropoda; class Insecta; order Lepidoptera; family Tortricidae; genus Archips; species Archips crataeganus. Next base: position 10,214,408 of record OX402073.1, on the reverse strand, counting down.
ACTTATATAGATAAATAAACTAAGTATACTTTGAGAACTCATTAAGCGACACAGCTTCCGCAAAATGGCGTCGCTTCCGGCTGCTGTCTGACTGACTTCCGGTGCTTGTGATCAGTCTTAGTAGGTTTTGCTTTGAGCTTTGGAACCAATCGATGTCATATGATTTCGTTCTGTTCTAGCGTGTTTAAGAATATAAATGCTCGATCTAATTGTTAGGGTTTCGGAGCCATAATGGCAAAAACGGAACTCTTATAAGTTAAGTATGAAGTATCTTTTTCTATTTGCAGCACGGAACGCTGAGGACCTGGGTTCGATTCCCAGCATTGGTCTTTTTTCTGGGGTTTTTTCTGTGCATCTATATTTCAGTTTGTATTTAGTTTGAAATATATGGTTTCACGGGATGACCGTAAAAGTAATAAAAAAATGAAGTTGAAGAAAATAAAAAAATAAATAGAAAAAGATACTTCATACTTAACTTGTAAAAGTTGGCCTAGTAGCGCCATCTCTTGGTCCAGGTGAGCGGGTAGCTCCGAAGGAGTGTTGAAGTCTCTCGGTAGAGGGCATTAACATAGATGCGCTTTATCACTGCCTAATGTGATTATAACAGACTGAAGTGTACGATGTATGGGAAAGATTCGTCGCTAACTTCTAGACCAGTGATGGTGTAGGGGTAAGCACGCAGCACGGAACGCTGAGGACCTGGGTTCGATTCCCAGCATTGGTCTTTTTTCTGGGGTTTTTTCTGTGCATCTATATTTCAGTTTGTATTTAGTTTGAAATATATGGAACTCTTATAGTTTCGCCATGTCTGTCTGACCGTCCGTCCGTCCGCGGCTTAGCTCAGAGACTATTAGGGCTAGAAAGCTGAAATTTTGCATGGACATGTGTCGTAGCAAATATCCGGACAAAGTAAAAAAATAAAATGTAGAAAAATAAATTTGTTAGGGTACGTAAAGTGGGGGTGATTTTTTTTCTCGTCTAACCTTATACAGAATGTTACAAAATAACCCCTAAAGCCTGAAACCCCATGAACAGTAAATAAAACTGTTATTTTTCGCGCTGTTCTTTTTTTTGTAAAAAAAAAACTTTTTTTTATTTTTTTATTTAGCCTATTTTTGTGTCCCACCGCTGGGCAAAGGCCTCTCCTCTCTTGCTCCACTCCTGCCTATCAAAGGCGAGCTCCCGCCATCCCAAAAAAATATATACTAATTTAATTCTTTACTGGAGTACTTCCATATTTTCAGTTATTACGGGTAATTTTGTAACACCCTGTAGTGTGAGATATCGTTGGATAGGTCCTTTAAAATCATTCCAAGTTTGTGAAAACGATTTGTCAATATAGTAAATCGTTTGCGAAATAATCAACTTTAAAGTGCATTTTTTTGTAAAATCGAGCGTCCCCCCCTCTAAATTGTGATTACAGTATGCCGAAAAAAACACCGAAAAATCAGAAAATACTACTCTACAGAAATCTCCGGTTCTTTTTCATTCAAAATGCCCGAGGTGACTTCATAAACGGCGAAATTTTTCAATGTGTTTTCGATAAAGTTATTTTTAAATTGAAATCATATTAATTTTTAACGATACGAAGTTTGAAAATCGAAGTTCGTAGTACGAGGCCAATGAAGCGGACGCCATAATCTCTGCCGTTTCAGTCACATGAAAAAACGCAATACCAATCTAATCTCATTCACACCATTACTCCAAGAACGTATTATTGCCCCCAAATGCCCTGAACGGAGTGGCTTCCGCTGTTCTCCCGCTAAACGACAGCATTCGTGTCATTAAGGAGGCAAGACAAATAAAAGAATTGCGGGAAAAACTGTGGCTCTAACGCTCCGACGCCATCTTTAAAAAGTAATGCGTGAAAAGGGGGTGCGGTTAATGCTATATGTAGTTGTCAATCCAGAATCATCATCATCCTAGCCTGTATACGCCCACTATAGGGCACAGGCCTCTACACAGAATGAGAGGGCTCGGGCTGTAGTTCCAATGTGAATTGGGAACTTCACACACACTATTTACGATGTTTTTCTTCAACGTAAAGCTCAAGGTAAATTACAAATGTGATTTCGCGTATTTCCGATAAATTTGAAGGTGCGCTTATTTAAATTGCCCCATGATTTATTTATTATTTATGTATGTATGTACAACTCTTTATTGTATATAAAACATGAAAATTAACAGTTAACAGGAGAAACAGACTTACAAAGGCGAACTTATCCCTTAAAGGGATCTCTTGCAGTTAACCTTTTTATTTATTTATCAACCGCTCCCAAAAGTGGGCAACCTCGCGGTGCCAAAGAAAAATATAACTTTTTTTGTGTGAAAACCTGTAGTTCTAATGTTCCTGTGGGCGTCCATGGGCGGCGGGTGACTTAGCATCAAGTGAACATATGCGGTTGTCGGCTTTTATAGAGAAAATTCATTTCTAAAACAACTTTTCTTTTCACACAAATAAGGAATTACTATGAATATAGAAACAAACTTTTTTTGCTAGATTTAACATTTACATCAATCCGACACGCACTTGCCCGTTTCCCCTCACCTAAACCTTTCAGGCAAAAAATCACTTGAACCAATTAGTCTTTCCGTCGGTTTAAACTAGCTGAATGTTCCGTACACCGCGACGGCACGTATTTCACGAAAAGGCTTTGAGAACGTAATTTCGTCGGCACGCAGGGACTATAGAAAACTTTATAGAGTGCACCACAGGACAAATTTGTGGGTAAACTAGAAAATAAGGATAATATTCTTCATAAAAATTAAAATTAAGTTTAAACTTTTAAATATTAAGCAAAAATGTAACAAACAATGCTTAGTTTAAATCAACGTTAGTAAGGATTGTCTTAATTTTACGTTTTCATTTGTCAACTTTTCGCGTTTCGCAATGGTAAATCGTCTCTGCGGTTACCAACGCGTAGCCTGCTGCACCTATACTTGAAAGGTTTAGGTAGTTAACTAAATGTAAACAAACTTCAGTTTCCAAATTTGGCACATGTATTCAAGGATTCAAAACTTTTTATTTATCTAGCATTGTAATACAAACTAAACTAACGTATTTTAATACAGAAATGTAAATGTTTAGATAGTTTAATGGGAGAATTACAGTATTTAAGACATCAGTTGAGTTGAGTAGTTAATTACCTAAACCTTTCAAGTACCTATAGTGTAGGAATTCACTCACTCATTGTAAGCTAGATTTGCAAATGTAGCTGATCTTTTAGTTTCATAGCATTTAACTAGTTTTAATGTTACACCACATAATGTATAATACAATGTAAACTGTTATTAACTAAGAGAAATAAATAACCGCTGTGTATTCACCCGTTTCTTACATTATTTCTTTCTATATATCCTTTTATTTTTGCTAGAGTAAATTTTAATGTACCCTTCTCCAGCCGCCAGTGTACGGCACACATTGCCCCCGAGCGTTCAAAGAAAGCCAACGCTTTGAAAGTGTATTATTTCCTCGCACCCGGAGTGTACTAGTGCTACTTGTATTTTCGATTTATTTTTATAGGTTTTCAAAGAGCTTGTGAAGGCATTGCGTAAATGCGATTTTAGTTTGGAAAAGCTGGCAGAAAATGTATGTAAGTACTTAAAGGCTGATCATCGTCGTCTTAGCGTATACAGGTTGGAATTTTTTAATATCACCTCCAGGGAAAGCAAGTGGACTGTAATCTAAATACTGAAAATAGAAAAATTTACCCGAAGGAAATTCCTTTATTTTTAAAAAGAAAGAAAACTGCATTCAATGATTTTCGAAAATTCACTTGCCGCACCCGGGAACCGAACGGGCTAAAATCTGAAATAAATAGCAGCCTGTATTTTTATTTTATTGATCGATAGGGTCAATCATAAGGATCAAATCTCTCTATCAAAACCAAAAATAATATAATATCAAATGGCCATTATGTATTTCGTCCGTCCAAATGTCGCTGTCTCGCCCGAACCCCTCCGTGTCAGTACAGCGAGAGCGGGACAACTGCAGCTCAGACTGTTTTTAGGCGCGTAAAATTGATCAAAACAGCATTTCGTAATCCCCTGTTTTCTTCTCGAAAACTGGACCAATAAAATTATTTTTTTCAAAAATAATTAGAGGACATATTTAGCTATGCCCCTATGTTTTCCTTTTTTTGTTTATATCAGGGATTCTTTTCTGATGAGTGTCTGAAAATGACGTTGAAATTGGGCAATTTTCAGTTTTTGAAAGCTCATATTTCTTATGTTAATTGAAATATGGAAAAAGACGAAACATAGGGGCATAGCTGTGGTAGATACAGATTACACAGTAAAAAAAATTGGCTCTAAAGCCATTATCCAGGGAGGAAACAGGGGATTACGTTTGTATGGAGAAATGGTGCGTATCGTACTTTCGTTGTTAATGCGTCACGTGATACATAAATAGACTAAAAGAAGATTATACTTGTTTCTGTGTACAAGTTTAATTTATTCCGAAACACGCGCGCGCGGCTGCTGAAGACATCGTCTTGACACGGAAGCAAAACCATGCTTTAAGGGTTCCGTAGGTTAAATGGCAAAACCGGCCAATAGCAAACCTAAAATGAACTTAACAAGTAAGTAACTTTAATTTCCATACTAGATGAAAAAACCCGCCTGTATGATTCCCCTTCCCATGTGAATTCCGGAAAAATATATACCCTATGTTTTAAAGCCGCTTTAGCCTAGTTGGTAGTGAACCTGCCTACGAAGCAAGAGATCCTGGGTTCGAATCCCGGTCAGGGCATTTATTTGTGTGATGAGCACGAATATTTGTTCCTGAGTTATGGATGTTTTCTATGTATTTAAGTATTTAATTATCTATATAAGTATGTTTATCGTCGTCTAGTACCCATAGTACAAGCTTTGCTTAGTTTGGGACTAGGTCGATTTGTGTAAGATTGTCCCCTAACATTTATTTTATTTAATATTTATTTATATTTATTTGTGTGATGAGCACGAATATTTTTCCTGAGTTATGGATGTTTTCTATGTATTTAAGTATTTATTTATCTATATAAGTATGTTTATCGTCGTCTAGTACCCATAGTACAAGCTTTGCTTAGTTTGGGACTAGGTTGATTAGTGTAAGATTGTCCCCTAATAATATTTTTTATTTTTTTTTATTTATGTCACTCTCGAAACTGAGACGAATCTAATGACACCTCACACTTCAAAATCCATTGAGTCGTTTAGGCTGCAGGGCGTGCCAAAGAATGATACATAAATACATACACTCAAAAACATAACCCTCCTTTGACAGTCGGGTGAAAAGAGAACCAACCGCAGGAGAAAAGGGTCAAACGAATTAGCGCGTTGAAACGGCAACGGGCAGGCCTTAAAGCACGTAACGCAAAGCAGATGGACGTTGGGGCCGAAAAATTCTCGAATGGAGATCACGGACTGGCAAGCGCAGCGTGGGACGTCCACCAACGAGATGGACGGACGATTTGGAAAAGGCCAGGACGATGGATGCAAAGCCGCTTCCAATCGTAGTGATTGGGTATCAATGGGCCTATATCCAGTAGTGGACTTCCTACGGCTGAAATGATGATGATGATGAAAGATCTTAAAAGGCCTAGGTATACAACGATACCCGATATTATGCCTTTAGTAAGAGTTAATTGAAAATTAACCTGATTTTCAGGGCTCAAAATATGGGCTATTAATTACTAATTTAGTACGTTAAGTTAAGCCTTCATCTAATCTCACTTCGGGGAGAGGGGGAATCTCGGTAAATATCACGTAATTTTATCCGCAAGAAATTGTGTAATAGTTATTTGTTATACAAGGGGGGAAAGTTGTATTTTACCTGCGAGTGTTCATTTGAAACACGAGCTATCGAAAGGATTCTATGATTGACCACGAGCGAAGCGAGTGGTTCAAAAATAGAATCCTTTCGATAGCGAGTGTTTCAACACACGAGACGTAAAATAACTTTTCACCCGTGTACAACACAAAACTTTTCACCTCACTACAGCGAGGAATATAAGAAAAAGGGTTTGTACCTACTATGAATTATTATTTATTTACCTCTTTGTCAATACTTTAATTTTGAAGTATAGAAATATTGGCAAAATCAAAAATAATGCAAAATAGCCTAAGCATATCCAGTCTTTATGGAACTACTCCAATACCGACATTCCGCAAGCTCAATTCCGCATTTTGCACGGTTTCCCGTAATTCCGCAGGTGTTAATACGTCTTCTTCACTCGAATCACTCATTTTTAATAACAAAATAACTAGAAAAACATGCGAATATTTAACGTTGACGGCTTAATTAATTGAAAAGTTTTGTTTGACTTAAGTTTTTTTTTATTATTTCGGATGCGTTTTGTTCGCACATCGACTTACTTGGACTGTCAGAACATTTTATCCGTTTTACAACAAGAATGAAGGTTAATGTTGAATGCTAATATTTATGAATTAAAATAAAGTTGTAAGACTGTATTTAGTGTTTTTTACTCGATGCAATTCATTAATTGTGATGTTCAAAATTCAGCACTTTTAACGTTTTGCGTTTTGTTAGCTGTCAAATATCACTTAAGCTGCCTTCAAATGTCAAAACTCTTTCTTCACAAGTGGATAAAAAGCGATTTTCTCAATAGATGTCAAACAAACAAAAAGGGCTTTCCGAGCTAGTGAGGCGAAAAATTATAAGAAAATCGGATAATTAAATAAAACATAAATTTCTTCACTTAAACATAGCTAGCGACGATCACCTGGTTTAGGTTGCGGAAACGCATTGGATGCGGATGGCACGGGACTGATCTGCTTGGCGATCTTTGGGGGAGGCATATGTTCAGCAGTAAAAGTCTTTCGGCTGAAATGATCATCATCACATCACCACTTGAGCCGTAGGACCACACTCTGGATATAGGCCTCCCTCATTGACGCCCAATCATTACGGCTCGGCCACGACTTCGCGAGTTTAGCGGCGCGGTGAGCGTTTCCTGTTAAGTATGAAGTATCTTTTTCAATTTATTTTTTTATTTTCTTCAACTTCATTTTTTTTTTATTACTTTTACGGTCATCCCGTGAAACCATATATTTCAAACTAAATACAAACTGAAATATAGATGCACAGAAAAAAGACCAATGCTGGGAATCGAACCCAGGTCCTCAGCGTTCCGTGCTGCGTGCTTACCCCTACACCACCACTGGTCTAGAAGTTAGCGACGAATCTTTTCCCATACATCGTACACTTCAGTCTGTTATAATCACATCTAACTTCTAGACCAGTGGTGGTGTAGGGGTAAGCACGCAGCACGGAACGCTGAGGACCTGGGTTCGATTCCCAGCATTGGTCTTTTTTCTGGGGTTTTTTCTGTGCATCTATATTTCAGTTTGTATTTAGTTTGGAATATAGCGTTTCCTGTGTTCATTGCGCGGCCGAGACGCTCGCCGTATAGTGGTTACCTACCTGGCGGCACACGCAATGAACTGATAAAACGCTCGCCGCGCCGCTAAACGCGCGAACTCGTGGCCGAGCCGTTATGGTTGGAAGCGACTTGCATCCACCCTGAACCTGCGGCCTTCACCAAATCGTCCGTCCATCTGGTTGGTGGACGTCCCACGCTGCGCTTGCCAGTCCGTGGTCTCCATTCGAGAACTTTTGGGCCTCAACGGCCATCTGTTCTGCGTGCTATATGGCCTGCCCATTTTCATTTCAACGAGTTAATCCGTTCGGCTATGTCGGGGACCCCTGTTCTTCTACGGATCTCCTCGTGCTTGATTCGTTCGATCCCGTAGAAAAACTCCGAGTATAGCCCTCTCCATAGCTCGTTGAGCAACTCTGAGCCTGATGATAAAGATGATGATGAAATATAGTTATATCTAACAATAATATTTATCGTGGTTTTGCGAACGCCGCAAAGCTGTAGGTAGGGTAAACTGTCGCTTACTAACCAAACTTACTTAAAAAACCGGTTGTCTGTACGATAGTTACGGATGATAGTTTAACGTGACAGCGTCATAACAAAACATTCAAAAAACAAAAATGAAACCAGGCGGTCACCGATCCAAGTACTGACCGCGCCCGACGTTGCTTAACCTCGGTGATCGGACGAGAACCGGTGTTTTGTCAAATATCTTGAAAACGGTGCATCCTACGGCAAAATCAATGAAATTTTTTTTAACTAAGACAGTACATCCCTTTTCTCTCGTAATTAATGGACCGAATAACCTAGTGGTTAGAGAACTTGACTACGAAACTTGAGGTCCTGGGTTCGATTCCCGGCTGGGGCAGATATTTGCGTGAAAAATACGAATGTTTGTGCTCGGGTTTTGGATGTTTAAGATGTATCTATCAATAATATCTCGTGTTACGCTGTTCGTTTTCGAACGGCTTGACCGATTTTTTATGAAATTTTTTGTCTATATTTAGTGGGTCTGAGAATAGGTCGTAGGCTTTTTATTATAATAACCCTACTCTTCGCAGATGGCGTCGACGGCAACAGCTAGTCTATCTGCATAAGTATGTGTATCTGTTGCCTACCCCCCTTAAGATGTTTTTTCACTATTCCCTATTCATTTGTCGAAACACAATTTGCTTCAATATATTTATCTCTATTATTCATAATTAAATTTCGCCAAAATGCATTCCCTTCAATTCACGTAGCGTGAAGGTATTTGTAAAATTCTCATACAAATGCAAATTCGCTATCGGGTGTTCGCTATCTCTTTCTGGCAGCCCTAGGGAACGTGCATACTGTATTCTCGAATAGGGCTACCAACAAAGAAATATTTTTTTCATCACACTTGCTCGTCAATGGTGTTATTCCATGCCTGTATACTAAATGACAAAGGCCTAATTTGTTCTTAAGGGAGTTATGGATTTACGTACAGTTTTTCTTACCAAGGGAGTTCTAACTTTAGTTTTAAAATTTCCAAACAGACTAAGGAGGTTTCAAGTCAGCCAACGTTTTATTTATATGTTTAAAACTTAGCTATAACCCAATTTTACTACACAAAACTTGTCTACGCTTCATGAAACTTAGTAATTTTTATATTTTAAATTTATATCAAATAGTTTTTTTGCAATAATTAGTTAATTAATTAGTGGCCGTATGACCATTCGAATTCTAAGCACATTTTACATTATCTATGGTAGATGACTTGAAAAAAGTGACAATCTGTATTGGCGGGTAGCCATTATTTATTTAATTTAAGTGTTTAGAGACAAAATAATTTCATTTTTGGATTTTTTTCCTCGCAGTGTGATGAAAATCATTGTGTGATCACGGGCAGTAAGGGGATTACAAACTCGAGTCATTAAAAGCCCTCCGCCTCCGGCGTCGGGCTTCTAATAGGCTCTCGTTAGTAATCCCCTACTTACGGCCCCTGATGCACAATGTACTATTATATAAAAGTCAACATACAAACATTTGGTCCATCTGATAGTGAATGGCATGTCTTACTTACTATAGCTAGACCGTTTAAATCAGGTGGCTTCAACCGACGGCCCGCAGGCCGCACGCGGCCCGCGGTTGCGTCCATGGCGGCCCGACATTGTATTGACAAAATTAAATTCATATGTCTACAAATTAAATAAATAATTATAATAAATAAAATAGTTTTTATTATGTTGCGGCCCACCGAACCAATATCAGAGTATACTAGGCCCTTGACTTCAAAAAGGTTGAAGACCCTTGGTTTAAATGAGTGTTCGCCCGCGCGGTACAGGGGCTGGGGGGTATGACGCCAAAGGGGGGCGAGAGATGTGCGAGCGAGGGTTTACTAATGTTTGACCAAAAAATTATTGACATATGATCATTTGACAAACAACGTTTCACCAAGTTATCATTTGGCAAACGTGACATTTGACAAATGTATCATTTTACAAAAACTCACTTAGCAAATGATCAATTAGCAAACACTACACTTGGTAAATGTGTTAAATAATAAAATGTCAATTGACCGTTTTCCATTTCACCAAATGATATGTTTCGCAAATTAAGAATTTGTCCAAATGTCATTTAACAAAATGTTATTTCATATAAAGGTATTTTTTAGTCTGTTAATAATAATTGCAGCTGCTTTTTAAATAGCAAGACTTTTTTAAGTGGTCATAAAAAAATACCTAACACCAAAGGCTAATGCGGGAGCTTCGCTACGCTACGCTCCCGCATTAGCCTTTGAACCTAACCTATCCGAGTCGCTTCCGCTCCGAGCCGTCTTGCTCGCTCGCTTCGCTCGCTCGCTGTAATAAAACGAGATTTGACCCATACAATATCTATTATTAGATTTATTATTAAACGAAACACTTGTCAAATAATACATTGTACCAAACGTTTTTAGACCAATAGTAGTTTTGTCTGATAACTCAGTTGCTAAATGTTCATTTTGTCAAATAATTATTTATAAAATGTAAATTTAACTGTTGATCATTTGAATAGGTGAGTCATTTGTAAAATGACTACTAGTAAAATGATCAATTGGCGAAACATTTTTTTGTAAAACGTCGTTTGTCAAGTGTAATTTTGCCAAATGACTTTTGGTCAAACGGCAGGACACCGCGAGCGAGCCTCGTGTGCCTGCCGCCCACCCCTCCCGGCCCCCTTTGTCGTCTACCCCTGAGGCCCTACCACGAAGTGCATAATTCGAACTTCGTTTCGTGCCGTCCCGCTCACGCTAATATGATTTGACACGAGAGTGAGAGGGATAATGCGATGCGAACTTCGATTTTCGGATTTCGTGGTAGCGCCTCTGCGCGGGCCGACTCAGTTAAACGGTCAAGCTGTAATATTATAAACGCGGAAGTTTGTATGGATGTCTGTTAATTTTTAGGGTTCCGCAACTCGAGAGGAAAAAGCGGAACCCTCATAAGATCACTGTTGTCCGTCCGTCCGCCCGTAAGTCATGACCCTTTTTTGACTCGCACTTGGCCGGTTTTTTTTATCAATCTTTCTCACTTCTAATTGGTACATTTTTTTAAAAATTCAGTCGGCAACCCTAGACATAAGCCCCTGCCAAATAAAAACTCTAAATTATATAACAGCCTTCCGTCCGTGGGGACTCTTACGTCGAATTGTGTGTCTACTTTAACAGCCTCATTCTATTCATTTTTTAACAGACGTAAAAAATAAGAGCTTGCCAAGAAAATTCTGCCGTTTCGAAGTCGAAAAATACAGTAATATACCCAGAGTCGTCATTTAGAATGGAAAAGAACGAAAGAAAGACTATGAAGACTATTTTAGTAGTGGTAGAGCCATGTTGTAGCTAGCCGCTGCATCACGAATGGGCCGGCTCGTCCGGGGCAGTACCACCCTCTCATAGAACACCGGCGTGAAGCAGCAGTAATCCTGCTTGCGTTTCGTACGGTCAGTGAGAGTACCGGGGGCCCAATACCTCACCCCTTCCCCTATTCCCTTTCCTTTAGGGCCGACAACGCACTGGCAACGCTTAAAGCACTGCGGGTGTCTATGGACAGTGGTGATCATTTAACATCACGTGACCCACTAGTTCGATTGTCTGGCCTGACTAACATAAAAAAAAAAAAAAATATATTATATAATATATACGTCCCACTGCAGGGCATAGGTGTCTCCGAATGAGAGGGCTTGGGCTGTAGTTCCCACGCGGGCCCAGTGTGAATTGGGAGCTTCACACCCCATTGAATTTCTTCTCAGGTGTGTGCAGGTAAAGCTCATAGTAAATTTCAAATGTAATCCGAAACAGTAGAGGTGCGAGCTGGGATTTGAACCCACGACCCTCTGCTTGAGAGGCCATAGGTCAAACCCCTAGGCCACCACGTCTCTTCCACGTCACATCACAAGTAGCTGCTCACTTTTGTACCTTGTCGCTCTACCTACAGTTAGGTGCAAAACGTCATACTCGATTGATGTTGCGAAGTCCTTGCATTTTTGATACTTTTTACTGTTTTTTATGTCTTTTTTTTTAAAAAGTGCTTGTCAGTCTGTTTTGTCGTTGTGTGGTTGAAGTTCTCTGAGCGAATTTGTATGGTTTAGTTGCTTGCTATTAAAAGATTTTTACCATTATTTAAGTCGCATCGTCGTTTTCATTACAGTCCATTCCTTTTACGTTACAATTGACAATTGTGTTATTACGACAAAGTACAAAAGCGACCAGATACTTTTGATGCTGACCGTACACCTATTAAAATCGTCAAAGTCAAAATTATTTATTCAATTTAGGCATCAGTTGATGCTCCTATGAACATCGAAGAATCAGAAGAATTGAATTCAGATTTAAAGAAATACTGTAAGCAAAAGAACAGGGCAGCACCGAAGACAAAGGGATTAAAGATATACAAAACAAATGCTTTTTGCTTTTAAATTTACACGGACCCACAGCCCGCAATCCGACTCGCGCTTGGCTCTTTGCCAGTTCAAAGATCGTGTAGCTTAAGATTTTGAAGCGTCTTTGTCCATAACAGTTTATAAGTCAGCCCGGATGTAACAGACGGACTGGCTAACTAACGCACAATGCGACTGTTTACGTGCCCCGGTCAGTAGGGAGGGGATTAGTCGATAGTGTAAGGCTGCGCCGTGAACGGCAGCGGGTAAGGCTGCAGTGCAAGTAGCAGCGTTGTCACATTTTTGACGTGACAACGTCTAATAAATCGATGAACGCCGGCTGCATGTCACGAAAAAGTATGACGCAATGTAACGTACATGTACGTACATGTAAGTACATGTATCTACAGAGCAGCGAAGGCCAGTATGTATAAGAGAGCAGCGAACGCCAGTATGTACAAGAGAGCAGCGAACGCCAGCATGTATTTAATGGGGGGGGGATGCGGGGGGAGTTGAGGGGGTGCGGGGGTTTGAAAGGGGGGATGAAAATTTAATTGATTTTGCACCGTTTTCAAGATATTTGACAAAATACCGGTTCTCGCCCGATCACCGAGGTTAAGCAACGTCGGGCGCGGTCAGTAGGTACTTGGATGGGTGACCGCCTGGTTTCATTTTTGTTTTCTGAATGTTTTGTTATGACGTTGTCACGTTAAACTATCGTCCGTGAACAGACTTTACAGACAACCGGTTTTTTTATTATGGGAGGGAGCTGGGTCTTCTGATGGGAAATGATTACCGCCCATGAATCAAGTCAAGTCAAGGAGAGTCACTGATCTGTTGCCGGTCTTTAAAGCAGTATAAACCCTCTTTTTGAAAGCCCCGATGTCAGAGTTGTCTGGAAACACTTCTGCCGGAAGTTGATTCCACAGTTTCACTGTAGGTACAGTAAGATTATTTCTACTTTGGCACTCGGCAATTCTTGATTGACATACTTACATCAAGAAAGATCGGAAGTGCAATACTTAGGCTAAGGTTTTGTTATTAAGGCTGGATTTGACCAAACTTTTATTCCGAGAACGCTTACTCTCAGATAGTAATGTCAAACCGCCATAGTGCTTTGAATTTACTATCTGAGAGTAAGGGTTAATTCTCGGAATAAAAGTTTGGTGAAATCCAGCCTAATAATTGTATTAATAGGTTTAGATATTTTAAGTGATTAAATTCTAGGATTTTACATAAGTATTCTATGAGAAAACACGAACCTTTACGGTCAAAACTGATACGTCCCGAGTGTCAAAGTCGAAATAATCTCACTGTGCCAAAGAAAACGAATAAATTTAAACGAAACAATTTTAAGTAAAAATCTGATTTGATAGAACTTACTAATGGGTGATATTTTTTTAATGAGACTCGAATTTAAATAAGACTAGATTTGCCCGCGACTCCAGCTGCGAAGAATTCATTAGTCGCTATCCCGCAGGAACTATGAAATTTTCGGGGATAAAAAATACACTAATGTTAATCCAGATTATAAACTATCTGTGTGCTACGTTTAATCAGAATCCGTCAAATCGTTTTAGCGTGAAAGAGTAACAAACATGCAATCCATCCAAACTTTCACGTTTATAACACATAATAGAGGGATTAAACAGAAAGTCTCCCAAATAAAATTTTATGTTTTTTTATTTTTTTTTTTATTATTGATAGAGGGAGGCAAACGAGCAAGAGGGTCACCTGTTGGTAAGCGATCACCACCACCCATGAGAACCAGAAACCCCAGAAGGGTCACTAGTCCGTTGCCAGCCTTTAAGGGAACAATACACTCTTTTCTTGAAGGACCCGATGTCATAGTTAGTTGGAAACACCGTAGACGGGAGTTGATTCCACAATTTAACTGTGCGTGGCAGAAAATGCCGACGGAAACGCACAGTTGTAGATGTATATTCATCAAGGTGGTGACGGTGGAACGCAGACTTACGGCGCGACGTGCGATAGTGGAAGCCCGTAGCTGGTAATAAATTGAATAGCTCCTCGGAGCACTCCCCGTAGTAGAGAATGTAGAGCACACAAAGAGAACCTACGTTTCCACGTTTCCACGTTTCCACGTTTCTACGTTTTCGAATCGATTTATAAATTGAGCTTCTTTTTTTGAAGTCTTTTATAAACTTTGAACATAAAACTACCGTGACACTCGCTCAAAGTGAAAAAATACAGATAACTAACGTCTATGATCGAGTTTGCTCGACATGAGTGCGCGTTTGCCAGCTACCGTGGCGTGTGCACCACGGAACCCGAAACACTGAATAAATTAAAAATTTAAATTTAAATTTTAAACTGTTTATTTCAAATAAAATCAAAAAATTACAAATCTTAACTTCAAATCTTAATTTACTTAGTGTTAAAGATTTTTTTTATTTTTATTAGTCTGTTATAGTGTCCCACTGCTGGGCAAAGGCCTCCCCTCTTGACCTCCGCAACTCCCGGTCCGGCGCAATGTCAGGCCAGTCCCTTGCGTACACGTCCAAATCGTCCCGCCATCTCCTTCTTGGTCTGCCTCGTCGTCGTCGTTAAAGATTCATCATCATCATAATCAGCCTATAACAGTCCACTGCTGGACATAGGCCTTCCCCAATGAGCGCCATTGCGCCCTGTCCTCGGCTAGACGCATCCAGCTTCTACCAGCAGCCTTTCGCAGATCGTCACTCCACCTGGCCGGAGGGCGTCCTACACTACGTTTGCCAAGACGCGGTCGCCACGCGGTCGTTAAAGATTATTGGAGTTAATTCATTACAACATAACATTACATTACATTTACATTTCGCTGCTTATCTAAAACAAACTAAACACTAATCTCGATCATAGACGTGAAATATCTGTATTTTTTCACTATCTTTTAAAAACAATGAGCGCGCCGTATTTCGTATTCGCAATATCCGCTTAAGCGTCTGGATGCCCGCTGCCACATTGGCTCGGCCTTTACAAACAGTAGCACCATTACTTAGTATTATTCGCTAAACGATAGCCACAAAGGCAGCTGGAGCGATAAGTTCGTGACTCTCACAAAGGGAACGCTCCCTAAGCCGAAACCATCAATGAATCGAATATCCTACAACATAATAACAAATGGGAAACTTAGTAGAGATGTTCTGGGGCTAAATTCAGGAACGGCTGAACACGGCTTGCGAGCGGTAATTCAATCGTTTGGGAGAGAGGGTAGAGGCTGATGGCACGGGACCGATCTGTTTGGCGAGCCTTGGGGGAGGCCTATGTTCAGCAGTAGACGTCTTCCGGCTGAACTGATGTTGAATGATGAACTTTGACTTTGGGTTAAAGACTCATGCCTAAAACTAAAACTACTACGAGTACATTGGCTTCCTACGTAAATACTATTTATATTTAGTTTGGATTAACACGTGAAATTCATCGATACACCTTAGATATCGACTGCGACCACCTCTAGGGCCCTTAGCCGAATCTTGGCTCTCGAGCTGCGCAGTGACAGCTTGATGTATTGATATATGCGCATGAGAACACGCGCAGGATGTTGTCAAATGATCTACGGGATGACCTATAATAGGGCGGTCAAGTGTTGCCTAATTTCTGCTTAGAGGGCTTTATTTCGAACTAGCTTTTATCCCCTTCGCCCGTGTAAAATAATACGTCCGATAGTTGAATTTTAATTCTAATGATTTACTAAGGGAGGATGGACTTATTGGTCATATAGGCCAATGTAATTTGTGGGGCCATATCGTGATTCCTTCAACGGTTTTTCCCCAGATAAACTTTATCTATGGTGGTAATGTTGCTAGATAGCAATTAAACAATCGATTTTGGTAGTATTTTTCGTATATTACTTGAAAATAGCGTAACTAAGGTTGACGTGTCCACTTAAGCTATTTTGAGGTGACAACGTTTAAAATTTAAATTAAAATTAAAATAAAGGAAATTTGTATATACATATTACCAAAAACACATTGCTGAAAGTCAAAACGAACTCAGAAATATATCACTTGGTTGACCGTAGTATAAAAAATATGTGCTATTGTAGTTTGAACATTCATAATATCTAAGGCGACAGTACTGGGGCTTGCTGTAGGTGTATATTCAAATGGATTTTTTGATATATCTGATTCGATTTACGCTTTACTAAATAATATAACTAGGAAGTTTAAAACGTAAACTTTGGTACAAAGTAACATTCATTGGTATTCCTAATTCACACTAGGAAAAAATAATTAAACATGTCAGGTGACATCGCAAAAATGGCGAGTTCAACTTTAGATAGAAATGCCCATTGATCAAATTTATTTGACGGATAAATGTGATGCCGTCTCTGTTTGTTTTGTTCGAATAGACGGAGACGGCATCATATTTATCCGTCAGTTAAAATTAATCAATGTGTGGTGAAACAGCCCCTTAATCTAGTAAGTAGTTTTTAAGTTAGATATTTAATGTATAGTTAAGTTTTATTAATTGTTATTTTATCTTAATATTTGTATTCTTAGTTTTACTTTCTAAATTGTTATAATTTTGTCTGTTATAAAAAGACTATTTAGGACTGAAGAATTGGTAACGTTGCCTATTATTAGAGTGAGTTGCCCTGCAGAATTCTTCAAAATTACTTGTAAAAAAAATATATATCTCACAAAGTAAGCCAAATCGACTTGACTTTATAATTATAATACATTTTTGGCTTCGAATAACATGAGTACTCCTATATTTCAAACTAAATACAAACTGAAATATAGATGCACAGAAAAAACCCCAGAAAAAAGACCAATGCTGGGAATCGAACCCAGGTCCTCAGCGTTCCGTGCTGCGTGCTTACCCCTACACCATCACTGGTCTAGAAGTTAGCGACGAATCTTTCCCATACATCGTACACTTCAGTCTGTTATAATCACATTAGGCAGTGATAAAGCACATCTATGTTAATGCCCTCTACCGAGAGACTTCAACACTCCTTCGGAGCTACCCGCTCACCTGGACCAAGAGATGGCGCTACTAGGCCAACTTTTACAAGTTAAGTATGGTTTCACGGGATGACCGTAAAAGTAATAAAAAATGAAGTTGAAGAAAATAAAAAAATAAATAGAAAAAGATACTTCATACTTAACTTGTATGAGTACTCCTGTTTTAAATCTGTTGGGTTACTTGTCGGTCACTGTGTATGCAATAAAGAAAAACATGTACACGTTTACTTACCTGGTACTTGTTATATTAGTTTATCTTCTAGCAGAGCTTTATACACAGAAAGCGATGGCTAGTGTTGTGCCGTTGCCGGTTTTACCGACAGAATTACCGGTAATTTACCGGTAATATCAAAATTTTAGGATAAACTGTCGAGACAATCTAGTAGCAACTGAATTTAATTGTAATCTAAAATATCTTGTAGCTGTCGACCTCTATTAGAGGTTTGAAAATTTAAAATTAATTTTGATGAAGTTTATAATTATTTACTTTAGTAATATGTAAAATTACTAGATGGTATACAAATCAAATATAAACTTAAACAATTTCCAGTGCGCTAGCGCTCTTGTACTAAATTCAATGCAGAATTAATAAAATGTATTTATACATCTTAAATGGCTAAACTGTTAGTATTTTTCAAATCACAAATGCTATTGCAATAGTACGCCATTTTAAACAAATGTTTCTCATTTTTAATTTACAATATTATATTACCGGCAAATTACTCGGCAAAATACCGGGAAGTTTCGGTAACAGCACAGCATTAGTTTACCGGAAAATTAGCCAATACAGGTTAGACCGGGGAAGCCCAAATAGGGGAAGCAACCTACTGCGGGGCCCACAAATGCGTATTTTGGTGTATCTGAGCCAAGCAAACTAGATGTCACTGTAATATTTTTACTAATGGCCATATTTGAATACATTAGCCACTCCAAACTGGCAACATTTATTAGTAATAAATGTTCCCGCGGGAACTATGTAATTTCCCGGGATAAAACTATCATATGTTGTTTACAGGGTTTAAAACTAAATATATTTAAACCGAATTTTGTAACAAATCATGTATGTAAGTATTTCTCTAATTTAAACATAAACAAAATATAAATATATTTCAACAAACATCACTATTAATTACTTTTGTCTTTATTTTCTATGTGATGTAATTTTAAATAACTCTGAATGAAAATAGAGTAAAATTAAAACCATTGGTGCCTTCAATATTGAAGAGTATTGATCATTACCATTTTACAGCATGGCGTACGTAGTCCCATTTCCAAAACGGTATGGTTTTTTTTTATAATTACTAGCGACATCTGGCGAATGTTTACCGTGATTACACCTCATACGCATTAATTGGGTTTGACACCGTTAGGGGTTAGAAGAATATTATGGGGGCGGGGGGTGACAAGGCAGATTTAGGCAGGTCAATGTGTAATAGGAAATGCAATCCGGTAATTTTGTATTGAAATGACCGGTAAATACCGGTAATTTCAATACAGTTTTTCACTGGGTGCATTCCCTATATGTATGAGTGGGTAGAGTCATACAAATTGATCACAATTACAATGGGAGTTCAATTTACAATTTTATTATTGTCTTTTTATAAGTCTAAGATATCCCCAATCCGATGAACTGTTTTTTTTTTATATCATAGAAAGGTTTTATGTGTGTATCAAGTTGATCACTTGTTTTGTTTTAATAAGAAAGATATTTTTTATTGCATCATTTTAAATGGGAACAGCTACTAGGTTTGTATTGTTGATAAGCAGTATATTGTTTTGTTGCAGCCATTAACTTTGGGGTAGAAGCTATCAAGTCCTCTATACTTATGCTTGCCTGCATAGAGCGATATTTAGAGCTAAAAGAAATTGTATTACTCGCACGACTTGGAGAAGAAAACCAGCGGGCTAATTGTCTAACTTCCTCGCAATCGCCGCCATCGCGTTCATTTTGACAGTTCTTGTATGGGCTGACAATTGGTATCGGAAATAGCCAGCTGTCACAGCCATATAAAAACTGTCACTTCAATCCGATGCCAAGTGTCAGAAAAGTTACACAATTACCCTGCTGATCAGTCTTTTTCATAGTTAGGCAATACGGCCTCTGTTCAGAAACCCTCATAGTGAATTGCAATTGTGATCAATTTGTATGAATTTACGCACACATTGTTATTGAAATTGACTCTGATTTATTGAATTTTCTGATGCGTTTTGTGGAGAAATACAAATCAATAACGCGGTACATAATTGCTTTGTTTTTTTTTTTTTAATAATTGATGATGAATACAAAGAAACATCAAACACTTTAATATAAACATAATTATTTATTTATTTATTTATTTACTTTATCATGAATATATAGATTGTTTATCACCGATTGAAATATCGATAAAAGTAACCTTGTAGGTACTCTTCACAAAACGCATTTTGACCAATATTTTAACAGAAACCAAATGGCGGCGGGGAAAGCGCCATCTGCCGGCGGGGAGCGAAGCTGACGGGAAATGAGACTTAAGCACCATCTACCGAGAGTTGAGTTTGCTGTGGATATGTTTTGCTGTGTTTCCAAAACAATTATTATTAAATCCAAGTTTTACAAAAAATAAAAGCATTTTATACGACTGTTCTTCATCAAAAAAAATAATGTATAAACAATGATGGATCTTTTATTTGCTAATATGAATAAAATTTTAATGAAATAAAAATGTTTCTTGAAAACAATGTTATCTACAAGTAGATTACTATTGATACTCTACGAACAATATTATATCTGCAGTGCGTCATAAATAAATAGCAAAGAAAGGTTCAAAATATCTGTCATTGATAACTGATAACTTGTGATTTCTATTAATATTTCTGAACAATCTATTTTATTTTTGAACACAGCAAAACTATAATACCACAGGGAAACCAGGGTAATAGCAGGACCACACCGGACATCCCCAGATGGGGTACTCACAATCTTTGGAGATGCCTCAATCTCATAAAAAGACCTTCAGGCAAGTGGCCCAGTCGATTATTGTTCAATTTCCTGCAATTGAAATAAATTGAGAAAATAATTGCATTACGACGCTGCAAGGTCACCTCGTGCGGATGCTTTGAATCGCGCGCTCTCGTTGGTCGATTTTGAGTAATGGGCGTTCGAATTTTTGATTATATCCGAATGATGTAACTTTATTGAGAGGTTAAGTAGTAAATTGTATACTTATACTTACAATCTTTCTAATGCATTAAGCTCCAAGAAGGCATCTCTTTCGATGGTGTGTATTTGATTCTCCGACAATTGCCTGGTAAACAAAAAAATGGTTTAGTATTTTTGTCATTATTTATGCTATTTTACAAGCTTTTATTTAACTTGCAATGTACCTATGTATGTATATGTTGTATGTACGGGTCAAATCTTGGAAGTCAAATTTAACCCACTTCCAGCGTTACACAAAAGATCCCTTCGGGTCGAAGTGTATCCGTAAGGCCCCTAATCTTCCAGTGGTCGGATTCACTTGAAATTTGGTATACTGATATAGATTGGGTGACAGTGTAAGTACAGTCAACAAAAAGTACAGTCAGCTTGTTCTTAAAATGAAATTTTAACAAAAACTTATTCATTATTTATTTCAGTAAACTTACAGTATTTTCAGATTTTTCAGGTTCTGGAAGTCGCTTTGGAAAATGATCGAGATGTTGTTCCCTTGCAAGTCTCTGCAACAAAAAAAAAGGAAAAATAAGAAAAGAAAAAAAAAAAATTTTTTTCCAAATTTAATTTAAATTATAGAAGATAATTATGTTTTTATACATAGTGCCCCAAAACTGAAAGACAACCCAGTTTTGGAAAAAATAAGATAAAAAAAATCAGTGTCACTTAGTCAAGCGACAGGTATGTATATCCTTTTCAGTGGTATAGTTCACCTAATTTAGTTCTTAACTAGCAAGTTCAAGTTAAGACAGTTAAGTTCCTCTCAACTCGGGCCATTAGCGGCGGTCTCGTCACTTACACGCACTTTGAGGCACTTAGCGGCACTCAAACTACGTAACGTACTTATGCATGACATGAGTTGTTCAATATGACATTAAATATTGAGTAACGTTACGAATCAGCACCGCTATTCAGAGTCAATGATGCTGGGGATATTTTTCATCATCATCCCAGCCTGTATGCATTCCACTGCAGGGCACAGGCCTACTCTCAGAATGAGAAGGCTTGGGCCGTAGTTCGCACGCAGGCCCTTCGCGGGAACTTTACACACATAATTGAATTTCGTCGCAGAGAGAGAGAGTTTTATACATACTTCCATTTTACTTTCCATTTAGGTACAACCGCAATGACACTACTATATTTAACCTTCGTATTGTCATTTTTGTAAAAATATTTGTGTATTGTGTTGTTGTAAATAAATGTTACAAGATGTGCAAGTTGCGGAATGTTTCAAAAAAGTTGGAAAAGTTCTCAGAAATTTCTGGAAATTTTCACAAGAAATATAGGAAATTTAAATTTAAGAAACGGAAAGTTTCAATCCCCATACAAAATTATGAGAAGTTTCCGAAATTTTCCTATATGAAAAATTCCGCAATTTTGGAAAGTTTCCTTTGGCACATAAGTAATAAATGTATTATCTTTCTTCTTTCTTTCTTCAATTCTGTTGTAGGACTAGTTATTGTATGTCAGAGAATGTTTATTTCCATTGTCATATACGAATGGCTACTGCTACAGCTAGTATTAACATAAAACCAAATCACATAGTGAGTACGGCGGAAAAGCTTAATTTTATTGTTTCGTTTACGACGACGATTGCTCACAAACACGAAGAGTTTATGATGTAGTAGAACTAGCGGTAGAGTGGTGGAGGTGTAGAAGCGGCAGTGAGGTTAGAGCTACGTTTGAAATTGCAAACAATGTGAACAAACCTTGTATTTAAAATGTCTTTAATTTCCATTTTCCCTCATAAAATACTGCTAAATCCGTGTGCTATTTAATCAATACTTACCACAACACTATCCTAAACCATTAAAACAATAAACAAGTGCTAGAATATGGATATTTCATTAAATGGTTTATTTACATTGTTCGCAATTTCAATTGACATTGATTTTAAAAGGTCACTATAAGGCCGCACCGAGTTTTTGGGCCATTTATTGCATTTAATCCCTTGTATCATTACTAGCAATACTTTAGTTCTGAAATTCATGTGTAAGATATTTAAGAGGGTACGATGGCTGAGAGACTTTTGAGAAATAGGTATTTTAATGAAATGTCGCTGTCTCGCCCGAACCCCTCCGTGTCAGTACAGCGAGAGCGGGACAACAGCAGCTCAGACCGTTATTAGGCGCGTAAAATTGATCAAAACAGCATTTCGTAATCCCCTGTTTTCTTCTCGAAAACTGGACCAATAAAATTATTTTTTTCAAAAATAATTAGAGGACATATTTAGCTATGCCCCTATGTTTTTCTTTTTTTGTTTATATCAGGGATTCTTTTCTGATGAGTGTCTGAAAGTGACGTTGTAATTAGGAAATTTTTTCAGTTTTTGAAAGCTCTTATTTCTTATGTTAATTGAAATATGGAAAAAAACGAAACATAGGGGCATAGCTGTGGTAGATACAGATTACACAGTAAAAAAAATTGGCTCTAAAGCCATTATATCCAGGGAGGAAACAGGGGATTACGTTTGTATGGAGAAATGGTGCGCATCGTACCCTCTTAAGGATTCACTCTAAAGACCAGTGCCTTTCGAAACACGATTACTTGTAGTTTGTTCGATTGAAAAAAATCCAAAGTCGTCTCTGAAAAACAAAATAAATCCTTAGCACGGCGTAAATACTGCACGGCAGGTCATGACTTTGTGAATAGTTGTAATTTGTGCCTAGTGATGCTACATTTAAAAATATGTATTTGTAATTTATTGAATCAGGCGTTACTTTGCGGAGGTCCATATTAATGAACTAAAACAGTGGAGGTGGAGGAACTGCATGAACGCACATTTCTTGCATAAACGTAACTATTGTAAGGTCGCGGGTGAGCAAAGTAATTGTTTTAGTTCATTAATATGTATTTGTTTTAATAATACGATGAAAATAAATACACGCGCGGTCTGACCAATGTATCTTGAGCCGTCGTGCTTCCCCCGTGTCTATATAGTTAGTTGCGTTAGTGTTCCTTCAGTCATCGGACGGGGAACTTGTGTCGCTTGCGCTTACGCACGGCTTTGAATGTAGCCACTCTTACGGACACATACACGAGTGCATAGATTACAAACGCGATACGCATGCGGGTTAAGTATATATGGCTGTTCTATGGAGTGAAAAAAAACCGGCCAAGAGCGTGTCGGACACGCCCAAGGTAGGGTTCCGTAGCCATTACGAAAAAATCAAGTAATATTTTTCTAAGGATTTCGTATGTGTACGGAATCATCCAAGTTTAGGTATGTTTTATACCTTAGGCTACTATTTACTCTTAAACTACAAATAATTTCCAAGCAATCTTAGCCGCTATAATTTTCCTAGTAAATTTGATATACCCTTCTGACTTTTTTCAAATTTTTCCACCCAACAGTTATGATTTTAGAGGGGGGGGAGACGGCCGATTTTAATGAAAATTTTCACTTTAAAGTTGAATATTTCGCAAACAGATCACTGAATAGAAAAATCATGTTAGCAATTCCGCAATGATTTTAAAAGACCTATCCAACGATACCCCACACTATAGGGTTAGCCGAGAAAAAAAAAATCACCCCCACTTTACGTCTATGGGAGGTACCCTAAAAAAATTTTTTTTACTTTTTTTTATTCAATCACTTTGTCGGCGTGACTGATATATATATTCATGCCAAATTACAGCTTTCTAGTACTAACAGTCTCTGAGCTTAGCCGCGGACAGACAGACAGACAGACAGACGGACAGACATGGCGAAACTATAAGGGTTCCTAGTTGACTACGGAACCCTAAAAACGCGCTGTACGCGCGCGTTCCTAAAACGCGCGTCGACGGCGCGTTTAAAAAAAATGGTGTGCAACGCCCTTAGCCGCAGTAGCCTATTGGTATAATGTTAATATTATTATTAGTAGGAATTTTGGCACACTCTACAACATTCCTAGCTCTACGTCGGGCTTAAAGCCTCAATAAAAGGTTTTACAGCCAACTTTGGGCCGCGCCGCGTAGATGGCAAAGATAATACACTTTTATTGAACTTAATTGATATGAGCGTACACAATACTTAGACGGAATTATTCATCATCATCATCATCATCAGCCTATGTTCGTCCACTACTGGACATAGGCCTCTCCCATGGCACGCGACTGAGCACGATCCTCAGCCACTCTCATCCAGCTCTTGCCAGCCGCCTTGCGAAGATCATCGCTCCACCGAGTCTGAGAACGTCGACGACGACGACGACCTCGACGGTATTATTACCATTTATTATTCGAAATCCTTAATAAGCCGCGGTAGCTATGCCTAGTAGTTCGAGCTATGACCTCTCAAACAGAGGGTCGTGGATACATCCTTGGATCCTTATTTAAATTTGACATCTGAATCAGAATGTATTTTTATTCTTTTTGTTTTTATTGTTATTATTTATTTCAAACTAAATACAAACTGAAATATAGATGCACAGAAAAAACCCCAGAAAAAAGACCAATGCTGGGAATCGAACCCAGGTCCTCAGCGTTCCGTGCTGCGTGCTTACCCCTACACCATCACTGGTCTAGAAATTAGCGACGAATCTTTCCCATACATCGTACACTTCAGTCTGTTATAATCACATTTAGGCAGTGATAAAGCGCATCTATGTTATATATGTTATCTATGTTGTAACTTGTTATTATTTATTAATTATTTGGTCTTATGACATCTTCACATTATGTGAATTAATATTATTCATTTACCATTTTTATGTTGTGGTTCTAAATTTCTTTGACATTCACACATTATGTGATTTAATATTTTTATTGACATTTTTGTTTTATTACACTTTTATTGTTTTTAATTATTATCCTTGTGACATTTTATATTAATGTATTTTTCATTTATGTTTTTAAATTCTTTTGACGATCTTTTTGTGAATTCTTTATATTTGTGACATTTGGAATGCTGAATATAATTGTAATTTTCAATCTGAAATAAATGAATCTATCTATCTATCTATCTACAAACATGAGCTCGCACAGGATTTTTCGAAATTCATGTGAGAAATGTCGTTTGAAAGGAGGATTGGCAGATTTGTATGAACTCTGACCTACTTAAGGACCAACTAAAGACCAGCCAGATATCATTGAAAAAGGTTTTTTCGTATCCTACAACTTTTTGAATGGTGGGCAATCTCGAATTGCTGCGTAAAAAAGTTATGGTAAGATAAAAAATAATGAAAACGCATGAAAATAAAATTATAAATTGGTGTTGAATTGATAAATGATTTTCTTGGAAACATCTAAGAGATTTTAAAAAGAGAAATCAAAGTTATGAAATAATCGGCGATTAGAAAGTACTTGATTTAACCGTTAAATTAAATGAAACAAGAGCGTGTCGGACATGCACAAGGTAGGGTTCCGTAGCCATTACCAAAAAATCAAGTAATATTTTTCTAAGGATTTCGTATGTGTACGGAATCATCCAAGTTTAGGTATGTTTTATACCTTAGGCTACTATTTACTCTTAAACTACAAATAATTTCCAAGCAATCTTAGCCGCTATAATTTTCCTAGTAAATTTGATATATTTGCTACCATTCTGAATTTTTTCAAATTTTTCCACCTAACAGTTTAGATTTTAGAGGGGGGGGGACGCTCGATTTTAATGAAAATTTTCACTTTAAAGTTGAATATTTCGCAAACAGATCACTGAATAGAAAAATCATGTTAGCAACCCCGCAATGGTTTTAAAAGACCTATCCAACGATACCCCACACTATAGGATTATTCAAGAAAAAAAAAATCACCCACCCTTTACGTCTATGGGAGGTACCCTAAAAAAAAATTATTTTTTTATTTTTTATTTTACCACTTTGTTGGCGTGACTGATATGTATATTCATGCCAAATTACAGCTTTCTAGTACTAACGATCTCTGAGCTTAGCCGCGGACAGACAGACAGACAGACAGACAGACGGACAGACATGGCGAAACTATAAGGGTTCCTAGTTGACTACGGAACCCTAAAAACGGGTAACGTCGTCTTCTAACTGAAATTCGATGAAATTGTCGATGATTCGACGATAAATCGATTAAACCTATTAGAAAACACCGAAAATAAGCGCGGAAGTCGACTATAAAAAAAGATAGTTTTATGCTAAGTTTTGTTTATATATTAACGACTCGTATCTTAGATAGTGTCGGTACGTCGGTACGGTACGTACAGGCAATGAAACCAGTTGTAAATTGTCTCTGGATGTGGCAATCAAAATTAATAGATATCGTTAAGTTTTTAATGAATTACCGCCGCTCTCACATTACTTATTGGTTTGTACACGCTGGTTACCTTTTAATTAAACGAGTTGGTACTTAGACTGGCTTATTACAAGAGTTAGCCATAAAATATTCTACTCGATTTAATTAATTAAATCATGATCATCAGCTTGGCCTATAATATTATGATCTCTATATATGTATTTAACGACCGCTTTAGCCTAGTTGGTAGTGACCCTGCCTACGAAGCAAGAGGTCCTGGGTTCAAATCCCGGTAAGGGCATATATTTGTGTGTTCTTGAGTTATGGATGTTTTCTATGTATTTAAGTATTTATTTATTTATCTATATAAGTATGTTTATCGTCGTCTAGTACCCATAGTACAAGCTTTGCTTAGTTTGGGACTAGGTCGATTTGTGTAAGATTGTCCCCTAATATTTTTTTATTTTTTTATACCTACTCCAGGGCACAGATTTCTCATAATGTTAGGTTAGGTTAGAATGGTTAGGATATGTTTAGGATACTTTTGATGCGAAGTGATTCATGTTGTTGTTCTTGTTTTGTATTGTATTTTGATGTGAAGTGACAGATATTGTTCCTGTATTGCACCTAATGTATTTTATTTTAACGACCGTATGGCCTTAGTGGTTAAAGAACTTGACTTGCAGCTTGTGTGAAGGATAAATAGGAACGTTTGTTCTCGAGTCTTGGGTGTTTAATATGAGTTGTAAGCATTAAGAATGTTATTATTTGTTTAGTTAAACGTAAGTTTATAAAACGCCTTAAATGTGACAGCTGTCACCAGTTGATTGGTTTTAAGTTGGTTTTAAGGTAGCGGAATAACGCGCAAGGTGACAGCTGTCAGAGGTCTGAGAGAAAGGAGTCTGTGTTTTTGGGGTTGTTAAAAGAATTAAAGAATATAAACAACTTAATTGAAGTTTACGCTGTTTAAGAGGGTACGATGGCTGAGAGGCTTTTGAGAAATAGGTATTTTAATGAAATGTCGCTGTCTCGCCCGAACCCCTCCGTGTCAGTACAGCGAGAGCGGGACAACTGCAGCTCAGACCGTTATTAGCATAACAGCATTTCGTAATCCCCTGTTTTCTTCTCGAAAACTGGACCAATAAAATTTTTTTTTTCAAAAATAATTAGAGGACAGATTTAGCTATGCCGCTATGTTTCCCTTTTTTTGTTTATATCAGGGATTCTTTTCTGATGAGTGTGTGAAAATGACGTTGAAATTGGGAAATTTTTTCAGTTTTTGAAAGCTCTTATTTCTTATGTTAATTGAAATATGGAAATATGGAAAAAAACGAAACATAAGGGCATAGCTGTGGTAGATACAGATAACACAGTAAAAAAAATTGGCTCTAAAGCTATTATCCAAGGAGGAAACAGGCGATTACGTTTGTATGGAGAAATGGTGCGCATCGTACCCTCTTAAGGCAGCGGAATAACGCGCCAGGTGACAG
Organism: Archips crataeganus; assembly: GCA_947859365.1. Taxonomy (NCBI): domain Eukaryota; kingdom Metazoa; phylum Arthropoda; class Insecta; order Lepidoptera; family Tortricidae; genus Archips; species Archips crataeganus. The sequence continues at coordinate 10,186,312 of OX402073.1, read as the reverse complement.
CTGTCAGAGGTCTGAGAGAAAGGATTCTGTGTTTTTGGGGTTGTTAAAAGAATTAAAGAATATAAACAACTTAATTGAAGTTTACGCTGTTTAATTGGAGTATTTAGTGATCAACCTTTCATCTCATGTATTTATTAAATATGTATAGATTTACACAGTATGTAACTGAACGAAGAGCAAAGCCTATACCAGAGGCCGTATTGTCTAACGCTTCTGACGCTTGCCTTCGCTTTCACCATCTCTTTCTGTCACCATCTTGTACCATTTGACAGAATGAAGTTGTGATTGCGAAGGCAACCGTCAGAAGCGTAAGGGCCGGCGCTCACTGACGGCATGGCACGGCATGGCATTTTATTACTATCAAGTTATTTTGAATCTTATTTCAATGAGTTTAGAATTCATGTTAGGTACTTTATTGGTTATGCGTTGCGTCATCCCTCGGCACGTCGCGGCATCGTAGTATCGAAATAAAGTAACAAGAATTCTAAACTCATTGAAATAAGATTCAAAATAACTTGATAGTAATAAAATGCCATGCCGTGCCATGCCGTCAGTGAGCGCCGGCCCTTAGACAATAAGTCTGCTGGTTGATGTCCAAGAGAAGTCTGATGGAATGCCATACTTTTTATTAACTATTTCGCACTTTTTTCGTTCAGCCCATATAAATCATTTAACATTTAATCTAATTTTAGATTGAGGACGCGAAAAAAAGTGATAAAAGTTAATATAGTGCAGTCATTGAAGCATTATTGCTCCGAATTTTTTTACTGTGAACCGAATTGCATACAATTTTGGAATTAGGTTCATCTTACCCTTAACTTCAAAAGTGAAAATGATTTGAACTCCGCAACCACCCTGGGGGTGGTTGCCACCCCTTCTCGGGGGTGATTTTTTTTTTTCAAAATAACCTCGGATATCGATAGAAGGCCTAATTTTAAGCAAAAAATCATGTATAAAGTTTTACACAAAATCCAATACTTTTCAAGTTATTGGCAATTGAAAATTCGCAATTTTTTCACGTTTTTCATCAGTTTTTTGCAAATATCTCCAAAAATATACGTTTTATCGAAAATTTTATAAAGAACAAAATTGTAGCAGGTAAAACAATGAACAATTTGGTTTTTTACAAAGTATTCTAAGTGCAATATTAAGCTAGATATTAAAGATCAAACAGTTTTTTATTTTGGCTGAAATTTAATCGATGTGGTCAATGCCATCTAGCGGCGAGCAGATGCATTTTATGCATTCTAATACAAAAGGGTTTTGTAGTGCTTGAAATAAGCTTTAAAATGAGCACTATTAAAAGTCTTTTGCACGTAAAATAAGTGAGCTGTATTGCAAATAAGGGGAGCATCTAATGTTTTTTCTTTTAAATCAATGGGTTTCATAAGTGCCATTTCCACCAAAATTAAAATTAATCGTATACCGCCTAGAATTAACTTTATTATGAAGAGTTTGATAGATAGTATCAGTTTGGCTGCTTCAGGACACATATTTTTCAAAAAAGTCACGATTAAAAAAAAAAAATTTTTTTTAAAAAAAACCCACTTTTTTTTCATAATATCTCAAAAATGACGACAGATACGTATAAAAGTGTACGGATAAGAAATTTAGGTATTTTTCTGACAAACAATTTGGTTTTTTGTTTTTTCTGTCAAACAAAAATTGACGGAGATATGATTGTTTAAAGAGCGCGTGGCAGCGCAATCACAGCCTCTCTTAAGCCCTTTAACCCTTCACCGTTTTAGAAAAAGGTTTTTTACTATATATTGCAATGAAGGATGTTGTAGCTCTCTTAATTACCTTTACAATGGTTTTTAGGGTTCCGTAGTCAACTAGGAACCCTTATAGTTTCGCCATGTCTGTCCGTCTGTCTGTCTGTCCGCGGCTAAGCTCAGAGATCGTTAGTACTAGAAAGCTGTAATTTGGCATGAATATACATATCAGTTACGCCAACAAAGTGGTAAGATAAAAAATAAAAAAATATTTTTTTTTAGGGTACCTCCCATAGACGTAAAGGGTGGGTGATTTTTTTTTTCTCGACTAATCCTATAGTGTGGGGTATCGTTGGATAGGTCTTTTAAAACCATTGCGGGGTTGCCAACATGATTTTTCTATTCAGTGATCTGTTTGCGAAATATTCAACTTTAAAGTGAAAATTTTCATTAAAATCGAGCGTCCCCCCTCTAAAATCTAAACTGTTAGGTGGAAAAATTTGAAAAAATTCAGAATGGTAGTAAATATATCAAATTTACTAGGAAAATTATAGCGGCTAAGATTGCTTGGAAATTATTTGTAGTTTAAGAGTAAATAGTAGCCTAAGGTATAAAACATACCTAAACTTGGATGATTCCGTACACATACGAAATCCTTAGAAAAATATTACTTGATTTTTTTGTAATGGCTACGGAACCCTACCTTGTGCGTGTCCGACACGCTCTTGGCCGGTTTTTTTATAAATTGTGATAGCATGAAAATTGAAGGAGTTATGGTCCAAAAACTTATCATATTATTTTCTACTTAGTAACTGAAAATTTCGGAGTGTGAATATTTGGAGCAATGTGAAAGTACGCAGTATAATAGAGACCCACAACTATTGTAATGTGTATATATATACATAATATGGCTCATATATTTTGGAAACGTAGGCATGAATACATACCAACGTTCTTATATGTATATATAACACATTTGAGTGAAGGGGCCAACGAAAAAGCCATGTGATCAGCTGTGATATATTTACTGTTTTAATTTAGGGGTAGTTTTAAGGGTAGAAAAGCTTAAGAATATGATAATCATTTTCGAGAGTGTGGAATAATATTTAAATCCTTTTCATTTTATCAAAAAAATTTTTTTAACAATTTTTTATCAACGGGTAGTTTTCAAGGGTTGAAAGGGGGTTAAAAATTTGATAATTATTATAGAGAATATAAAATATTACTTACTCTATACTTACATCTTTTTATGTCATACCAAAGTATTTTTTTGTGATTTTTTCAATTTAGGGGTTGTTTGCAAGGGTTGTAAGATTTTCAAGGGGTTGAAAATGATTTTAATATAAGGTAATTATGTTAGAAAATACTTTACAATTTCACCACTTACTATTAGACATGTTTTCTAGCGATAAAATGGCTCAATGTCAATTTTTCCATTAAGGGGTTGTTTACACCCCTTAAAAATAATAGGCGGAGTTCAGATCATTTTCACTTTTGAAGTTAAGGGTAAGATGAGCCTAATTCCAAAATTTCATGCAAATCGGTTCACAGTTAAAAAATTCGGAGGTAAGACCGTATTTTTCGCTTCAATGACTGCACTAATAAAAAATATGCCATTTATGCCACACGGAACACACCAGACACACACAAAAGCTTTTTTTTAGAGATGTGCCGACTAGTCGCCGACTAGTCGGTAAAGCCGACTATCCGGCCACTTTCGTAGTCGGCGACTAGTCGGCGAGTCGGCAAATAGCGCCGACTATCCGGCTTCTTAATTTGTTATTCCTCAATAAAATACAAGATTTAAGGAGGAATTATATTAAATAAAAGCTTTGAGAAATCGTTTGCGTTCAAACATTTTTACCTTCTAACTGAGGTATTAGGGTTGTGTGTCAGTATTTAATATGGTCATATTTGTAGTAAGTATTTGCTGTTTTTCCCTGCCAACCACGAGAAATTATCATTTGGCATTGGTTACCTGACTTTATGGAATCATTGTCCAAATGTTCAAAAAAACTTTTTGACATGGTTCAATTTGAATTGAGCTTTTTCACTTTAATGAACAACAACACTATTATCACACGAAAATATTTTTATACTTACTCAAAAACACCACTCTGATCCGTATAAAAGCAAAAATTAACTATGAGTGATTTAGTGGTTCAACTTACGGCCTCTCACGTGTGTGGATTCAAGCCCGGGCTCTCACCTTTGAAATGTTTAAAAATTTATGTGCAAAATTTCATTGAAATTTACTATGAGCTTTACGGTGAAGGAAAACATCATGAAGAAACCTGTAAAGAAATCAAATGGTGGGTGGGAACTCCCAATCCCAACCCAACCCACACTGGGCCCGCATGGGAACTATGACCCAAGCCCTCTCATTCAGAGAGGAGGCCTGTGACCTGCAGTGGAACGTATATGTATAAGTTGGGATGACGATGATGATGATGAAAAAAAAAACAGGTTCTGACATGCTCGTAGGGCGGTGGTGGCGACTTGCGCGTGAATCAGCTGTAAACGAAGCATCACGGAAATCCCCGAAACCGTGATCGGTTTGGCCGATTAGTCGGCCGACTAGTCGGCTACTCTACAACCGACTAATCGGCCAGTCGGCTAGTCGGTCAAAGTCATGATCGGCACATCACTACTTTTTTCCCATTTATAATAAAAGTATAGAATAAGAACAGACCACTTGTAAACCTACTATTTTTAAACACACAATTCGCTTATGAAAAACCATTTAAAAATTTTAATTAATAAATTAAAAACATTGCCTTACTTTAAATGTAAACATCTACATCTTGGTCAGCCCATTCACAGCTTGTGCCAAAAAAAGTAAGTACAATTTAAAAAGTTCAATAAAAAAAAATAAAAACCGGGCAAGAGCGTGTCGGACACGCACAAGGTAGGGTTCCGTAGCCATTACAAAAAAATCAAGTAATATTTTTCTAAGGATTTCGTATGTGTACGGAATCATCCAAGTTTAGGTATGTTTTATACTAATGAACTAAAACAATTACTTTGCTCACCCGCGATTGCTTTGGTCGCGGGTGAGCAAAGTAATTGTTTTAGTTCATTAATATGGACCTCCGCAAAGTAACGCCTGATTCAATAAATTATGTTTTATACCTTAGGCTACTATTTACTCTTAAACTACAAATAATTTCCAAGCAATCTTAGCCGCTATAATTTTCCTAGTAAATTTGATATATTTACTACCATTCTGAATTTTTTCAAATTTTTCCACCTAACAGTTTAGATTTTAGAGGGGGGGGGGGGGACGCTCGATTTTAATGAAAATTTTCACTTTAAAGTTGAATATTTCGCAAACAGATCACTGAATAGAAAAATCATGTTAGCAACCCCGCAATGGTTTTAAAAGACCTATCCAACGATACCCCACACTATAGACAATATAGGGTTAGCCGAGAAAAAAAAAATCACCCCCACTTTACGTCTATGGGAGGTACCCTAAAAAAATTTTTTTTACCTTTTTTTATTCAATCACTTTGTCGGCGTCACTGACATATATATTCATGCCAAATTACAGCTTTCTAGTACTAACAGTCTCTGAGCTTAGCCGCGGACAGACAGACAGACGGACAGACATGGCGAAACTATAAGGGTTCCTAGTTGACTACGGAACCCTAAAAAAACATCTCAATCGATGCCGGCTGCACCGGTGATCGTTAATTGGCCGTGTAATTGTTGGGCAAATATGGCCGACTTGATACGGTGGGGCGGGAAAAGTCGATAGCGGGATATCGATCGTTTTAACCAAGTCCCAACATACCTACGATTAAAATTACCACAGAAATAATAATAAAGAGGATAAAAATGCCTTAGTTCCTATTTTCTTCCGGAACTCGTGTCGCTGCTTCATCCCCTCTACTTACTGTGTTAATGCACACATGCAAAAGACCGGAACCGTACTACGCAATCACGCACACAATTACTAATATTTTTGCTTACAAACAATTATGAACTTTACACCTTAGAGATAGCGTTGAATAACACTCAACGTAACTCATACCCACATTTACACAACGGCGCCATTTATTGGCCGCGTCGGCATTATGTCTGTACTAGTCGTAACCTGTTTTTTTGTCCGTACCACGAACTTTTCTGCAAGACGGAAGGGTTATCAAAAATTACTTTACATTGCTGCGTATAATTCAAAACGATCTGCGTTTTTATGGGCATGAGTAGCAATGGTATATGAAGTTTCGTGTTAATAACGTGTAAACCAATATTTCATAATGAAATATTTTCTCAAGTTGTATTTTGATATAAACCGCATTATAACATTAAATTAATACATACCAATGAAATGTAATCCCCTTATTAGTGTAATTACACAGTGTGGACGAGTTTCCGCAATTGCTAATGCTGCAAAACACCATTTTAAAGCACTTGTTGTCATACCCACGATTCAATTAGCACTGAGCCACAAGTCGCGCGCTTGTGACCTACGAGTCACAAGCGCGGCGCCAAGGTCACGCGTCTAAGGCACTTCTATCCTCTTTATTATTATTTCTGTGAAAATTACAAATCACTAGGGACCCAGAAACCAACTGACGTTGTACGACGAATTTAATTGTATTAAATACTGTAGATGTATGTAATATCACTGTAGATACGTTTGAAAAAATATACCTTGTTGAGTTTCTTGTCGGAATATGCTCCACAGGACTTTTTCCAAACCGGTGATAAATTATACGACGTTTATAAGTGCTAGAATTGACGCCTAAATTAAAAAGTTAGTTAGACATACTTATAAAACACAGATAGAGAGCATAGATTTTGTATGGTGATTGCTAGTTATAACCTCATTTCTATACCATTCCATTTAGAAATTGAATGTCTATTATTTTCACAAACTTAATATCTATTATTTTTTACTTGTGTTAAGTACGAATGATTGTTCTCGGGTCTTGGGTGTTTAATATGTATTTAAGTATGTATCTATCTATATAAGTATGTTTATCCGTTGCCTAGTAGCCATAACACAAGCTTTGCCTAGCTTACTTTGGGACTAGGTCAATTGGTGTGAATTGTCCCGTGATATTTATTTATTTATTTATTTATTTAAGTAGACCTAAGTATTAAGTAAAATTGTTGATAGAGCGAAGCATCCCAACACAGGTTTTTTAGTCTAAAGGGAGGCCCCAATAAACATAAATATAATACTTACCTAAGAACTAAAAATATGAAATAAAGTTTTTTTTTAAAGCAGCTAAAATCTACTTTTTGCAGTTAATAACTATATCCTACTGTTGGGCTTCGCCTCCTCAGACGCATGTACCTATGTATTTTCCGCTGGCGTTTACGCCGTCACAGTGTCTAGGTATGTTTCTGTTCTTAGTTAGGTCCCACTGAGAAATTAAACCATCCGATGTTTTTGTGTGTAGACGACCAGATGGCCTAGTGGTTAGAGACCCTGACTATAAAGCTTGAGGTCCCAGATATTTGTATGAAAAATACAAATGTTTGTTCTCGGGTCTTGGGTGTTTAATATGTATTTAAGTATGTATCTATCTATATAAGTATGTTTATCCGTGGCCTAGTACCCATAACACAAGCTTTGCCTAGCTTACTTTGGGACTAGGTCAATTGGTGTGAATTGTCCCGTGATTTTTATTTATTTATTTATGTGTATCTTTTCCTACCCAATGTATTTTTCCTGTGTCCTGTGTCCTCTCTCTCTCCTGTTAAAGCATACGATTTTTGTTTTGATAATCAATAGAGAAGGGGACTTGTAACCGGGTTTTTTAGTCCGTGCAAGTCGGACACTGTCTGGGCCCTCCATTCCCAGTTCGTCCGAAGGGATTTTTCCCGAGCACAAGTCACCCTTCCAATCCTTAAAGTAAAAAACAGCAAAGACTTCGCGTCTTCGCCCCTCTGGCGACTCATTCAAAAAATCTCTCTCTCTCTCTCTCTCTCTTTAATTACGAGTTTTCATTTTGTTTGTTCCGGTAAAATCTTGCAAATCGAATTTCACCCATTTTGAGATAGGATTAACTTGATATTTGGTATAGACATGTAGTGCATGATGGTGTAATTAGCAAGTAACATAGTGGTAGCATCCCATCGACCTATGACAGGATGTGTTAAAAAAACAGTTGTGTGTAATAATACTTTAGATGTAAGTATGTAACTTATTAACATTGTAGATAAATCTGTGTAAAAAATATATCTGTTTGAGTATCTTGCCGGATTTTTCTTTACAGGGTTTTCTCGGACCCACAATCTCGGAATTACAAATATTACTTCGATAAAGTATCGATATCGATAACTACCACAGCCCTGAATCTCCCACCATTTATACCCAATCAGCTTAAACAGCGATTACTAAGATTGTCCACAATTACCGATATTTAAGATTGTTCATACCTTCGCTTTTTATCAGCGAGTTATTCGTTCGATAGTGGAAAAGACGGGTTATGTGTTTATTGAATTTAAATTAACATGTTAAGTCCTTTCTTGGTAATTTTTTGACAGAGCAGGCGCTGAGCGTCGCTGTTTTAGATTAGGTCAAAATCATTATCATCATCATTATCCCAGCCTATTACGTCCCACTGCAGGGTACAGGCCTCCTCTCGGAATAAGAGGGCTGGGACGTAGTTCCCACGCGGGCGTGCATATTGGGAACTTCACACACACTATTGAATTTCTTTGCAGGAGTATGCAAGTTTCCTCGAGATGTTTTCGTTCATCGCAAAGTTCATGGTGAATTTCAAATGTATTTTGCATGGGTATTCCGAAAAACTCAAACCCACGACCCTCTGCTTGAGAGAGCATAGGTAATTTTTTGCTTTAGAGTCGATATTTCCCAATTTAATTGCCCACCCGTAGCTCCCAGCTTCAAAGTGTTACCATCTCCAAATTATTTATAAATAGCAACAAGCAGGACTTTATAAGAGCATCTGTTTATGCTCAATGGATTACCAAACATCTATAATAATATTAACATAATAATAAAGATCTAAGATTCGGTTGTTTATGCCAGAGGTAATATTTTAATATACGAGGGGCGTTCAATATAAAGTGAGAATGAGATGCAAACTCTTATAATATTACGAAATTAAATACTGGCCGGTAAAGCTAATCTATCTAGCTGATTGCTATGAAAAAAAAAACTAACTGTCTTTTGTTTACGGTAATTTCTTTGCAATGCTATTGAGTACGTTAGCGAAAATAGAGAAAATTGAACTGCGCGCCGTTATTAAATACTTGTGTTTGAAAAATTTTTCAACGGACCAAGTCAATTTGGATTTGCGGGACACTTTAGGGTCTAATGCTCTTCCGTATTCGACAGTCGCACGTTGGTGCGCCGAATTTAGACGTGGAAGAACATCGACAATGGACGACCCCCGCTCCGGACGCCCTACTACAGCAGTAACTGAAGAAATTGTGAAAAAAGTCGAAAACTCAGTTTTGGCGGATCGTCGTGTCACGGTTCGTTTTATTGCTGAAAATGTAAAGATTTCAACGGGGAGCGTGTATAATATTTTACATGAACGCTTGGGTATGAAAAAGGTATCTGCGCGTTGGGTACCAAGAATGCTTACTGACACGCAAAAACAAACTAGACTAGAGATTTGTCAAGAAGCTTTGAACTTGATGCAGCAAGACCGGGAACTTTTTTTGGCGCGATTTATAACAATGGATGAAACATGGCTCCATCATTACGACCCTGAAACGAAACTGCAGTCTATGACATGGAAAAGGCCATCATCTCCAACTCCGAAGAAATTCAAGGTGAGCCCATCTGCCGGTAAGGTCATGGGCTCTGTTTTTTGGGATGGTAAAGGGGTATAAATGATTGAGTATCTCGAGCATGGAGCCACTATTACGGGCACTTTATACGCCAAAGAAATAGCAACATTGCGCAATGAGATCGGCGAAAAACGGCGAGGTAAACTCTCGAAAGTTGTGCTGTTCCACCAGGACAATGCCCCGGCACACAAGTCCGCCGTTGCAATGGCCGCAATTCGTGATGCTGGGTTCGATATCCTTAAGCATCCTCCGTATTCACCAGATCTCGCTCCCAGTGATTTCTACCTATTTCCGAGATTGAAACAATACCTGAGAGGCCAGAAATTTGAAGACGACGACGCGGTAGTCGCTGCAGTACAAGATTTTTTAAGTACTTAAGATGAGACCTTTTTTAAAAATGGAATTTTAAGTTTAGAAAAAAGATATACTAAGTGTATTATGCTAAAAGGTGACTTTGTCGAAAAATAAAATGACATTTAGTAAAAGTTGTTTATAACATACTCATTCTCACTTTTTATTGAACGCCCCTAGTACTTACTCAATCGATTTTAAAAATGTTTTTATAAAAGAAAATTACAGTATCCCTCATTAACGTATACTGATTTTTATTTAAAAAATAGTCAAAAACGTCCATCAATAAAATTAATATGTGTTTAATACTACTCTATGTATTATTTTTTGAAATCCCAATAGCCATCCGGACCATAGAGAAAATCCCATTCAATTTTCGAACGTCGAACGCACTCGTTTTAATCCATTCAGATGTAATTTATCACCGGCCAGTACGCAGTGGCTGAATGCGAAGCTCCATGGTCCATAATCTTAAAAATATTTGCGGCGGCACGGAGCCTATATTTTTAAATGCGTGCCACATGAAAAGGCTATGGATATCAATGAGTGAGTAATTGAAATGAATTGTTATGTGCAGAGCAAAAAGAAATCGTTTGTTTATATTATTGAAGATGTGTTTAACTAAATGAATAGGCTGTTATTGTACAAGTTAACTACATCTTCAACCTTGTCTGTACTTATATCAGGTGGGATAGAGGTGCGTTGGTCAGTTTTAAATTAAAAAAAAGTTTTAGAGAAATTTGATATATAAGATTAAGTTTCTATGTGCAAGCAACAGGCCTCCACTCAGAATAAATCGGATTGAACCGTAGTTCCCACGCGGGCCCATTGCGGATTAGGCACTTTTCGCATTTCGCAAGACCGGCATTTTGCTGAATTGGGAGCATTTCGTGATATGCGCATTTTGTTTATAGGTATAATTTACTTTTGTCTTATTTTTTTATGTCACGAAAAAGCGTACTATTTTCTTTTATTTTTTTTACGCACCGAGCTCCTCGGTTACCTACCTACGCCACTTCTATCTTTTCAAGCGAACACTTTGCAAGCACGGCCAAATCAGTGAGTGAGTTTTTTTTTAAAAGATTTTATGGCCTGGAAACTTTGTTCTTAGCCATCAGCGAGTGAGTGTGCTTACAAATTGTTGCCACAACAGAAATAAATTTCAATAATAACCAATTGCCCATAGTAATAATAAAACCTATTTATATACCAGTTTAATATGAAACTTAATATTAAACTAAACAGTTCAGTATATTTAGCTGTTGTTTTATGCAGTCATCTTTTTGTATAGACGTTGCTTTCGCGCATAGATTATAAAAAGGAGAGAAGACAGTACAGATCTGGGGGGCTACTCCGAAATTTGAAAATCGAAGTTCGCATCGTACCGTCTCGCTCGCTCTCGTATTAAATGCTATTAGCGTGAGCGGAACGGCACGATACGAAGTTCGAATTTTGCACTTCGTAGTGTAAGGCCTGGTTTTATAGCACGAAATTCGATTTTTGAACTTTGCATTGTGCCGTTTCGTTCACGCTAATAGAATAATTAGAATAATTTTAAGAATGACATGTAATAAATATTATGAATAAATGAGTATGAGTATGAGTATGAGTACTAAAAATAAGAGAAAAAGGAATGGCATGTTGCGAAGTTTAAAAGACTAATTTTGTAGTAGCTCCCCTGGACGCCTGGGCGTTAAGGCCACCACAAACCGGGAGCGCGGGGCGCCGACGGAGCGTGCCCAGCGCGCTCTTTATCACTTAATCAAATATACTGTGACACACACCGGCAGCGCGGCACACCGTATTTGATTCAGTGTTATTGACCGCGCTGGACACGCTCCGTCGGCGCCCCGCGTTCCCGGTTTGTTGTGGCCTTTAGGGTGCTATTTCATCAGAGGTGTGCTATGTAGCTGTGCTATAAGGATGTCAAAGCTATGCTACAAAAGTATGTGAGCGTTTTGACGTAGGGTAAGCTATGTATACTGTTCGAGGAAGATCTAGAGCACGCATCTTTTCATATAAACACCGTGAAATTTTAGTGGTTGTTTTCCCGAAACGAGGTGATTTAGTATCGACTGTAAAATCGATTTATAATTACTATTTTGACTAGAGTCAAAAATCCAATTGCGAAAAACGAAAGTCGAAAATGACCGCAAACCAATAGTAACGCTTCGTTGGTACCTAACCTATCGTACGATCGTACGCTACTTGTACCAACGAAGCGTTACTATTGGTTTGCGGTCATTTTCGACTTTCGTTTTTCACAATTGGATTTTTGACTCTAGTCAAAATAGTAATTATAAATCGATTGTACAATCGAAACTAAATCACCTCGTTTCGGGAAAACAACCACTAAAATTTCACGGTGTATAAAAGCAATGCTTAGTTCAAGCCGTTGCCAGCAGTGCTATGCTATCTGGACCAATGAATATGATTGGTGGATATCAAACATATGTAAAGCAACATAGCACAGCACATCTCTGGTGGACAGACACCTTACCTTTTTTTGTATTTTTTTTTACTATTTGTAATTTATTTTTAAATGGGCCCCACTAATAACAGCATAGCGAGTTGCCGCAACATTATGCTATGTGGGACGCAATTTAAACTACATTTCGTTTTTTTTTATTTGTATCTTTTCCAGCCAACTCTCTCTCTTTCTCTGTTTTTCTCCCTCTTAGATTGCAAACGTCAGGATGTCAACGGAGAGCACATTCCTTTACCGGCTCTATCTATATCGTCATCCCAGCCCAGCCTAAATACATCCCACTGGAGGCCAGAGGCCTCCTTGTAGAATGAGAAAGCATGGGCTATAGTTCCCACGCGGGTTCAGAGTGCATTGGGAAGTTCAAACACAAACATTGTTTCGCTGGTTTCCTCATGATATTGCCCTTTCCCTAGACCTTTATATAAATTTCGCAAATAAATTCTGAAAAAATTTAGAAGTACGAACTCGAATTTACGACCCTCTAATTGTGAGGTCACTGATCAAACCATCAGAGAGAGATAGAGAGAAATAGACAGAGAGAGTAAGTGAGATATTTATTTACACATATTAATTAGATACACAGGGAAAAAAATACAATTTGACGTTGAGTGTACTGTCTGTATAATTATCAGGTCTTTGGCGTCGCCCAGCGGGTAAGTTATAGGCCAGGCGTGTAGTGGGCGCGTTCGATTCCCAGGTATAGCACAACTATCGAATTACTGATCAAGACTGCTCCGGGATTCGCAACATATACAGGGTGTTACAAAATAACCCCTAAAGCCTGAAACCCCATGAACAGTAAATAAAACTGTAATTATGCGCGCTGTTCTTTTTTTTCTAAAAAAAAAAATTTTTTATTTTTTTATTTAGCCTATTTTTGTGTCCCACTGCTGGGCAAAGGCCTCTCCTCTCTTACTCCACTCCTGCCTATCAAAGGCGAGCTCCCGCCATCCCAAAAAAAATATATACCAACTAATTTAATTCTTTACTGGAGTACTTCCATACCCTTCAGTTATTACGGGTAATTTTGTAACATCCTGTAGATACAATAGCCAAGATTGGTTTTTGGATTCTTTTTGTATTTTTATTTTTCAACTCCAAATTTAATATGGATTTCACGGGATGACCGTAAAAGTAAAAAATTTGGAGTTGAAAAATAAAAATACAAAAAGACTCCAAAAAACCAATCTTGATAAGATTGCTTAAGAGCGCCATCTCTTGTCCGGGTGAGTGTCGCTAGTGTCGCTGCGTAAAGTGACTATAGAAAAACAAACTGAAAAATGTCGATATATAGGAAAAAATTGTGTCCAAACTCCTGACCAGTGGTGGTGTAGGGGTGTGGCACGCAGCACGGAATACTAAGGACCTGGGGTTCGATTCCCAGCGCTGGTCTCTTTTTCTGGGTTTTTTCTCTGTATCCATGTTTCAGTTTGTATTTAGTATGAAAATAGATACTCTAGCTTTTACTCGTGGCCTCGTACACGTAGTTTTGACAGTAGAATTGATCCGGGATTGAAATTAATTCCCGTCGGTAGTTCCTGGTTTTCATTTGCATTGTATGTTCGATTCTTGCCAAATAAGGGTATGTGGATGATGTTTTCCCCACTCACGTGAGGGTACTTGCCACTGGAATGGCGAGGTACGATGGGCTGCAAAAGTGCATGGACACCTCGGGGCGATAATCGCGTGAGCACTGTTTGACCGTTTGATGTTTGATGAACACAAACGATCAAACACTGCTCACGCGATTATCGCCCCGAGGTGTCTGTACCTCTACCATGAGTTTACACTAGTTTACGTGACCGTACTCGCTAGCGACGACGTAAATTATTTGTATGGAGAATTGTACAGCGCCTCTAGCGGTCACTTACGGAAGTACAATTCTCTATACAAATCATTTACGCCGTCGCTAGCGAGTACGGTCACTGTAAACTAGTGGAAACTCATTGTAGAGGTACTGCAGTCCATCGTACCTTACGCTGAAGAGGCTACCGTGCGGCGTTCCGTTCCTCTGTGAGCCTTATTTTGTTTATATGGTGCGGTAAATGCCCCTTATGCATGTCCGCTTTTGGCAGTAGCCACTGTGGCGTGTGCTCCAAGAGTAAAGGCTACGGAATAGCCCGAAACATGTCAAACTAAACTCTATCATAGACGTGAGTACGTATTGTTTTTACAAATATTTCACGGAATTAGTTGCCAGTCAGTCAACAGGGTGAGATGATGGTGGTGACCGCAATAAAAGAGTCCAGAGCATAATTGTTTCAAGAACGTTAATTTCAATTCGCGATTGCGTAAGCAATAATGCACGCCGATGCACTTGGCAGCGCGCCGGTAAACAAATAAATAACGCTTTTAATGGTACTGCGTAAAATGCCCGCGAAACAATGGGTGATTTTCCTCAAAATTTTCATTAAAATTTAGAAACGGTTATAAACAGACATAGGGATTTAGGGGGCAAAATTTTATGACAGGTAGGGAGTTCATATCGATTAACTCAACTATCGACGCTTTTCCCATGTAGGTACTAGTGAGCGCTCCAAGTTTTTGTCATAAAAATAAAATTTTATAGAAAGTATAAAAATTAAACAAAATAATATATCAATTCTATGCTTCTTTATCCTCGTAAAGCCCACATATAATTTTGACTATCATAATTTGAAACTTAATGTCAATCAAGAAAAGTTGACGTTTGCTTTGACATACGTATTAAAATTAGCATGTTGGGCCTTACGAGGTTAAGTATTGTAAATATTTTTTTACCTCACTAGCTCGGAAAGCCCTTTTTGTTTGTTTGACATCTATTGAGAAAATCGCTTTTTATCCACAAGTGAAGAAAGAGTTTTGACATTTGAAGGCAGCTTAAGTGATATTTGACAGCTAACAAAACGTAAAACGTTAAAAGTGCTGAATTTTTAACATCACAATTAATGAATTGCATCGAGTAAAAAACACTAAATACAGTCTTACAACTTTATTTTAATTCATAAATATCAGCATTCAAATTCAACATTAACCTTCATTCTTGTTGTAAAAACGGATAAAATGTTCTGACAGTCCAAGTAAGTCGATGTGCGAACAAAACGCATCCGAAATAATAAAAAAAAACTTAAGTCAAAACAGTATACAATTTAATAGTAATACAGTTTGCTCGTATCTCAAAATCGATAATCTGGCTAATTGAACTTTACTCGTTGTGCAATAAAGTTCAGTTTGGTTTATTCATTGATTGGAGATACGAGATTTTTTCAAAGTAGTGACGATATGTCGGTATTGGAATAGTTCCATAAAGACTGGATATGCTTAGGCTATTTTGCATCATTTTTGATTTTACCAATATTTCTATAAGTACTTCAAAATTATTGTATTGACAAAGAGTTAAATAAATAATAATTGATAGTACAAACCCTTTTTCTTATTTTCCTCGCTGTAGTGAGGTGAAAACTTTTGTGTTATACACGGGTGAAAAGTTATTTTACGTCTCGTGTGTTGAAGCACTCGCTATCGAAAGGATTCTATTTTTGAACCACTCGCTTCGCTCGTGGTCAATCATAGCATCCTTTCGATAGCTCGTGTTTCAAATGAACACTCGCAGGTAAAATACAACTTTCCCCCCTTGTATAACAAATAACTATATAGTGCAATAGTTATTACCCAGCAAGCAGCTATCGTTTAAAATACGCTTTGTATAAACTTTATCATATTTGTCTCCGAAATAAGACTTACAAAATAATACAAACTTACAAACAAAGCTTGGGGCGACCACTACCGTATGGGAAAAGTGTCGATAATTGAATTTAGCGATAAAGGAACTCCCTACCTGTTATTAAACTTTGCCCCCAAAATTCCTATGTATGGTTATAAACTTATTTACTAAAAAGCTTGTGTATTTGAAAGGCACGAAGGCGAACGGGCTTTACAGATGTAGTGCAAAATTATTTTCCTTCGTACTTTATAGGAAAAGTTCGTACGTGCTCTCTCAATTAGTGATTTGCCAACTCGGGAAAAAAAGAACTCGATTCAACTCGAGTTAAAATTCACGTAACTCGGGTTGAACTCGAGTTACGTAACTCGAATTAACTGGATTAAACACAGAGATTTTTCAAAGTTTTTACCAATTCATTCCGTCACACTCGCACTAATAGTTTAAAAAAATGGAGCAGGCAAACAAATGATATTTTTATGTTTCAATTCTTTAATTTTTTATATTATTTATTTATAATGTATTGGGAGAGTTATACTAACTAAAGTAAAAAAGGAGATTATTGTTTGAGATCGAATCATTTTTCATTGCTATCAAACTCGAGTTGGAGGGAATTCAACTCGAGTTGATTCGAGTTAAGCCCAAGTTAGTAACTCAAGTTGCACATCACTACTCTCAATTAGCTTCAGTACCCATCTTATGTACAGCCGTGTGTTATCATACCGCGTTTAGAAAGGCTTTCGAGAGTACCGTTAGCACAACAGTACTTATAAATCTATCTTCTATCTTCTATCTATACATATAATAAATCTGTAACAAGTCGGTGTCTGTACATTGAAGATATTTGAGAAAAACTGTCACTAGGGCTATTTATTAGCGCAATAGAACCCAAAACAATGATTTTTAGAATTATTGTCTGTTTGTCTGTTTATCTGTTTGTCTGTTTGTCTGTGCGTTTGTGCGCGCTAATCTCAGAAACGGCTTAACCTAGAAGGATGCGGTTTTCATTGATATGTTGGTATTTTCTTGGATTAACATTTAATGTTTGTTTCATTTGAATCGGTTCACAAATAAGAAAGATACGTTTATTTTATGAATTTATCGAACAGTTTTTAGAAGAATTGACTGACAATCGCTCGCCGGACTTCAGGAACTACTGCACCGATTTGAAAAATTCTTTCAGTGTTAGATAGCCCATTTATCGAGGAAGGCTATAGGCTATATATCATCACGCTAACACCAATAGGAGCGGAGCGGAGCGGAAGAATGTTTCAAAATCGGGGGTTTTTGAAGTAAAACTTCTATAGGCACGCTTTTGGTGGTGAATGAATGTGAACTGTATGAATGGGTACTTTTTTATATCGAGGAACTAAGGAGAGTCATAATTGAAGAAAAAGCAAATTGGATAAAAAAATAAGGCTGCCCAAATTACTAATTCCACGCGAACGGAGTCGCGGGCAAAAGCTAGTTATTAAATATAATCATAAGTCAATCTTTGATATCTTCATAAGTGCAGACACTTACTGATAAGAAGAAGATAAAACAAACCTAACCTAATATAACCAACAGGAACAGACTTGAAATATATCCTGAACAGTTTACAGTTTCAGAAAAAATAAACAGTTAGCTAATGAATCATTTGGGAAATAATTTTCCATGCCGAATGAGAGAGATGATGGTTGTAATGTCTTACGCTTAATTTTTAACTTTAGAAGCAATGGAAGCTTAACCAAACATTTGTGAAGTTGCACAAGAGGTTAAAGTTTGAGTTATGTCAAAGCTCGAGCATGGAACGGTACTTAGTGAAGTATTTAGCCGCGGGCTGAGTTTCAGTTAAAACTTGAGTCTAGATTAATATCTGTCTGGATCGGTAGTGGCGAGCAGACAACAGTTTAATATGTTGTTCAGCTGTTTAGTAATATCAAGGATGATATAGACTGGATTAGCAATCGCCATAGTACAGATCGGCCGCGGAAAAATAGTTCGATTATTAAATCTAGATGGCGCTGACCATTGAGCCCGAGGCTTTGAAAGCAAAACAATAAGACTACAGATATTTCATATCACTGCAAATGTATTATTATGCAATATTTTTGAAAAATAATACATTTGTAGTAATATGAAACATCTGTAGTTTTATTATTTATTTATTTATTGTTTTGTTTTCAAAGCCTCGGGCTATATGTCAGCGCCATCTAGATTTAATAATCGAACTATTTTTCTGCGGCCGATCTGTACTATGGCGATTGCTAATCCAGTCCAGGGGGACACACTTACATATATCACACTTTTCATGCGACTACAGCGATCTCTGGTGTTTTTTGAAGAACTAAATCAGCGGCCATCTTGGTTGACTTGTCAAACTTGTCAGTTGTCATTCATCGGCCATGGCCATGGCGTACCAAATTGTACGGTCAAGGACTTTAATTGATAGGCCACTTGCCAATGTTCGTATTTTAGCCGTATAGTGCAAATCGGGTTTAGCCGCTTATACTTCGTATATGCTGATTTGAATTAGACGGCTAAAATACGAATAGTGGCAATTAGCCTATCAATTAAAATTACGCGTAATTATAGCTGTACATCACTACCAACATATACATATAGATAGGTATACATCTATAGATACGTCACGTTAGTTCTTGACCAGCCGTAGGGCGACAGCACCTTCCATACATGCATATTTGACCATAGAGTTGCCACTCTTGTTCATATAATATTACAATACTCTTTGATCCAGTCTATATCCTCCTTGGTAATATGTACGCACTAGTCCCTGGCGAAACGGATTAGCTTGTTGAAATGGCAACGGGCAGGCCATACAGGGTTATTTGTAATTCACTGACATCCTCTTAACCCTGAATTCCTATCACTCAAACAAATGGTTTTTGTTTTACGACTAGGGAGTTTTACGACTTTTTAAAATGAAGCACTTTTTTTCCCATACAAATACATAGAGTATCGTAAAAATAAGATGTAATCTCAAATTTTCAAAACGTTATTACACCAAAAATATTAAGTTCAGACAAAAGCCGTAAATCAAAAAACATTTGTTTAAGTGGTAGGAGTTCAGGGTTAAAAGGATGCTAGTGAATTACAAATAACCCTGTATAGCACGCAGAACAGATGGTCGTTGGGGCCCAAAAGTTCTCGATTGGAGACCTCGGACTGGCAAGCGCAGCGTGGGACGTCCACCAACGAGGTGGACGGACGATTTGGTGAAGGCGGCTGGTTCAAAGTACCGTAATACCTGGTTTACACTCGCGTACGAGTGGCGAGACGAACTGCGGGACGAGCCACGAGACGAGAGTGTGAACAGGCGCGCCTCCCGCCTCATCTCGTGATTTGTCTTGATTTTGAGGCTCGCGTCCGGAGCGAGACGACGAGGCGAGGCGCGAGGCGAGGTGACGAGGCGAGAGTGTAAATCAGGTATAATGATTGGAAAACCGTATTGATTGGGTATCATCATCATTATCATCATCCCAGCCTATATACGTCCCACTGCAGGGCACAGGCCTCTCAGAACGAGAGGGCTTGGGCCGTAGTTCCCACGCGGGCCCAGTGCGCATTGGGAACTTCACACACACCATAATTTATTCGTAGGTATATGCAGGTTTCCTCACGATGTTTTCCTTCACCATAAAGCTCATGGTAAATTTCAAATGTAATTTCGCACATAAATTCCGAAAAACTCAGAGATGCGAGCCGGGATTTGAACCCACGACCCTCTGCTTGAGAGGCTCAAACCACTAGGCCACCACGCCTAAGTTATTATAGATAATGGCACGGAACCCTTCGTACGCGAGTCCGACTCGTACTTGGCCGGTTTTTTCTTTCTCTACATTCCTCGTCTCGCTTAGGACTTTAGTCTGCGAATGTACATTCCTGAGGGCACTGCTAAGTTTTAATGAGCCCCCCTTCTTCTGCGGGGGGGGGGTGTCTGCAATGCGTTAGTTTGAATTAGTGATAGCTGCTACACTCTGAGACGTTGGGTAACTGTAATGGACGTTTAACTCTTGGCAATTACTGAAACTGAATGTATGTAAACTCTTCATTGTACAAAAATATGGAAAACGAAAAAAAACATTATTGACATCCGTTGAAAGGCGAACTTATCCCATTAAGGGATCTCTACCAGTCAACCTTATTGTCGTTGGTATCATCTTAACTGGTTGGTCGGTAAGTCGTTATTAGCCGTGACAGCCCAGTTGTTTGGCCTATGCCCTCTCAAACAGAGGGTCGCGGGTTCAAACCCGGGCCATTTGAAATTTACCATGAACTTCATAGTACTTACACAAGCTATTAGCTCGCACATTTTAGTGCAAGTAGCTCGCAAGCTAGTGACATGTATGTATCCGAGCAAGAAAAAAGAAAATACAGTTATTTACAACAACACAAGACACATATTTTTACAATAGTACAATACAATACGAATTCTAAAGATAGAGTGTGTCATTGAGGTTGTAAGTAAATTGGACACTGGCTCAGCATAATACTGAGGCGTTTATTGCACCCCAGCACTGATTTTCAGCCAGCACCGTCGGTAATACCCGGAACGCCACACAGATAGATAAACTGTACACTTACAATATAAATAAGCATACTACTAAGCATATGATTATGTGAATACTGGCACAAAAATATGCAAGCTACAGGCTGATTTTGGAGCTTTACTTTATTCCATTTTCAAAATTCAACGGCAGTCCGAAATGAGCGATGGCCCGCATCGGTCCGCATCGCGTTGGCGGCGGTCCAAAACGCACTGCGAACTGCAGCGAGCGACAAATGCACGATTTGGACCCGACGTTTAGTGAATAAGTAGGTAGGTATGAATGAATGTAAACTTTTTATCTATAAATAAAATTTCTTTCTTTCTTTCTTCCAGTTCTTTTTAACGATTTACAGGACATCAGAAGCAAGAGTAGAACCGAAATCTAAAATTAATTCAAACCAATAGTACTTAAGTTGAAATTAGTGAAATTACACATATGTACATATTTTACGTTAACTAGCTGACCCCGCAAACGTTGTTTTGCCTTATCATCTAGGGGTATAAAAAATAGCCTACAACCTATTCTCAGACCTACCGAGTGTAGAGAAAAAAGGATCATAAAAATCGGCCTAGCTGTTTCGGAGGAGTTCGGTAACAAACACCGTGACACGAGATTTTTGTATATGAGATTAATATACGTAAGTACACACTAATATATAATGAATACTGTAAAATAATATAATATATCAGGAATACATTAAAATAATAATATATTTATACACATACACACGAATCAGAGAATACACAACACCTCTTTAAGAGGAACTCTCAAGTGGTTCCGCAAGAAGACAACAGCTTGGAGAGATCATAGTCCAAATCACTAGGCTACAGTAAGATTATTACCACTTTGACACTCAGGATGTCTCTGTCTTAATTGTAAAGGTTCGTGTTTTCTTATAGAGTACTCTAAAATCCTAGATTTGAATCACATAAAATATTCAAACCTATTTAATGTAATTAATAACAAAACCTCAGCAAAAGTATCGCATTTCCGATCTCTATAATCTTCTTCTGATGTATAAAAGTCTCGTGTCACGGTGTTTATTATGGATCTCCTCCGAAACGGCTTGACCGATTTTTTTTTCTCTATATTCGGCAGGCCTGAGAATAGGTCGTAGGCTATTTTTTATACCCCTATTCTTCGCAGACGGAGTCGCGGGCAACAGCTAGTATTATATAATAATCTTACTGTACCAACGTTGTTAACCAAACATTCACAGTTAACAAGTTAAGTATGAAGTATCTTTTTCTATTTATTTTTTTATTTTCGTCAACTTCATTTTTTTATTACTTTTACGGTCATCCCGTGAAACCATATATTTCAAACTAAATACAAACTGAAATACAGATGCACAGAAAAAAAAAAAAAAAAAAAAAAATGGAACGCTGAGGACCTGGGTTCGATTCCCAGCATTGGTCTTTTTTCTGGGGTTTTTCTGTGCATCTATATTTCAGTTTGTATTTAGTTTGAAATATTCAAAGTTAAATAAAAGCTTTTAAATAAAAAAGGTCCCCCCATTGTATTATGCCAATTGGCGAGAAAGCGCTTATTCCGTGTTAGTGTTAGCTTCATTAACTCATCCCCTGAACATTATTCGTCTTTAATTGATATTAATTGTGGGGGGAAGGAGGGTGTTTTTGGGAGATAAGGCTATACGTATATTTTATTGTTATCTAGTTTTCGTAACGTTTTTCTGAAGACTATGGGTTTATAAATAGAGAAATCATCACCATATTCATCATATCAGATTATTTAAAAGCGAAAAAGTTTTTCGGGTGCGCCGCTGGGATTCGAACCCACGTCTCCTGGGTATGCGCCCCAACGGGTGTTCTACCAATTGAACCACGTCGCATCCAACCGACTCCCCCGAAATTCTTAATCGCTTACATACGCCAACAGTGGCGTGTGCCCACCGGCGCACCCGAAAAACTTTATCGCTTTTAAATAATCTTAGATTCGGTGAGCAGCCGTACTGCTAATAAAATAAATAATATCATCATTTGAGCCGAAAGGCGTCCACTGATATACATAGACCTCCCCCAAGGCTCGCCAAACAGATCGGGCCCGCGCCATCCGCAATCAATGCGTTCCCGCCACCTTAACCAGGTCGTCGCTCCACCTTGTTGGAGGCCTACCTACACTGCGCCTTCCTATCCCTCCATCCTCCTTTCATCATTTCTAATGCGATCCCGCAGAGAAACTCCGAGCATAGCCCTCTCCATCGCCCTCTGAGTGACTTTGAGCTTTCTTATGAGGCCCATCGTATTTATCCCGGGTCTCTATGATTTCCCATAATTTAACAAGTCATAATGTATCATTCTTCATAATCAACTTTAGTCATAAAGTGATTTATTTCTGAAATAGTTTTTTTTTTCGGAATTGTTATAAAACAAACCTAAATAACCTACTGCATTCTATAAGATGGCATTTAAAAAGTCCTCAAAAAATATTGTTTCAGAAATAAATCAAATCACTGTATGACTAACGTTGATTATGAAGAATGATGCATTATGACTTAGGTACTTATTAAATTAGCTTAGCAGTATTCCTGCTGCGTTTCGTAAGGTCAGTGAAGCCCAGCCCAATACCACCCCCCCTCCCTCTCCTTTAAAGGCCGGCAACAGATCAGTGTCTCTCTTTGAGTTGTTGATATTTATGGGCGGCGGTGATCATTTTCCATCAGATGACCCTTGCTCGTTTGCCTCCCTCTCATAATAAAAAAAATATATACGAAACCAAGGGATCCCTATAGGTATGTATGACCCATTTAGAGTAAATTTTGGAAGACTTTAGTACCTACAAATTTTGTAAAAACAGTTTTTATTTTCTCCAAAAACTGGCCCGCATTGCCATTTAAAAACCTCGAAACGGAAGAGCCATTACACCCAAGACGTTTTCCTCAAGGGGATCTGTATTAATTAAAATACTCCGCTCCACCCCTTGTTTGGGAATAACTGGCGAAATGGAGCACAGTTAAGTGGATTCTCGACGTTGATTTCATAATTGATATTGATTTTCTATTAGAATTGTTACGGCGAGTTGAAACCTCAAAACTAATTGAAAGGAATAGAAATGATAAACGAACTGAAAAGTTTACGAAAATCTAAGGATAATGCCCATTCAATGAACTCTCGTCAACATCATCATCCTAGCATATATACAGGGTTATTTGTAATTCACTAGCATCCTTTTAACCCTAAACTCCTACCACTTAAACGAAATAATAGTAGATTGTTCAACAAGGGACTAAAACAAGCCATAATGACACAAGATATTTAGCCACCCGAGCAGGGCGAGGGTGGCTATAATTCGCGTGTCATTATGGTAGTTTAGTCTCGCGTTAAACACTCTACTTTTCACTTTGAATGCGAGGAAAAAAACGATGTTTTATACTAATCTACAATATTACTTTTATACAACGTTCGCTCAATACGAGCCATGGACGTCTGTTCAGAATTCAAATAGCAATTTAAATTTGTTCCGCGGTTTTTCTTTTCTTGAGTGACGCTTTAAATGTTTGCATATTTAGCCAACAGATTCAAACTTGAAAATTATTTCATAGCTAATTGGACTAAGTATGCATAATAAAATGAATTCATCTTTAATATAATTAAATAGATTAATATTCGTAATTATTCATCGTGTTTCGCGAAATTATTATTTTTTAAAATATTTTTTATACATACATACATCATACATTTTGAGGTTATTTCCACGCCCTAAAAGGCTTCTACAGACCAAAGCGCGGGGCGCTACGGAGCGCTACCAAAGCGCTACAGAGCGCTACAGAGCGCGCTGCGGTCTGTGGAATTTTTTAAAATTGTCTATGCCCAGTCACTGAAAATGACAATAATCCTCCATTCACCAACACCGTGATTGGCAGTTTAGGGGTTTCCAAAGTAAATTAAAAAAAATTACTTTAATCCCTAGAGATCAAAAAAGAGCTTTAGTCCCGATGTGCAGAGACTAAAGTAACATTTTAAGAGCATGAGAAGTGAAAATGTTTTTTGTTTTACGGCTTTTGTCATAACTTAACATTTTTGGTATAATAACGTTTTGAAAATATGAGACTCACTCTTACTTTTACGATACTCTGTGCTGTGCAAGTCATTCATTCATTGCCCGCCACGACCGCGGCGCATAAAACTCATAGAGTACGATGTTGTGTTAGAGGTATTTATTTATTATTATTTATTTGTATGGGAAAAAAATATGCTCCATTTTAAAAAGTCGTAAAACAAAAAACATTTGTTTAAATGATAGGAATTCAGGGTTAAGGGGATGTCAGTGAATTACAAATAACCCTGTATACGACCCACTGCACTGTACACAGGCCTTTCAGAGTGGAACGCGGGCCCAGTGCGGATTGGATATTTCACAGACACCATTGCATTTCTTCGCTGGTGTATGCAGGTTTCTTCGCGATGTTTTTTTCGCCGTAAAGCTCATGGTAAATTTCAAATGTAATTTCGCACATAAATTCCGAAAAACAAAGAGGTGCGAGCCGGGATTTGAACCCACGACCCTCTGCTTGAGAGGCCATAGGGCAAACCGCTAGGCCACCACGGCTTTTTTTATTCAATGAACTACCTAAAACCAATTTTAAATAGCATTTTAAATAGTATTCTGTAGTTCTTTATTATAATTAAAGGGACTTATAACGCAAACAATGTAGACATAGACATATTTATTCAATAAACAATACAAGATTGTGTTTGAATTCCTTACAGCTAACAATACAAAAACCCATACAATAATTAGATTCCACATCCATCAAATATTTCGTCAACACAAAGCAGCCACTTAATAAAAATTGTTTTAATTTAACTTTGAAAATATTATATTGTAGGATACCTTTTAGTTCTACAGTAAGTCTATTGAACAACTTAACAGCCTGGTTTCTAGTACATTGCTTCTCCATTTTAGAAATCGGGCGAAAACGGATCCTCATATTTCTGGTGCGCGTGGGAACACGAATCTGTTGTTCTTCATATGTTTCGAACCTTATTTTATGTTTAAAAATTCAGTGAGCAGTATGAGAGCATATAAACTTGGCACCGTCAGAATCCCTAAGGTTCTAAAGTATTCCCTGCAAGACACCGTTGCGGGATTCGAAGCATTATACTTATGGTTCTCTTTTGTGCGATAAGAGCTCTGTTAATATTATACTTAAAGCTGTTACCCCAAAGAATAATGCTATAACGAAGTTTGGACTCAATCTAGGCAAAATATACAATTTTTAATTGTTCCAAACCAATTTCGTCCCTAAGACTTCTCAAAGCATAGCACGCTGAGTTGACCGAGTTCTCAATAGCGTCTAGCTCCTGAATCCACTTTAGCCTCGAGTCCAGACGGACACCGAGGAATTTTACACTCTCGACTATTTCCATGGACGTACCATTCATAATTACATGGAGACTGTCTGTTTTCTTAGCATTTTGTTTAAACAGTACTATTTGAGTTTTGTCCGCGTTTAGACTCAGATTGTTAAAAGTAAACCATTCGCAAAAAGACGAGAGTGCAACACCAACCACTCGATTAAGCTCTATTAGATTACATCGACGTTCATCGTTGTTGTGAGCATTGAGCCATCTCGTGACCATGGCCGCTGCAATGAGGCCGAAACGTCGAGGTAAATATTAAATAAATAAATAATAATAAATAAATAAATATCACGGGACAATTCACACCAATTGACCCAGTCCCAAAGTAAGCTAAGGAAAGCTTGTGTTATGGGTACTAGGCAACGGACAAACATACTTATATAGATAGATACATACTTAAATACATATTAAACACCCAAGACCCGAGAACAAACATTCGTATTATTCATACAAACATCTGCCCCGACACGGGAATCGAACCCGGGACCTCAAGCTTCGTAGTCAGGTCAGGGTCAGGTCCCGTTTAGTATCTTAAGAGGGTACGATGCGCACCATTTCTCCATACAAACGTAATCCCCTGTTTCCTCCCTGGATAATAGCTTTAGAGCCAATTTTTTTTTACTGTGTTTTCTGTATCTACCACAGCTATGCCCCTATGTTTCGTTTTTTTCCATATTTCAATTAACATAAGAAATATGAGCTTTCAAAATCTGAAAACATTGCCCAATTTCAACATCATTTTCAGACGCTCATCAGAAAATAATCCCTGATATAAACAAAAAAAGGAAAACATAGGGGCATAGCTAAATCTGTCCTCTAATTATTTTTGAAAAAAATAATTTTATTGGTCCAGTTTTCGAGAAGAAAACAGGGGATTACGAAATGCTGTTTTGATCAATTTTACGCGCCTAATAACGGTCTGAGCTGCAGTTGTCCCGCTCTCGCTGTATTGACACGGAGGGGTTCGGGCGAGACAGCGACATTTCATTAAAATACCTATTTCTCAAAAGTCTCTCAGCCATCGTACCCTCTTATCAATGTAGACGTCCGGAATAACGCAATCTCGCTGAGAATGGGACGATTAACACTACTTGACCAATCCCAAACTAAGTAAAAGCGTGCACTATGGGTACTAACAACAAATAAATATACTTATACAGATAAATACATATTAAACATCCAAGACTCGAGCACAAACATTCGTATTTTCCACACAAATATCTGTCCCGACCGGGAATCGAACCCGGGACCTCAAGCTTCGTAGTCAGGGTCTCCAACCACTAGGCCATCCGGTCGTCAAATATAAAAAAAACTATGTAGGTATTGACATTAATTTGATAATTTAAATCGTTTTTCACATTAATGTTTTTGGTGGAATACTGCATCACGCGAGCAAAGACGCGTGTGAACGCTGGTATCTAATAATGCTGGGTTATTTTGAGTTAAAGACCATTATCTGAAGATGGCGGAAGTGGCAGTCAATAAGCGGAAGCCGCGGGCGGAGCCGGGTGGCCACGCTAAAGGATCAAAATGGGACTTGAAAAAAAATCTTCACAATATATTATTATTATTATTATTATTATTATTTATTTTTAAGCTAAGATATTTATTTACAACATCACAAAAAACATATACAGGTGTAAATACAAGACTAAAACTACTATTAAATTAAAATAACTAAAACTAAACTTAATTAAAAAAAGAGAGGTGGGCCTCTTGGCATGGTGCCCATCACGCAGGCAGCATTCCCGCGCTGAACAGCGATTGCGATTCTTTGCGCGAGAAAGCTGCCGGCGCGAGGGTTGCCTGTTGCCTCTCTCAACCTATTGCTGAGCTCCCTGTGTAACTCCAAAAAAATATTCAAAAAAAATATTATTGATTTTTTTAATTTTTTAACCTCCGACACAAATAGAGGGGTGTTATAATTTAGACCGCTATGTGTGTGTGTCTGTGCGTCTGTCTGTGGCATCAGTTTTTATTTGAAGGCGGGTTTCTTGGCCACGGTTCTTAGACATGTTTCATCAAAATAGGTTGAGTAGTTTAAAAGTTATCAGCTCTTTTGTTAACTGCGGAAAGGATGTTAGACGCATAATGGGCATTTACTTTATTATTTTAGCGTTGGAGGGTTTTTAAATTTATTATTTATTTATTAGGATTCCTTGAAAAGTGATAAACGGAACCGATTGACTCTAAGCTGTCCATATATCCGTTTGTCTGTCACAGGGTTGTATCTCAACAACCGTATCAAAATCAAATCAAAAACAAAACGTTTATCCTGCAAGTAGGCTGCAAATGGCTCTTTAAAATGTCGCTTTTTTTAAAACTACCAAAAACCATCATTGCCAAGAAGAATGCGCCGCAAGAAACTTGGCAGAAAGACATTTTTTTTTCAAATCAATTCATTCATTTCATTCATTATATTCATATCAGTCATTTTTTCAAATAGTCTGTACTGTTATCTTTGCCTGTGTACGTGTTATTGTTGTTATAAATAAATGTTTTTCTTTCTTTCTTTCTTTCTAATTCAAGTACAATCAGGACGTCCTAGAAACGTAGAAACGATGGTTACAGTAGTAATGCCCCGCGGCTACGATTTCAGGGGGGGGGAGAGATCCCTTATATCGCAGCGAGTATAAACAGGATTCAGTTTATTCCTTCGAGCGTTAAGTGCGGTATATCCTGTAAGAACTTAGTACGAGACTTTAGTTTAATATTGCGCTTCTTTTTCAACCGACGAAAACAAAAGGAGGAGGTTCTCAATTCAACGTGTATATATATATATATATATATATTTTTTTTATGTATGATCACGCATAACTTTTTACAGAGTAGTCCGATTTTGATGATTCTTTTTTTATTGGAAAGCGTATACCCCGAGGGTGGTCCCATTTAAATTTGGAAACAATATTCTTACCCTAAGGATAGAAAAACAGGCGATGATTGATTGTTCAGTTACTGATTATACTATATGACCACGCATAACTTATTACAGAATAGTCGGATTTTGATGATTCTTTTTTTATTGGAAAGCGTATACCCCAAGGGTGGTCCCATTTAAATTTGGAAATAATATTCCTACCCTAAGGGATTGACTAACTTTTTACAGAGTAGTCCGATTTTCATAATTCTTTTTTATTGGATAGATAGGGTATACCATGAAGTTGGTATTATAAATTTGGAAAAAAAATTACCCCAAGGATGGAAAAAAAATAAAATAAAAACTTTTTAACAAAAAATTAAACCGCCGAAAAAACTGAAAAGCAAAAAATAATACCTTTTTTGTTTGACCTTAATCTAGGTACCAGTTTGAAGTCGGTGCCTCAGCACGAGCCAGGAGGAGTGATAGAAGCCAATCAGGTAGACGATTAGAGGTCCACTCCTCCTGGCTAAGTGCTGAGGCACCGACTTCAAACTGGTACCTAGATTAAGGTCAAACAAAAAAGGTATTATTTTTTGCTTTTCAGTTTTTTCGGCGGTTTATCAAGCTTTTATTTATCTTGCAATGTAGAGCTTGCCTAAGTTAAAATGGCGCGCGCTCATCTACTGAATCAGTTTGATTTAGATGTGTGCGTGCAAATATTAATTACGACTCTTCATCGGTTTAGGAGCGCCCACTAAGTATTCCGTGAACATCACAATCGACAAATGACATGAAAAATACTGTGCGTAAATGCGGTGGTAGGGCGCATC
The DNA here is from genome assembly GCA_947859365.1 of Archips crataeganus. Lineage (NCBI taxonomy): Eukaryota > Metazoa > Arthropoda > Insecta > Lepidoptera > Tortricidae > Archips > Archips crataeganus. Next base: position 10,156,649 of record OX402073.1, on the reverse strand, counting down.
ATTTTTTTTTTTTTTCATGTTAAAGAGGCCAGACAAACGAACTAGTGGGTCACCTGACGTTAAATGATCACCACTGTCCATAGACACCCGCAGCGCTTTACACGATGCCAGTGCGTTGTCGGCCCTGGGAAAAGGAGAGGGATTAGGGGAGGGGGAGAGGTATTGGGCCCCCGGCGCTCTCACTGACCGTACGAAACGCAGCAGGAGTACTGCTGCTTCACGCCGGTGTTCTGTGAGAGGGTGGTACTGCCCCGGACGAGCCGGCCCATTTGTGATGCAGCGGCTAGCTACAACATGGCTCTACCACTACAAAAATTTATATTTTATTTATATTTTAAATTAGAAAAGCTATACACCTGCGTATGTATGTATGTACGGGTCAAATCTTGGAAGTCGAATTTGACCCACTTCCAGCTGTCGGATTCACTTGTTTAGTATAATAGGTATTTATGTAAGTTGGATGGCAATGTACCTAAGTCAACAAAAAGTACATATAGCTAAAAAGTTTGATTTGAAAATGAAATTTGTAACAAAAACTTAAGAGGGTACGATGCGCACTATTTCTCCATACAAACGTAATTCCCTGTTTCCACACTGGATAATGGCTTTAGAGCCAATTTTTTTTTACTGTGTAATATGTATCTACCACAACTATGCCTCTATGTTTCGTTTTTTTCCATATTTCAATTAACATAAGAAATATGAGCTTTCAAAAACTGAAAAAAATTCCCAATTTCAACGCCATTTTCAGACACTCATCAGAAAATAATCCCTGATATAATCAAAAAAAGGAAAACATAGGGGTATAGCTAAATATGTCCTCTAATTATTATTGAAAAAAATAATTTTATTGGTCCTGTTTTCGAGAAGAAAACAGGGGATTACGAAATGCTGTTTTGATCAATTTTACGCGCCTAATAACGGTCTGAGCTGCAGTTGTCCCGCTCTCGCTGTACTGACACGGAGGGGTTCGGGCGAGACAGCGACATTTCATTAAAATACCTATTTCTCAAAAGTCTCTCAGCCATCGTACCCTCTTAATTAAAGTTCTTTGGTCTGATATTAAGTCCAGACATGGCGAAATTATAGTAGAGCTTACCTACTTCACACAAACTATTTAATTTCATCGTAGGCGAGTGCGTGCAAGTTCCCTCACGATGCTCCTCTCCACCATAAAGCTCATATTAAATTTACACCCTTCCATTATTGTTATTGTAAATTTATCATACAAAAATGTCATGACTCCAATGCCCCATATTACAGTAAGATTTATTTTCCCCAATTTATAAAACACGTGTATACAAAAACCGTAACAAAGGAGGTAAAAAACCGGCGAAACACAAAGAGGGTGTTCGCGCTTGACTGCACGGCTACTTCCGGTGGAAAATTAAATTTACATTTCCGGGAAATTCTTTTTTTATGTCGCTTGCAAAGCTCTTTGGGGTGGATGTGAGACGGTGGTATACAATTTGAATTGGATTGGCGCCAATACGTATATAGTAACTTTTCGTAATAAAACTTGACTTAGAATTGGGAATTCATATCTAAAAAAAGTTAACAATGGTTTTTTAATTTTTTTGTATAGAAAAGTCAATTATAAGAAACTAATTTCAATATTTTGTCATTTAGTTAACTACTTTTTTCAAAATTATTTATTGAATCTATTTCGGTTGATGACGTCAGATTATAATTAAGGGCTCCCACACAGACAAATTTTAAAGTCTATTTCTTCTTTATTTTTTTTTGCGTAGTGGTACACTGTAACTAGTGCCACTTTACTGGCGCTGTCAAAGTGCTAGATCTCAGTGCTAGGTCTCAAGCAGAGGGTCGTGGGCTCAAATCCCGGCTCACACCTCTGAGTTTTTCGGTTTAACGACCGCCTTAGCCTAGTTGGTAGTGACCCTGCCTACGAAGCAAGAGGTCCTGGGTTCGAATCCCGGTCAGGGCATTTATTTGTGTGATGAGCACGAATATTTGTTCCTGAGTTATGGATGTTTTCTATGTATTTTAAGTATTTATTTATCTATATAAGTATGATTATCGTCGTCTAGTACCCATAGTACAAGCTTTGCTTAGTTTGGGACTAGGTCGATTTGTGTAAGACTGACCCCTAATATTTATTTATTTATTTAATTATTTATGTGCGAAATTACATTTGAATTTTACCATGAGCTTTACGGTGCAGAAAAGCATCGTGAGGAAACCTGCATACACCTGCGAAGGAATTCAATTGTGTATGTGAAGTTCCCAATCGCACTGGGCCCGCGTGGGAACTAAGGCCAAGCCCTCTCATTCTGAGAGGAGGCCTATGCCCAGCAGTGGGACGTATATAGGCTGGTGTGATATGAATAAATGATTAATATTATTATATATTAAAACTTGGAATTATGCGCGGACGAAGTCAGGGGCAAAAGCTAGTTCATATCTATTTATTTACAAATACAACGGCGTATGTATGTGAGTGAGTAATGACAATACAAACATTTCTTGGGACTCATAAAGACATATTGGCAGTGTGGACGCTCCCTAGCCGCCGATATGATGCTAATATGAACCCAGCCTTATATTAGGTACAAGCGGGAACACAAGTTCTATAAGGAAATAGTTTTATGTATGTATGTATGTAAACTCTTTATTGTACAAAAATAAGGAAAAAAAGAAATACATTATTGACAACCGTTGAAATGCATGTACAAAGGCGAACTTATCCCTTTAAGGGATCTCTACCAGTCAACCCTTGAGTGGATGAAAGGAGCATTTAGTAAGGGACCGACAAAGAGTAAGTCAAAATAATACAGTCGGACAAAGCAAAGGCTACATACAACTTTTAGTAAATACAATACATAAACTCATAATATAAAGAAACCTAATAAAAATATACTACCATATACAACATATATATGCAAAATACCTATAATAAATAAGCAGTGTTCTCAATATATTAAAGTGATGGTGTGAGCCACATCTTCTTCAAAGCTTCCCTGAACGACACCACGGAGGGAGCTTGCCTAATGGAGGTGGGTAATCGATTCCACAGTCTAGCAGATTGCACAGTAAATTATTTTGAGTAAATTTTGGAAGAAGTAGAAGGACAGGCCAAAAGAAGATTGGTACACGACCGCAAACGATGCTGGCTTCCTTCAGCCAAGTAGCTGAAACGCTCGGAAAGGTATAAAGCTTTAGACTAAACAAGGGTCTCCCCAAATCTATCGTCGCGGAATCGCCTTCAGCCGATCGGAAAAATCTTTGTTTCAATGCAATAAGAGCGAAAAAGACGTCGACCAGGGTCTAAGTTCAGGGAGGAGGTTCAGGAGGAGTTTGCGAGCGGTAATTCAATCGTTTGCGAGAGAATAGGAATGGGTTGAGCTTGGGATGAGCCTTATTTTCCTGTTAATTCGCTTTGTAAATAAATAAATAAACAAATAAGTAAGGCTCATCCCAAGCTCAGCCCAAACCGCTCGCAAACCAGTGATTTTTGGCGTTCCTGAATTGCCAGTTCATCCCTATCCTCTCGCAAACGATCGAATCACCGCTCACAAACCGTGTTGGGCCGTTCCTGAATTTAGCCCCTGCTCTCTTTATAAATAAATAAATAAATATCATAGGACAATTCACACCAATTGACCTAGTCCCAAAGTAAGCTTAGCAAAGCTTGTGTTATGGGTACTAAGCAACGGATAAACATACTTATATAGATAGATACTAGGGGCGTTCAATAAAAAGTGAGAATGAGTATGTTATAAACAACTTTTACTAAATGTAATTTTATTTTTCGACATAGTCACCTTTTAGCATAATACACTTATTAAATCTTTTTTCTAAACTTAAAATTTCATTTTTAAAAAAGGTCTCATCTTAAGTACTTAAAAAATCTTGTACTGCAGCGACTACCGCGTCGTCGTCTTCAAATTTCAGGCCTCTCGGGTATTGTTTCAATCTCGGAAATAGGTAGAAATCACTGGGAGCGAGCTCTGGTGAATACAGAGGATGCTTAAGGATATTGAACCCAGCATCACGAATTGCAGCCATTGCAACGATGGACTTGTGTGCCGGGGCATTGTCCTGGTGGAACAGCACAACTTTCGAGAGTTTACCTCGCCGTTTTTCGCGGATCTCATTGCGTGATGTTGCTATTTGTTTGGCGTATAAAGTGCCCGTAATAGTGGCTCCATGTTTGAGATACTCAATCATTAACACCCCTTTACCATCCCAAAAAACAGAGCCCATGACCTTACCGGCAGATGGGCCCACCTTGAATTTCTTCGGAGTTGGAGATGATGGCCTTTCCCATGTCATAGACTGCAGTTTCGTTTCAGGGTCGTAATGATGGAGCCATGTTTCGTCCATTGTTATAAATCGCGCCAAAAAAAGTTCCCAGTCTTGCTGTATCAGGTCCAAAGCTTCTTGACAAATCTCGACTCTAGTTTGTTTTTGCGTGTCAGTAAGCATTCTTGGTACCCAACGCGCAGATACCTTTTTCATACCCAAGCGTTCATGTGAAATATTATGCACGCTTCCCGTTGAAATCTTTACATTTTCAGCAATAAAACGAACCGTGACACGACGATCCGCCAAAACTGCGTTTTCAACTTTTTTCACAATTTCTTCAGTTATTGCTGTAGTAGGGCGTCCGGAGCGGGGGTCGTCCATGGTCGATGTTCTTCCATGTCTAAATTCGGCGCACCAACGTGCGACTGTCGAATACGGAGGAGCATTAGACCCTAAAGTGTCCCGCAAATCTAAATTGACTTGGTCCGTAGAAAAATTTTTCAAACACAAGTATTTGATAACGGCACGCAGTTAAATTTTCTCCATTTTCGCTAACGTACTCAATAGCATTGCAAAGAAATCACCGTATTTTTTTTTAAACAAAAGACAGTTAGTTTTTTTTTCATAACAATCAGCTAGATAGATTAGCTTTGCCGGCCAGTATTTAATTTCCTAATATTGAAAGAGTTTGCATCTCATTCTCACTTTATATTGAACGCCCCTCGTACATGCTTAAATACATATTAAACACCCAAGACCCGAGAACAAACATTCGTATTTTTCATACAAATATCTGCCCCGACACGGGAATCGAACCCGGGACCTCAAGCTTCGTAGTCAGGTTCTCTAACCATTAGGCCATCTGGTCGTCTAGTCTAGTCTAGTCTAGTCGTCTAGTTTAGTCTCTCAATATAAAATATACTACAGCACTCGTTTCAAAAATTCAAAATCAATCATTTATCAATAAACACCGTTAACACTTTGGCCCCCGACTGTACGCGCATTGATATTGCACGAAAATAATACAGCTACCCCCTATTACATGTGAGGGGCAGAGTACTGTAGACACGCAGAGGCAGCCTACAGGGTTTCGAATTATGAAGATAATGCGAGGCAGAGTGAACTGGAAGAGATTCCTATAAGGGCCAAGTTCACCTTTGCATCAGTTTCTCTTGTTATTTGTTAATTTTATGCGTTTTCTCCTTTTTATATCCTTTTCTCAAATGTGGCCTTTTGACATTTTTTCCCTTGATATTTTGTATTGAAGTATTAAGTGTATAAGTATTAGACGACCAGATGGCCTAGTGGTTAGAGAACCTGACTATGAAGCTTGAGGTCCCGGGTTCGATTCCCGTGTCGGGGCAGATATTTGTATGAAAAATACAAATGTTTGTACTCGGGTCTTGGGTGTTTAATATGTATTTAAGTATGTATCTATCTATATAAGTATGTTTATCCGTTGCCTAGTACCCATAACACAAGCTTTCCTAGCTTACTTTGGGACTAGGTCAATTGGTGTGAATTGTCCCGTGATATTTATTTATTTTTATTATTTATTTATTATATTGAATGAAATGAAAATGAAAATGAAAATTTTTTTTTATTGTTTGTTGTCTACTAAGTAATACGGCGTTTCTCTTGTCTGTTATTTCTGCCACCTACATTAGTCTGTTGATATTTATTAATTTCTGAGTAATTGGTTGTCTGGAAGAGATCGCTTTTTAGCGATAAGACCGCCTATTGTCTACCTGAATTTTTATTTTTGTAATGTCACTGTACTGTTTTTGGTGATCAATAAAGAATATTTGTATTGTATTGTATTGTATTGTCGGTGACTTTAGTTCTTGCGCGGATTTCATCATTTCTAATTTCTTGAGTGGCGTCCACGGACCGGAAGACGCAGTGTAGGTAGGCCTAGGCAGGATGGAGCGACAACCTGGTTAAGGTTGCGGGATCGCGTTGGATGCGGGACCGATCTATTTGGCGAGCCTTGGGGGAGGCCTATGTTCAGCAGTGGACGTCTTTCGGCTGAAATGATGATGATGATGACTTTTTACTGGCTGCATTTGCTTTGTCATTCAATCTACATATGCACACCATAGACGGCCGGATAGCCTAGTTGTTAGAGAACCTGACTACGAAGCTTGAGGTCCCGCGTTCGATTCCCGATCGGGGCAGATATTTGTGTGAAAAATACGAATGTTTGTGCTCGAGTCTTGGATGTTTAATATGTATTTAAGTATGTATCTATCTATATAAGTATGTTTATCCGTTGTCTAGTACCCATAGTATAAGCTTTGCTTAGTTTGGGATAGGACAATTGGTGTCAATTGTCCCGTGATATTTATTTAGTTATTTATTTATTTGTGAAGCCCGGACAGGTCGCATTGTAACTCTTTCATATATACAAAAGGTACAATATTTTTTTCATACGTACAAAATCGGCTCTGGACTTTCCTTACTCTGTACCCACCCTATACTAATATACCAAACGTAGTAGAAAATGGAAAAATATAACCGCAACTCACAATACCAAGTTATTGATGCGGTTAAGAGGTCGCCCCCGCGCAGTATTTTGTATGTAAATGGGTAGTTATCAGCTACACACGCAAGTTTGTAAGATGTATAGTTAGTTTGTAGGGTTTCACGCCTTTCAATGGTAGAGTTGGGATGATGGGTGGCCGAAACCGGATACCGGTTTTCTGTACATCCCTCCATGTATGTCCATCCCTGTATTGTTTTTTTATATAATTATTATTATTTTTTATTTAATTCTATATTTGTATGGTTTTTTAGTTTGTAATTTATTATATTTTAATTTGAAAAGATGACTTCCTGCCAAGTTTCTTGCGGCGCATTCTTCTTGGCAATGATGGTCCTTACGAAAGCGCTGGTAGTTTAAAAAAGTGACATGTAAAAGAGCCCTTTGCGGCCTATTTGCAGAATAAACGTTTTGACTTTTTTGACTTTTGACTGTTAAAGCCGAATTTTTGGAAAAAAATTGGAGAGCATTGCAATAAATAAATAAATAAATAAATAAATAAAACAATAACCGATGAAACAGTTACAAAATTCAAATCTAAGGCATATTATAAAGTTAATGATCTTATCTTTAGACGACCAGATGGCCTAGTGGTTAGAGAACTTGACTGCGAAGCTTGAGGTCCCAGGTTCGATTCCCGTGTCGGGGCAGATATTTGTATGAAAAATACGAATATTTGCTCTCGGGTCTTGGGTGTTTAATATGTATTTAAGTATGTATTCTATCTAGGTATATAAGTATGTTTATCCGTTGCCTAGTACCCATAAAACAAGCTTTGCTTAGCTTACTTTGGGACTAGGTCAATTGGGGATGTCTATTTTTTTGCAATGTATAGTAAATCGAAAACCATTTCGAGATAAATGGTTTTTAACTCGTTTTCTGTAGTTATTTAATTTTAATATTATATAATGAATTTATTACATAACAAATAAGCAATGACCTTCATTTGACTTTGGTGTAAATTGCGTGACCGGTCCAAGTCGTACTTTATTCTGTGTGGTTAGAATTCTTCACAAATTTACGCGTGGATTATAACTACGGAGTTTGATTTGGACCCACTGCCTGACATCTAGCACTTTGACAGCGCCAGTAAAGTGACACTAGTTACAGTGTACCACCACGCAAAAAATAATTAAAGGGGTTGATTACGATAACGCATTTAGATAGATTTAGAAATTTGGCAGTGTGGGAGCCCTCAATTACAATCTGACGTCATCAACCAAAATAGTTTCAATAATTAATTTTGAAAAAAGTAGTGAACTAAGTGACAAAATATTGAAATTAGTTTCTTATAATTGACTTTTCTATACAAAAAAAATATAAAAACCACCGGTAATTTTTTTTAGACATTCCCATTTGGTGTGAATTGTCCCGTGATATTTATTTATTTATTTATTTATTTATAGCATGGACAGGGATATTTGGTAATAATTCCGATCCGCATTGGCGATCTCTAGTCTCAAACAGCGTATCTACAATGTTAAAAACTTTAGGTGTATGTGATTTAATAACATTAGTTTAAAAAAACCTTTTTGAGTTTCTAGCCGGATTCTTCTCAATAGGGTTTTCCCGCGGTAGATTCTTCGACATTCATAAGAGCTAAACTGCCGCCTAAATCTAAACTGAACTGAGCCTAAACTGAATAAAATTTTGTCATGACCATGATTATGAAGCTTTATAAATTTACATGTCCATTCGCTTTATACTTAAAGTCAGGTAGACCAAGTCGAATATTGAGGGTAGTAGCACATGAGAGGGTATGAAGAAAATAAAAAGATATAAAGGACGGTCATGACATTACGAAATAAACTGATGTACGGATTACAGAAATTAATGGGATATAAGAGTTTACGGCCATTGAAATAATTGTCAGTTACTATAATCTGTGATCGGTTATTGAGGAGCAACGGGGTAAGTGTTATTAATAAGTTTGAACAAAGTGGGATAACAAAATCAACACACAGGTTTGAGAAATTTATGGCCACTTTGTTCACAGCCTGCAGAAACGCCCTTAGCGTCCTAGTGTTAGTAACATCACGCATCAGTACTGGGTACATCTCGCTGCTGATTTAAGTGAAAATAAAGGTCATCGGACGCGGAAGCCAAACCTATATTTCAATCAACTTATTAAGAGCTCGGTGGCGACGTTGGGGAAAGCTTGACTGCGGCGCAGCTGGCTCGAGTTCGATCCTTGCAACTTTATTTTTATGTTTTTGTGTATTTTACCTTGTCTTATTTCTTTTCCTTTTTAGTCCATAGATTTATATCACTATTTTAGCTTCTTTTACGGATTATTGTCCTGTTGATTTATTTATAAGTTTATGGAATTGTTTTAACCAACCTCGTGTTTTCTTTGAGTTATTATATTTTGCATGAGAGAAGTCCTTGTTTATTTTTATACCCACGGTAATTTAAGGACGTACAGCACGTCAGGACATCACATTGGCGCCCAACGGGTTACAAACAGGGATATCTCTCCTGCGCTGCGTTAGTAAATAAGTATACAATTTGTTTTTTTTTAAATTACTTTGATTAATAACCGCTGCTAGCGGGTATTATCTTAAAGGTTTTAGAACTTCGTTAAATTTGATTGTTATATGCGCATCTACCCTTTAAATTTTTGTAAATATTATTTTAATTTTACTATTATTGGATTAGGTATTTTATTATTAGCTGAAAAGTACTTACAGTTGGCAACTAAAGATGTCACTATATAGGATGGACCCAGGAGATTTGTTAAAGGATGAACTCGAGTTTGAGTTAGCTTGCAGGGGGGTATTCGATATTCTAACAGTCATACCTATGAGGAAAATACTCAGAGAAATGTTAAATAGAGAAAAAAAAGGGCTATCGTCCTATGAAAGGTCGGCCCCGATCTCTTACAATAACGAACCTACCTTAGAAATAGAACTATGCTTAGGGAAGTTGAGAGCGCTTTCACAGGCGGTAACAGAAATGGCAGAGGCACCGGAGAACGTCATTTTGAAACGTTTAACGTCCCGGCTGCTACACTTACAGAATAGGGCCAGCTGCATTAGCCCAACTGGCGAGGAAGTATCGCGTCACAATAAACTCTGTGGGGACATTGTTATCCTACTCGATCAAATTTGCAAGTTGGGAACAGCCAACCAGGATTTCGGGACGCTATCTGATGCAGATAAGGAGATCTTACAGAAATCACTAGGTCCAGAAGCGTTACATATAATCACAAAGCTGGAGTTGGAGGAGGAAAATAAGCAAATACATGATGAGACTAATAATTCAGTTTCGGATTTTAAGTCAGGAGTTCCAGAATCGGTTCACAGTTATAGAGAAGAGACAAACGATGTGGAAGACGGTCAGCGTGTTATGGGTTGGACAGAAAGGACTGAATTCCCATCCACAGAGCATGAAGATAACCTCGACCCGCCACATGATAGAAATACAAGATATCGGAGCACAGCTCCACCTTCTCTGGGTGGAAATAAATTGGCAGGGTCATCTACCTTGGATAAAGAGTTCACGAATAGGAAATTAGTTCCGATCAAGGACTGGGGAGTTAAATTCTCAGGCAAGGGCGGAACTAGCATTAACGCCTTTCTGGAACGCGTTGAAGAGCTGAAAGATGCACGCAATGCAGCGGAGAACGATTTGTGGAGATATGCTATAGATTTTTTTGATGGAGAAGCACTAATTTGGTTTAGGGCTAATAAAGATTACGTAGCGAATTGGCAACAATTGAAGAAAGTTCTCTTATTAACTTTCCAAAGTCATTACTATCAGGATGAGTTACTGGATGAAATTAAAAGAAGAACTCAAGGTAGAGAAGAGGATGTGATCATTTATATTTCAGTAATGCAAAACATGTTCAATAGGCTTCCAGAAAGCTTGACGGAAAGTCAAAAAATTGCCATTTTATTGAAGAATATTCAGCCATACTTTCAACAGGCTGTGTGTAGAGACAAGTTTTCTTCGGTTTCGGAATTGACGGCGGTATTGCGCATCATCGAGCGAACGAAAACCAATTGTGATCTGTTTCGAGAACCAAGAATGTCTGTCAACACATTGGAACCGGATCTGGCTTATAAAGGACCTTCAGGTGAAGAAATAAATGCCTTTCAGCAAAAATATCCGCCGAAAGAGTTTACGGGAAAATTTTCCAGAAACACTGAGATGAAATGTTGGAACTGTAGGTCAACAGGGCATGTATTTAGAGCATGTAAATTACCACGGCAAAGATTATTCTGTTATAGATGTGGTAAATTTGGCCAGACGACAGCAAAATGTACCCATTGCAGTAACTCGGGAAACGGAAAAGAGGAAGGCGGGAGTACTACCGGACGCCTTCCCAGTCATTAAATGTTAGTACAAATAAAAAAGAATGGCAAGAGTGGCTGCAGATTATCTCAAATTATTTTACCACAGGGGAAATATGCAACTTAGTTAAAAAGCAACACGATAATCGATATTACGGGAAAATTAAGATTTTAGGCAAGGAATTATTTGGCTTAATGGATACAGGTGCGACCACATCGGTGGTTTCGAAGAATATGAGTCTGAAGCTCTTGGCTCTGGGATTCTCGGAGCAAGAAGTTCCTCAGACAAAATTATCGACAGCGGATGGTACGGCTCATCATATTTCATCCATGTTATTCTTACCAATAGAATTTATGCAGCAATACAACGTATTACAATTTTATGTGATGGAAGACTTAAGACACGACATTTTACTAGGCATGAATTTCTTCGAAGCATTTAAGGTGACAATTAATTGTAATACTGATGTTACAGCATCAGAGGGAATTGTCACTGACATGGAGGCATTAGTACTGAATACACCTGGAGCTGTAAGATCACGTCAAGAATTAACCACTGAGCAGTGTCAAGTGCTAGACGCGCTAGTAGTTAGGGTTAGAGACACAGTTGGGGTTGGTCTAGGTCGAACAAACTGGATAGAACATCTAATCGAAACAGAAAATAATGTTACAGTTAATCAAAGACAATACCCTTTTTCTCCTCAAGTCATGAAGGAATTAGACACAGAAATTGACGAAATGTTGAAATTAGACGTTATAGAGCCATCACACAGCTCGTGGCGGTCTCCAGTTTTACTCGTTAAGAAAACTTCAGGCAAAAACCGCCTATGCTTGGACAGCAGAAATTTAAACAGGCATACGAAAAGAGACACGTACCCATTGCCACGCGTTACAACAATACTGGATAATTTAAAAAATGCTCAATACTTATCAACACTAGATTTGAAGTCGGCGTTCTGGCAAATACCATTGGAAAAGACTAGCAGAGAGAAAACGGCATTTGGGCTGCCAGGTAAAGGTTTATTTCAGTTCAAGGTGATGCCCTTCGGCTTAGTCAATGCCAGTCAGACACAACAAAGATTAATGGACAAACTCTTTCCACCTCAATACGAGGGAAAGGTCTTCACCTACTTGGACGATATCGTAGTATGCACTCAGTCATTTGAAGATCACATTTCAACATTAAACTGGGTTATCGATCGGTTGACTGAAGCTGGTCTCACAGTCAATGCCGAAAAGTGCCAGTTCGCTCGGCCTTCCCTCAAATACCTTGGCTACATAGTCGATAAGGATGGTTTGAGAACAGACCCAGAAAAAGTAATCGCCATAATAAACTATCCGAAACCACGAACATTTACGGAATTGAAACGTTTTATAGGACTGGCAAGCTGGTATAGAAGATTTGTGGAAAATTTTGCCATGGTAGCAGCCCCATTACACGATCTCACAAAAGGTGGTAGGAAAGGACGGGAAATAGTATGGACTAGTGAAGCGGAAAAAGCATTCAGCGACCTAAAGACAGCGTTAACGACAACACCAGTCCTGTGTTGCCCGAATTATTCAGTTGAATTCATCATACAGTGTGACGCTTCAAACAGAGGTACAGGGGCGGTTTTAATTCAGTCAGAGAACGGTATAGAAAAACCAGTGGCTTACATTAGTCGTAAGCTCACTGACCGGGAAACTAAATATTCCACGTCTGAGCGAGAGTTATTAAGCGTCATTCATGCAGTTGAACACTTTCGGCCGTATATTGAAGGAACGCATTTTAAAGTAATTACAGATCACAGCGCGCTGCAGTGGTTGTATAAAACAAAGGACCCTCATGGGAGATTGGCCAGATGGGCCATGAAGTTGCAACAATTTGACTACGAGATCGTATACAGAAAAGGTAAAGATAATATTGTACCAGATGCGTTGTCTAGAGCCATAGAAGATCAAGAGGTAAATTTTCTAGAAGTAAAAACAGAAGACAAGGATGAGTGGTACAGGTCAAAAGAGGAGTCTGTCAAGAGTGGTAAGGAGGAACAGGATTGGGCAATGGATCAGGGCATACTATGGAAGTTTCTAGAACTCAAACAGTTTCCAGACGACAATGATTCCTGGAAGATGGTTGTTCCAGAGAGCTTACGTGGGAAAATACTAAGGGAATGTCACGATGAACCGACAGCAAGCCACTTAGGAGTCAAGAAAACAATCAACAGGGTAAGACAGAAGTATTTCTGGCCAACGTTAATAAAAGACGTAAAAGAATATGTGCGTAAATGCGAAACCTGCGCGAAACACAAGTCTTCCCAACTACCACCTCAGGGCTTAATGGGAAAGCACAGAGATGTCACAGAGCCATTTCAATTGGTATCAATGGACCTAATGGGCCCATTTCCACGATCAAAGACGGGAAATACGATGCTCTTAGTAATATGTTGCTGGTTCTCCAAATTCGTCTTGCTCTTCCCTCTTAAAAATGGCAAAGCATCAAACATTGTCAAGATAGTTGAAGAGCAAGTTTTCTTAGTATATGGCACACCAAAAGTAGTCATTTGTGACAATGGGAAACAATTTACCGCAGGGCAATTTAAGGAAATGATTAAAAGCCACAACGCAGACATTTGGTACACGCCCTACTATCATCCGCAAGCAAATCCCACTGAACGCGTAAATAGGGTCATAGGAACCGCCATGGCCTCTTACGTTCAGGAAAACCACAAAGAATGGGATAGGTATATACCACACATTGGCCATGCTATCAGAACGGCCGTTCATGAGGTAACTGGACGAACGCCTTCCTATTTATTCTTTGGCCGCGAAACAGCATATCACGGTAATCACAGCTCGAAATTCGATGAAAGTGAACCATTAAACTTCAACCGGACAGACTACGACGAAAAGTTAGTAAAGAGAAATCGAATATATAAGGACATTAATGAGAGATTAAAAAAGGCGTATGAAATCAATAGCAAACACTACAACAAGCGCAGACGAAAATGCACGTTTGAGTTGGGAGACCTAGTATGGAAGAAGAATAAAGTCCTATCAGATGCAGGAAAAAACTTTATGGCCAAGCTATCTCCCAAATATGAAAAAGCAATCATCTCAGATAAACTATCGAATGATGTATATATGCTAAAGAACCTTAGAGGTAAGAACTTGGGTAAATGGCACTCATGCGATTTGAAACGGTTGATTTGCTGCATCGACGAATCCGGTTCGGATTCTATTGTGGGGGGGGAATAATGTCATGACCATGATTATGAAGCTTTATAAATTTACATGTCCATTCGCTTTATACTTAAAGTCAGGTAGACCAAGTCGAATATTGAGGGTAGTAGCACATGAGAGGGTATGAAGAAAATAAAAAGATATAAAGGACGGTCATGACATTACGAAATAAACTGATGTACGGATTACAGAAATTAATGGGATATAAGAGTTTACGGCCATTGAAATAATTGTCAGTTACTATAATCTGTGATCGGTTATTGAGGAGCAACGGGGTAAGTGTTATTAATAAGTTTGAACAAAGTGGGATAACAAAATCAACACACAGGTTTGAGAAATTTATGGCCACTTTGTTCACAGCCTGCAGAAACGCCCTTAGCGTCCTAGTGTTAGTAACATCACGCATCAGTACTGGGTACATCTCGCTGCTGATTTAAGTGAAAATAAAGGTCATCGGACGCGGAAGCCAAACCTATATTTCAATCAACTTATTAAGAGCTCGGTGGCGACGTTGGGGAAAGCTTGACTGCGGCGCAGCTGGCTCGAGTTCGATCCTTGCAACTTTATTTTTATGTTTTTGTGTATTTTACCTTGTCTTATTTCTTTTCCTTTTTAGTCCATAGATTTATATCACTATTTTAGCTTCTTTTACGGATTATTGTCCTGTTGATTTATTTATAAGTTTATGGAATTGTTTTAACCAACCTCGTGTTTTCTTTGAGTTATTATATTTTGCATGAGAGAAGTCCTTGTTTATTTTTATACCCACGGTAATTTAAGGACGTACAGCACGTCAGGACATCACAATTTATTACTTTGACTTCAATTGGTTAGTAGAAAAGTGTTTTTACAGTATGGCTAATTACTTAACTTTCTCACAAAATCATAATTGAATAGCCTAATAAATTTAATTTATTTTGGAAAATGTAATCGAACACCAAAAATATATAGTATTAAGTTGATATTGTACACCTCATTGAGGTAGGATATGTAGGACATTGATATTGTCGATAAGACCAGAGGCCTCTTTCACCATCTCTTTCTGTCACCATCTTATATCGTTTGGAAGAAAGAATTAGTGAATGCGAAAGCAAGCGTCCGCGTTAGACAATACGGGAATACGGCCTCTGTTTGACTCATAACCATACAATTAATTATTTGATTGATTGATTGATATGGGCAATAAGGACTACTGCCAAGCCGAATCGTCGAAAGCCGAAACCACAAACTTTTCGGCCTAAACTCAGCCCTACTTCCGCGTCCTTTGAACGGCATTTCACGTAGTAGCTTAGTTATACATTTATGGATTCGCTTTCACGAAATAGCGGGCAATATTCGGGTGAATTTGTGGTGTTCATATGGTTACGGTCTTGCGCTATTGTTTTAGAGCAACAGGAATTTGAGTAAATTGTTATATACCGTGGGTATATTCGACATATTCCTGAGCTCCTCAGAAGTAAAAAACGTTATGTTATTAATGGGGTCTAATCGACAATTTTAACTTTTTACTCGACCTTCGAAGGAGGGTTATGTGTTTCAAGCGTATTTATTTAGATACGTACGTATGTATGTGGTATGTGTTTATAATTCTTTGGCACCCCTTGGAGCCTAAAGAGGAGAGGAAGGTTTTAAAATGCGTGTACTGCCTTTTCTGGCGGATTATTTATCGCAAACTGATTCATTTGGCAAATGTTTCATTTCCCAAATGTTAATGTTAACTGTAAACTATTCAGGATATATTTCAGGACTATCCTGTAGGTTAGGTTAGGTTTGTTTTATAACATGGTATTCCCATGGAAACGGGATTTATAAAGGCGGTTTTTTTCCATCTAGCATTGCAATTTTTGTCATACAAACAATTAATTATTAATTATTAATTAATTATTAGACTAATAATAATTAGAGGTGTTACAAGACTTTTTAGAATTGAAGAATGGCAATTGCTTGTCATATACATATACTTACTACGTTTTTATTAGCAATAGAAAGAAGTTAATCTTGACAAGTCGTATTGAAAAACACTTGTTAAATACGTCACACCGACTTATGTAACAATTAGCACATACTGCTGCAGTACTCGTCAGCCACGGTGTAGTACGAGTAGATGTAAAATTCATGCGGTTTTCTTGGAAAGTGTTGCCGACAATTTCCTTGAGACACTATAGGTACATCAAAATATGCTAGTCATTCCAGTACCACAAGCACAAGATATATAAACTATGCATGTACGCTGCGCATTATATAAAACACTATAAAAGATAGTGTTTCATATTATGATAGATTTACACCTAACACCTAGGTTTGAGGTAACAAATTTCTTTCTTTCTATAATTTCTATAATAAAGTTACTCGAAATAAAATGAATTTATTTATTTAAAGCTCCAACTTGAGCGTAAATCTAACGGGTAATCAATAAAAAACCGGCCAAGTGCGAGTCGGACTCGCGCACGAAGGGTTCCGTACATCTACACTAATATTATAAAGAGGAAAGATTTGTACCTATGTTTGTATGTTTGTAATGAATAGGCTCAAAAAGTACTGGGCCGATTTAAAAAATTCTTTCACTAATAGAATGCTACATTCTTCCAATTTGACATAGGCTACATTCCATTTTGAAAAAAATTAGGGATCCTTGGTAAAATTTGAACAATGTAACCGAAGGTGTAGAAAAATGAGTCTTAAAATGTCTTTCGTCGAATGCGCTGCCGAAACTATTAGCGATAGAACAAAATAATGTACAACAATATTGAAGAACATCATAATGTCTACAAAAAACTCCGCGGTAGCATATGTCCAACTATTGTAGTTATGTCACTACAACAACTTTTTTCATTTTAAATATTAATGAAAATGCTAACCAAATTCAAACCATGCTATTTATGTGTTTATATTAATCCTTATCCAAATAAATTATTTAATGGTAAAGACCATTTAACTACCTATAAAATAGTTTTTAAATTATTTAAATTGGACTTTCCATTCAAAAGATATTACGAATTAAAAAATTCAAACAGTAAACAAAACCGCCATAGCGCCGTGGCCGTTGTTTGCGATGCAGTCTGAAAAGCGCGCCGGGCATCGCGGCGGGCGGGGTGGAGGGGCACTGAAATACAGGAGTGGGGCGTGCACGTCTGTAATAATTAATAAATAATAAATAATAATTTTTTAATAAATAAAAATATTTGTGAAAAAAAGTGTTTTATATCCAAATTTCCAAAAATAAATAATTGTCTACCCCGTGCGAAGCCGGGACGGGCTGCTATTATCTATAAAAATCACGTTTGTTGTATGGAGCCCCTTAAATATTTATTTTATTATAATTTAATCAATATATAATTAAATAAATATAAATATATAAATATTAAATAGGTATTCTGTGAATGTTTCAAGCGTCTACCTGTTGCCGTTATCAATATCGAGCAAAAACGAGCAAAATAATCACGTTTGTTGTATGGGAGCCCCCTTAAATATTTATTTTATTCCATTTTTTAGTATTTGTTGTTATAGCGGCAATCAAAATACATCATCTGTGAAAATTTCAACTATCTAGGTATCACGGTTCCCGAGATACAGCCTGGTGACAGACTGACAGACAGACGGACGGACAGCGAAGCCTCAATAATAGGGTCACGTTTTTACCCTTTGGGTACGGAACCCTAAAAATATAGATACCTACCTAGATAAAAAAGATTAAGCTTGAATATACATCTACAACTGTGCGTTTCCGTCGGCATTTTCTGCCACGCACAGTTAAATTGTGGAATCAACTCCCGTCTATGGTGCTTCCAACTAACTATGACATCCGGTCCTTCAAGAAAAGAGTGTATTGTTCCCTTAAAGGCCGGCAACGGACTAGTGACCCTTCTGGGGTTTCTGGTTCTCATGGGTGGTGGTGATCGCTTACTAAACAGGTGACCCACTTGCTCGTTTGCCTCCCTCTATCAATAAAAAAAAAGGTAAACTTAAGGTTACCAAAAAATCAATTAGCTAGTTTTTCCGTTGTAAAAGGTTGCAGTTGAGCTTCATGTGAGAGATCGCTTCGGAGCGATTACCTATTATATTTTTCCATGTACTTGTTTTACTTTGTTTTCTGTGTGGTGAACCTCGGAGTGATCTGACCTGGGCCCAATTGAATAACAAAGTACAACTTATATTACAAGCGGAACTCCTTTTCTAGTTAATATAACTGAAGCGAGAGTTCCGCTTGTAATATTAGTTGTGCCTACCTACTTTGTTATGCAATTGGGTCCTGCTTGTAGTGTCAGCATTGCAATATCTTACTAGCTTCGTGACTGATACTGGCGTCTTTTATAGGTAGTGTCTATTTAGTCACTGGTGTCACTTTTAATGTCTGTAGCATCATTTTGTGTCAATCGTAGAGTCTGGAGAGTCATTTTTGTCAAATGTAGCGTCTCTTGTGTCACCTATTGTGTCTGTAGTATGACCTTTGTCTCATAAAGTGACATTATTGTCACTAATATAGTCTGTAGTGTCACTTTTGTCTTATGAAGTTTCACTAGTGTCACTAGAATTGTCATATTTTTCTAATATGGCGTCACTAGTGCCACTTTTAATATCTGTGGTGTCATTGTGGACGTATAAAGTGACACTAGTGTCATTTTATCTTAAAACTACTAGTGTCGCTTTGTTGTATAAAATGACACTAGTGTCATTTTGTTTCATAAAATGACACTAGTGTAATTTTTGATGCATAAAGTGACACTAGTGTCATTTTTGTCTTAAAACTACTAGTGTCATTCTGTCTTAAAAAGTGACAGTGGTGTCAATACTGGTGTCACTTTGTACTCACAGCCGGAGCGCGTCTGCGGGCAACCTCCGGGACGCGGTGAGCAGCGCGCGGTGCGCGCAATCGGCGGAGGTGGGGCGGCACGCGCACGCCCACGGGCACGCGCGCGCGCAGCGCCAGCAGCGCGACCAGCCACGCCGCTAGGATCACCGCTCACACTGAGCCAGTTACCTCAGAGTGGTGTGACCCTGTCGCTTGTAGCATCATCACTATCTTAATGGTTTGACAGTCTCACTGGTCTCGCTTATAATGTCTGTAGAATCATCTGTGTCAATCGTAGTGTCTCAAGTGTCATTTTTGTCATATGTAGCGTCTTCCTTGTTGCCTATTCTGCCTGTATTATGTATGACCTTACATAAAGTGACATTAATGTCACTAATATAGTCAGTAGTCTTACTTTTGTCTTATGAAGTGACACTAGTGTCACTAGTATTGTCATATTTTTCCTATATGGCGTCACTAGTGCCACTGGTAATATCTGTGGTGTCGTTTTGGTCATATAAAGTGACACTAGTGTAATTTTTCTCTTAAAACTACTAGTGTCACTTTGTCGTATAAAATGACACTAGTGTCATTTTTGTTTTATACAATGACACTAGTCATTTTTGACGCATAAAGTAACACCAGTGTCATTTTTGTTTTATTTATTTTTTTTTTTTTTTTTTATGATATAGGAGGCAAACGAGCAGACGGATCGCCTGATGGTAAACGATTACCGTCGCCCATGGACACCTGCGACACCAAAAGAGTCACAAGTGCGTTGCCGGCCTTTTAGGTAGGAGTACGCTCTTTTTTTGAAAGCTTGAAGGTCATATCGGTCCGGGAATACCGCAGCAGGAACCTCATTCCAGAGCTTTGCTGTGCGAGGCAGGAAATTTCTGGAATAACGCACAGTAGAAGACAACCAACCATCCAGATGGTGAGGATGGAAGTGTTGTCGCGTAGGGCGGTGGCGGAAGGATGCGGCAGGGATCAACCCGAATAACTCCTCGGAGCACTCTCCGTTGTACATGCGATAGAAGATGCACAGTGAAGCTACATCTCTACGCAGCGCCAAGGAATCAAGCCCATCAGAAGTTCGTTGGCAGCCGACTATTCGAGTCGCTCTCCGTTGTATGCGATCCAGAGGGAGAAGCTGGTACCGGGGAGCCCCCGCCCACAGATGAGAGCAGTATTCCATATGTGGGCGAACCTGCGCCTTATAAAGCTGAAGGCGGTGGGCTGGAGTGAAATACCGTCTCGATCTGTTGAGCACGCCGAGCTTCTTCGAGGCTAATTTAGCCTTACTCTCCAAGTGGTCGCGGAACTGGACTTCACTCGAGATGTCAATACCAAGGATTCCGATACTGGCTGTGGTAGCAAGGGGAGTGCCTTCGAAAAGAGGTGACGCGACAAACGCAGACTTTTTTGCGGTAAACGCGCAAACCTGTGTCTTAGTGGGGTTAAAACGGACTAAATTAAGTCGACCCCATTCTGAAACTTCTTTTAGGGAAGTCTCAATTTCAGACACAAGTTTATTTCGGCACTCTATAACGTTTTCCCGAGAAATACCGGCGCGGCCGGTGTAAGAGGCATCAAGCGTACTATCATCCGCATAACAGTGAATGCCGCCGGATGGCAGCATATCATTGACATGCAGAAGGAAGAGCGTAGGCGATAGCACACAGCCTTGAGGGACACCAGCATTCACAGACATGGAATCAGAGCATGCACCGTCAACTACAACCTTTATGCTTCTGTCCGTTAGGAAGCTGCTGATCCATCCGCATAATTTCTCAGGAAGCCCAAAGGACGGAAGTTTTGAGAGGAGCGCTTTGTGCCAAACCCGATCGAAGGCCTTCGCCACATCTAAACTAACAGCCAATGCTTCACCCTTTGTCTCAATCGCCTGTGCCCAACGATGTGTCAGATAAACCAGTAGATCGCCGGCCGAGCGGCCGCTACGGAAACCATATTGACGGTCACTGAGCAATTGTCGGTCCTCAAGGTATCGAAGGAGCTGGCGGTTGATAACGGACTCCATTATCTTAGAGAACAGGGGAGTTATGGCTATTGGCCTATAGGTAGATGGATTAGAGCGGTCACCTTTTTTAGGGATCGGGTGGACCAGAGCAGACTTCCATGAGAACGGGACTACGCCAGAAGAGTAGGAGAGCCGAAAAAGACGCGTTAAAACCGGAGCCAACTCAGGAGCGCACATCTTCAACACTACCGGAGGGATTCCATCAGGCCCATTGGACTTATGGATATCGAGGGAGAGAAGTGCTTTACGCACTGAGCTTTGGTAGAACCGGATATCCGGCATACAGCTCTCACAACGCGGTATGGTCGGTGGCATGCGTCCCCCGTCATCCAAAGTCGAGTTGGACGCAAAGAATTTACCTAGAAGATCGGCTTTTTCCTTTGCGTCGTGGGCCAAAGAATCGTTACCCGCGTGTAGAGGCGGAAAAGAAGGCGTGCAAAAATTCCCCTGGATAGCTTTGGCAAGAGACCAGAACGCACGAGTTCCCGAAGGGAGGCGCTCTAGTCTCTCGCCAATTCTACCAATGTGCAACGATTTAGCTCTGGCAATGTCTCTTTTAAGGGACCTGGAGGCAAAGTTAAACTCCTTTTTTAAAACACTGGTCTTTACATCCCGAACCTTCGCTGCATTTACCCAAGCTTGGTAACACTCCTGCTTTCGGCGAGAAGCCATTTTACAAGATCGACCAAACCAAGGTTGGGATCTGCCACCAACGGGGACCGCTGAGGAAGGAACAAAGAGTTCCATTCCTTGCAGCACCACGTCACTAACAGAGTCAGCAGCGACGTTGGGATCATCCAGCTTGAAGCAAACATGCCTCCAAGGGTAGGACGCAAAGAAGGACCGCATCCCATCCCAATCTGCTGACTTGTAATGCCACACACGACGGCTACAAGCAACTCGCCGACGCAGCGGGCACGTGAGTGGCACCTTACTCCGGATCAGGCAATGATCCGAGGAGCCGAGAGGGGCCTCAACGGAGATTTGGTAGCCTGCCGGATGAGAAGTCAGCAAAAGGTCAAGCAGAGAAGGCTCCTGGTTCTGCACATCTGGTATTCGCGTAGGCGCAGTAACCAGTTGCGTCAGGCCATTTGCCAGAGCAAAGTCGCGAACAGATCTCCCTGCATGATTGGTCCTGCCAGAGCCAAGCCATTTATAAAATGACACTAGTCATTTTTGACGCATAAAGTAACACAAGTGTCATTTTTGTCTTAAAACTACTAGTGCCATTTTGTCTTTTAAATTGACACTGGTGTCAATACTGGTGTAATTTTGTACTCACAGCCGGAGCGCGTCTGCGGGCAACCTCCGGGGCGCGGTGAGCAGCGCGCGGTGCGCGCAGTCGGCGGCGGCGGGGCGGCACGCGCACGCCCACGGGCACGCGCGCGCGCGCAGCGCCAGCAGCGCGACCAGCCACGCCGCTAGGATCACGCGCATCGCTATTACGTCATATTGCTTCCTGGAACAAAGGGAGGGAGTGTTGTAGCAACTATAGGGATGTTGAGTTGACACCACCAATCCTTTAGTGACCCGACGAGTGAGTGCTGAGTGGACACCTTTTTCGTATACTCAATCAACTAACTATTTATTTGTTTTAAAGCAACAAAAAATCTAATTTTGCAGTTAATCAAAAGTTAATCTGGTCTTCAGGGCTAAAATAAAGCGTTTTTTACAGGAGTCGTGTCTTCGAATTGGCTAAGTAAAGTTTTTTGAAGAGGTGCTAAATATATTTTTTTTCGACAGTAGTCTTCTTCTAGACCGAGAAACTGCAGCTGTTTTATTTTTATCTCCTATTGTTTACTGGAAATATTTTTTTAAGTGTTCGAGATGACATTTGTGAGATTTAATGGCTGACAAGCGGTTCGTGCTCAGTACTTAGCAGAAATAGAAAAAAAAACGAAGTCAATTGTCAATGTCAAATGAAATTTAACCGTTTGCGTTTCGTTTACTTTGCTTTGTCCAAAAAGCAGTTCCAAAATATTGATCAAAAATATTCAATCGTGATTCAATTATCGTGCATAAGTCGTGGAGAAATGCGGTAAAATTGTAAATCCGGATTTTGTGCGGAGGTTGTTAAAAATAGTCCAAAAATCACACCAAAACGCAAAGCAAACGAAACGCAAACGGTTTGACATGGACAAAAGTGACAGATGACTTAGTTTTTTTTCTGTTTCTACTAAGTACTGAGCACGAACCGCTTGTCAGCCATTAAATCTCACAAATGTCAACTCGAACACTTAAAAAAATATTTCCAGCAAAAAATAGGAGATAAAAACAAAACAGCAACAAAAACAAAACAGCCGACTGTCCAAAAAAAATATAATTAGCACCTCTTAAAAAAACTTTACTTAGCCAATTATTTTTTAATGGCGTCAATATATTGGAGGGTATCAGTCACATAATCTCTCAGACCCCGTAACGCAGATCTGAGTCAGATTTAATTTTTTTTTATATTTTTACTAGCTGTTGCCCGCGAGTTCGTCCGCGAAGAATAGGGGTCCTACGACCAATTCTCAGACCTACTGGTTATAGAGAAAAAAGTTTCATAAAAATCGGTCAAGCCGTTTCGGAGGAGTTCGATAACAAACACCGGGACACGAGATTTTTATATATTAGAAAGATTAGAAGACTATAGTCCGGACGAGCTCGTGCGCGACCCTCCGCGGAACTCTGTCGCCGTCAGCGTTTGCCGCACTTATTAAAATTACTACTTACGAGGGGCGTTCAATATAAAGTGAGAATGAGATGCAAACTCTTTTAATATTACGAAATTAAATACTGGCCGGTAAAGCTAATCTATCCAGCTGATTGCTATGAAAAAAAAAACTAACTGTCTTTTGTTTACAAAAATATACGGTAATTTCTTTGCAATGCTATTGAGTACGTTAGCGAAAATGGAGAAAATTGAACTGCGCGCCGTTATCAAATACTTGTATTTGAAAAATTTTTCTACGGACCAAGTCAATTTGGATTTGCGGGACACTTTAGGGTCTAATGCTCCTCCGTATTCGACAGTCGCACGTTGGTGCGCCGAATTTAGACGTGGAAGAACATCGACAATGGACGACCCCCGCTCCGGACGCCCTACTACAGCAGTAACTGAAGAAATTGTGAAAAAAGTCGAAAACTCAGTTTTGGCGGATCGTCGTGTCACAGTTCGTTTTATTGCTAAAAATGTAAAGATTTCAACGGGGAGCGTGCATAATATTTTACATGAACGCTTGGGTATGAAAAAGGTATCTGCGCGTTGGGTACCAAGAATGCTTACTGACACGCAAAAACAAACTAGACTAGAGATTTGTCAAGAAGCCTTGAACCTGATGCAGCAAGACCGGGAACTTTTTTTGGCGCGATTTATAACAATGGACGAAACATGGCTCCATCATTACGACCCAGAAACGAAACTGCAGTCTATGACATGGAAAAGGCCATCATCTCCAACTCCGAAGAAATTCAAGGTGAGCTCATCTGCCGGTAAGGTCATGGGCTCTGTTTTTTGGGATGGTAAAGGGGTATTAATGATTGAGTATCTCGAGCATGGAGCCACTATTACGGGCACATTATACGCCAAACAAATAGCAACATTGCGTAATGAGATCCGCGAAAAACGGCGAGGTAAACTCTCGAAAGTTGTGCTGTTCCACCAGGACAATGCCCCAGCACACAAGTCCGCCGTTGCAATGGCTGCAATTCGTGATGCTGGGTTCGATATCCTTAAGCATCCTCCGTATTCACCAGATCTCGGTCCCAGTGATTTCTACCTATTTCCGAGATTGAAACAATACCTGAGAGGCCAGAAATTTGAGGACGACGACGCGGTAGTCGCTGAAGTACAAGATTTTTTAAGTACTCAAGATGAGACCTTTTTTAAAAATGGAATTTTAAGTTTAGATAAAAGATATACTAAGTGTATTATGCTAAAAGGTGACTATGTCGAAAAATAAAATGACATTTAGTAAAAGTTGTTTATAACATACTCATTCTCACTTTTTATTGAACGCCCTAGCAGAGGCACCCTGCGACAGGGTTCCGCCGAGCGCCGCGCACGAGCTTGTCAAGGTATAGCTGTCGTTCGTTACGCACTCAAAAGTAAAATGACAGGCGTTTGTCCAACGCTTATTGATAAGCTTTAGGTTTCAACCACTGGGTTACTACGACTTATAAATCGATGAACGCCGGAACATGTGTACGCACATGTCCCGTACATGTACCTACAGAGCCGCGAAGGCCGGTTGCAAGAGAAGAGAGAGGCCAGGATACGGGGGTGGCCGGGGCGGGGGGGGGGGGGGGGTTGGTTGCGAGGGAGTGCGGGGGGCGGACGGGGGGAGGTGGGGCGGTATTGAAGGGGTTTCATTTTTGTTTTTTCTGAATGCTTTTTAAAGGGGGGTACGGGGATTGAGGGGGGAGTGCAGGGGGAGGGGTGAGGGGGCTATGGAGGTTTCAAAGGGGGGATGAAAATTTCATTGATTATGCCGTACGATGCACCGTTTTCAAGATATTTGACAAAAAACCGGTTCTCGTTCGATCGCCGAGGTTAAGCAACGTCGGGCGCGGTCAGTACTTGGATGGGTGACCGTTTGGTTTCATTTTTAACCCCCGACACAAAAAGAGGGGTGTTATAAGTTTGACCACTATGTGTGTGTGTCTGTCTGTCTGTCTGTCTGTGTGTCTGTCTCGTGGCATCATAGCTCTTAAACGGGTGGACCGATTTGGATGCGGTTTTTTTAATAGAAAGCAGGTTTCTTGGCGATGGTTCTTAGATATGTTTCATCAAAATCAGTTCAGCCGTTCCAAAGTTATCAGCTCTTTTGTTAGCTGCGGAAGGGATCGTAGACGCATAACTAGCATTGACTTAATGTTCAAACATACGAGTGACATAAAAATTGCGTTGGGGGTTTTTTAAATTTTCAATTTATAGAAAGTTATTATTATTTTTTGAATGTTTTGTTCTGACGTTGTCATGTTAGACTATCTATCTACTAAGGGTTACGGGATTATAATCTGTCCCTAGGCCCTAGCCTCGTGCCCACGCTACGCTAAACGCTAGTTGCGCAATTGATTGATGTTATTGATGTCCTTCGTTTTGCTCCTTTAAAAAGGGGCAAAGGCAGTCGGGGTTATGCATTCTGTGTCGTACTTTTTATTGTTTTTTATTTTGTATTGTTATCATATTAGTCGTGTTTTGTGTTGTATATTTTCAGATGTGTGTATGTATTATTATTTAGTTTGTTACTGTGTTATTGCTGTTGCCAATTTTTAATTGTCGGATTGGTTCCAACGGAAGACCAGCGTCGGCTGCAAGGCCGACATCATGCTGAGTTGGGACCATTTCGTGACAATATTTATTAAGTATCTGTTTCCGATTTCTCTTTTTGTATTTGTTTTTTTTTTCTTTTGTCACGAATAAATGTTTTTCTTTCTTTTCTTTTTATCGTCCGTAAACGTAAACCGACTTTACAGTCAACCGGTTTTTTGAATTTCATGGCTTCGAAAGCATGCACTGGCATTTCACCGCCTTTGACCTTCCTCGCACTTACATTTAGATCAGTAAAATATGCATTTGCGTCTCCAAAGCATTTGGTTGCATGTTATGCAATACCATCGTTAAAATATGCTCAGTAAATCACGCGATGCTGGTAACCACGCGTTTAAATTTCATGATTCAGTTTGACTCAACTTATAATTCCGTTCGGTAGTTTTCGTTCGCGCAGAATAGTGCAGAACGTTTCCGATAGTAGCCGAACATGTAAATAATCTATATTGAACTTTATTTGTCAAATGACAAACGACAAATGGTCGAAAATTGCGTAATGATTCTTAGTTCTGTCGCACTTACACGAGTCGATAATGGCGGACGGCCTGCCGCGATTTGGTCGAGTAGATAATCGATCAACCAATAACAGCACAAGATTTTAGCGCGCGTAGGATTCTGCATTGCCATTGGAAGATCGAAGTTTCCCGCGCTAAAAAATCTGCCTTCTGCGCAGGTACATCGAGAGGAATTATAAGATGAGTCAAATTGTAAGTTTTTTATTATTCTTTTGCTATGGTGGACCTTTAAGTTCGAGTTTTTTAGGCAAAAAATACATTTATTAACAACTACACAAGACGCATCACTATTATAACATACAAATAATCCCATTACGATCCAAATACAGCATTAATAACTCGTGATTAAGTTCATAAAAATATTCATCATGCAGCCTATTATATACGTCCCACTGCAGGGCACAGGCCTCCTCTCAGCATGAGAGGGCTTGGACTGTAGTTTCCACGGAGGCCCAGTGCGGTTTAGGAACTTCACACACACCATTGAATTTCTTCGCAGGTTTTCCTCACGATGTTTTCCTTCGCCTTAAAGCTCATGGTAAATTTCATATGTAATTTAACACATAAATTCCGAAAAACTCAGAGGTGCGAGCCGGGATTTGAACCCACGATCCTCTGCTTGAGAAGCCATAGGTCAAATCTTGACAAAGACTTGTCCTTCCTTCCATCACAGCGTGGTCTCCGAGTCCATTAGGGGGTCAGTGATAAGCTAAGTGCATGGTTTGAGTGTACCATTACGACTCACGCGCAGACGGCATTCTGGATTGAAATGGTTGCATCTTCGTCGCAGGAGTTTCAACAATGCAACCTAATGACTTAAAAACTTTTTAAATAAAAAAACAAGTGTGAGTCGGACTCGCGCACCATTATCTATAAAAAGGCAAAAAATCATCCCGTTGAATATTTATTTTATTCTATTTTTTAGTAAGTATTTGTTGTTACAGCGGCAACAGAAATACCTACTTCATCTGTGAAAATTTGAACTGTCTAACTATCACGGTCCACGAGATACAGCCTGGTGACAGAAGGACGGACAGCGGAGTCTTAGTAATAGGATCCCGTTTTACCCTATGGGTACAGAACCCTAAAAATAGGTAAAAAACTATTTTTAATGCCAGCTTTTTGTTGACTGTACTATTTGCCTCTGGTTTCCAAAGTACTCGTCAAGACGAATCAAACGAGCCCAAACTCGATGCGGTCGTGTTGTTTTATTTCAGAGTTCCTATGGCTACCTTCCAGCTCCATCATCAGATCAAGTTATATCTATACACCGTGAAATTTTAGTGGTTGTTTTCCCGAAACGAGTTGATTTAGTATCGATTGTACAATCGATTTATAATTACTATTTTGACTGGAGTCAAAAATCCAATTGTGAAAAACGAAAGTCGAAAATGACCGCAAAACAATAGTAACGCTTCGTTGGTACAAGTAGCGTACGATCGTACGATAGGTTAGGTACCAACGAAGCGTTACTATTGGTTTGCGGTCATTTTCGACTTTCGTTTTTCACAATTGGATTTTTGACTGTAGTCAAAATAGTAATTATAAATCGATTGTACAATCGATACTAAATCACCTCGTTTCGGGAAAACAACCACTAAAATTTCACGGTGTATAAATAAAAATGAATCAACGAAATGTTCGTACGCGCATAACTTCCGATCGACTGCACCAAATTAGATAATTATTTTCTTGTTGCGATTGTTACTGTCAGGAGAAGTTTTATATGAAAGAAATTATAGAAAAAATAGAACGGGGGCGAAGCCGCTGGCATCAGCTAGTTTTCAATAAAAACCACATGAATTCAGTTACTTGTTTTAAGCCGAGTTTACACCTGCAAGAAAAATCGTGCAAGGTAGTGCAACTTACACGGTTTTCCTTGCAGGTCTAAACTGGGGTTTAGTGTCTAGTGTAACCTACATTTAATAATCTGTGGCAGCTATACTTCATTTAATTTAGCATTGAAAAGCACAACAACATTATATTGCGTCTGGTCAACTATTACTTACCTAGCAAATAGTACAGTACAATAGTCTGGGAGCCGCAAAATAAAATTGTTTTAATGCCACATTATCTGCGTGTCGTCAATTGTTACTCTAGTACAAATTGTAAAGAGATTACAGTTCACGAGCCGCAATATAATGTTGTTGTGCTTTCCAATGCTAAATTAAATGAAGTATAGGCGTATCGTTCTAACGACATTACGACACAAGTGCTGTTATGGGGAATAGTGTATAGACTTTTCTAAATTTATATTATCTATGTTCTTATTTAATTGTTCGCAACCATGTAAAAAACAGATAAAAGTATAGGAGTAGGAAAACTACTATAACTAAATTCATTATTTAAAAATTGGGTTATTGTTGTTAATATAAAGCTTTCTATGGATTAAGCATGAAGAGAAACAAATAGGACCGGCATAAAGCCACGGATTGCAAATTGGTTGCCAAGGGAGTTAAGTGAGACGGACAGAGGACACGCGCTCGCTTAATGTACTGTCGCACTCACAATCATTCATTAACTATTGAGAAATCCAGGAGTTTTAGGCGCAAGTTGCACAGAAGAGACGTGGGACGGAGGCGCGTCGCAGCCCGGCGCCCGTTGGGTCAGTTTTCATGCTGAATGTATAGAAGCGTCGCGATCCAAAGCAGACAGAAGAGACGGGGCGGAGACGCGGCCTGCGGACAAACGACGTGGACTGCGACGCGCCCCCGTCCCACGTCTCTTCTGTGTGGCTTGCGCCTTAAAGCCCTACCTAGCTTTTAGCGCATTTATTGCATTCATTTAATCTCGCGCTGTATCATTACTAGCAAAGTTTTAAGGATTTGCCACACTGGATGCGTTCTGCGGTCGCGGTCAGGTCAAATTTAACGCAGCCCGCATTATGTATGAACAGCATTGTCGGTTTACTTTTATAATCACCTACTACTTGCCAAATTTGGTGTCTCTAATAATTATAGCTACAGAGATATGGCTACTTTGAAGCGAAAATATAAATCCCATTTATTTTCTATCCCGTGAGAATTTTGAGAAATCCTTTCTTAGCGGATCTCAACGTCATTAATAGCTATCTGGGAACCAAATTTCAGCACAATCCTTTTAGTGGTTTGAGCTGTGCGTGTTGATATATCAGTCAGTAACAGTTGCCTATTTATACAATACAAGAAAACCCATCAAAGCACTCTGCTCGTGACTGTACGCTAACTCGATCTGTCGGCCCGTGATTGGCCGCCCATAATTGTATCACTTGTGCGCCCCATTGTACGCCGTGCCAATCAACTGCACCGCTTCTCTGCGTGCATGTACCGTGTACAGTGCAACACATAAGTGTATAGATCGTAAGATTAAGTAACTTCTCAAATAATTTCTAAATGCACTTTTAGATTATAACCAAGAAGAAGGTTATTTTTCAAGCTATTGCCTACTCCCAAGCGTAGGCAATAATATAATAATAATTTATTCAGAATCAAGACATCAAATGGTTCAATGGCCAGTAAACAAACAAGCTCCTTACAGCTAAGCTACATACAGCTAGCTAGCTTACAGTTATAAAATTCCAAAAACAATAACCAAACATATACTAAAATTCAAATCCATTGTGAAGAAGACATTAATATCTAAGGCTTACTATAAAATTAATGACTATATCATGGACAGGGATGTTTGGAAATAATTCCGATCCGCATTGGCAATCCCTAGTCTCAAATAGCGTATCTACTGTGTTAAAGAATTATTGAAATTTAACAAACAGATCAAAAACTAATTTTTATAAAATTTTGAAAAAAATATTCTGTTTCAAAAAAAAAATTCTTGCCGGATTCTTCTCAACAGGGTATTGAACCGGTGGAAGATTCTTCGACATTCATAAGTGCTTATGATAGCCTAAACTGAATAAATATAATATTTTGATTTTGACTTTTACTATTACTTATATCTAAATCGAACGAATGCCAAATCACGCGAACTCTACACAACTCAAAAGAAAAATCTCGCGCATTCCCAAGTCTAATATCCACTTAAAACATGGCACTTTTGCCTCCATCCGAACAAACAATAAAAATATAACAGAAGCACTCTTGATATCAAATTGGAATTTAAAAAAAGCCCCGGCTGTATGGAGCGATTTCCTTCGCTCGAGAGGGCTAAAAAAAGGCGGGCCTGTTGGCTCTGGTTATGAATTATTATAAGTTGTGTTTTTGGTGGGGTTCCGTAGGTTTTATTTAATGTGCGATGCTATAAGAAAGATTTTGGTAATATTTTGTGTTAACACAAGTTTTTTCGCAAGGTCACAGGAACTACTTGGACATGGGCAGTGCATTAACGATCGTTGTGCAACTCTTTGGGGAAGGCATCTGTCCAGCAGTGGACGTCTTTCGGCTGTTACGATGATGATGTGATGAGGTGTTTTTTGATGACTTTACTTCCATTGTCATATTCATTATTTTCAGCCGAAAGGCGTCCACTGCTGAACGTAGTCCTCCCCCAAGGCTCGCCAAACAGATCTGTCCTGTGCGATCCAAATCCAATGCGTTCCCACAACCTTAACCAGGTCGTCGCTCTATGGAGGCCTACCTACACTGCGTCTTCCACGGACGCCACTCGAGCACCTTTTAGCCCCATCGGCACTCAGTTCTGCGAGCGATGTGCCCTGTCCACTGCCACTCAAGTCTGGTACTCATCTGAGTACTGATGGTTTACAAGTGAGAAGCTACGGGCAAAGCCTAGTCTAATAAGTCTTTTTTGTAACTCTTACTTTTTGACCAACCATATATGTACCTATATACACAGGTGTACTTCCGTTTGGCAAATTATTTTTCCCAAACTTATTAATTTGGCAAATTTTTATTTTTTCTGAAGCTGTAAACTATTCAGGATATATTTCAGGACTATTCTGTAGGTTAGGTTAGGTTAGGTTTGTTTTATAACAATCCTGAAAAGTTTACAGTTTCTGAAAAAATAAACAGTTGGGAATTGAAACATTTGCCAAATGAATCAGTTTGGGAAAAACATTAGTAAACCAACAATAGTAAATCAATCACAGAGGCACAAAAACGCCCAAAGTATCTATTACAAATTTCTTTTCAAGTAGCGTAAATGTGTCCCAAAATGACACCTGTCAAAAGTTGTTATCCGCTAACAAACTTTCAAAACCCCGACATTATACTACGAAATTCAATTTCAAAACTATATAGTGCCATTCATCTCACGCTTATGGCGTGAAACCGGAGAGTGAAGGTGAGGGGACCATAATTACGAACTTCGAATTTCGTATTAGCCCCCTGGTCAGCTTACCTGGCCACCCTAAAAGAGAAACTTGAAAGGCGTGACCAATAAAACTCGCACTTCGCCACTTGCCAACACCACAGGCGATAAAAACACAAAAAGACTGGCATCCTCACAAAATTCTCAATAAAATAGCTGTCAAAAGGCATTGTGGTGTACATTACAAAGAAAACGGTAGCCCAACAAATCCGCTGACCCAATTTAACACAATGTTCAATAATACAATTCCGGGACCGCCATCTTTGATTGAAATGTCAAAACGCTCACACCTTGCTACTCATTGTTAAACGCTTTATTGTGGAAGTGTTAAAGATGATTTTAAAAGAATATTCTACTAATATGCGAGAGTTTCCGAGTGTGCGTGTGAGTGTGTTTGTAACTTTTTCATGCTAAAACAGTTGAATGAATTTGAATTTGTAGATGGTTGAATGAGTTGGATGCGGATAGCGAAGGTACGGTTTGTTTGGCCAACCTTGGAGAAGGTCTGTTCAGTAGTGGACGTCTTTCAGCTGAAATGATGATGATGAGATAGGACTTTGGAAATATCACATAACTAATCTACTTCTCATCCTGATTTTCATTGAGTCGAGACGAGATGTATGCGCGACTTTCGCGTTATGTTCATACAATGTCAAGGAAGGACCATGATTCCGATAGGAATTTTAAAGAATATTTTTATAAAATAAAATTTTTTAAAGAACTTTTTTATAAAGTTTTTTTATTCAAATACTACAGTTAATAGTGTACGCGGAAGAGGCCGCGGAGAAGTGCTAGTTAACTTCGCAAGAACTCTTTACGTATATAAGATGACTTGTTTTAAAAACTCCTCTGACTTATTATTCCAAATTAACCCACACATTGCTATATACATCCTACGCCTTTGCTTATTTTCACCTAAATTGATGTACCTTCTGCGCTGCTGCCCTGTTTTTAAATTTCATTCACTGACAAATAGTATTGATAACATTATGAAAGAAACTGTTTCAAAAATTTTAAATATTTCCCCTTCGCCTTCTTGTTGGACCCAAGCTACTCTCCCTATAAAATTTGGCGGTCTTGGCATCCGTACCACATGTGACTTGGCTCTTCCAGCTTTTCTGTCATCCGTCTACAGCACTATCACCCTCATCGGTGGTATATTAAACGTTACCAACCCACCTGATGTTACGGTGTCGTGCTTGATGGATGCGGAGGCAGCATGGAATGCTGATAATCCTGGCGAGAAGACCCCAGCAGAAAAAGGTAGCCAAGCTGCCTGGAGTAGTGTTTATGACAAAGTTACATCCAACAGGCTTTTACAAAATTGCCAGGATACTGTCGAGCGAGCTAGACTGCTAGCTGTATCTGAGCCGGAATCTGGTCACTGGCTGCGCGCAGTTCCCTCCCGAAACCTTGGCACACTTTTGGACCCTGCCTCACTAAGGATTGCCGTATGTTTGCGGCTTGGAATAAAAACATGTGAACCTCATACTTGCTGCCGGTGTGGTATTACAGTTGATGCTTTAGGCCGACACGGCCTACATTGTCAACTGAGTGCTGGTCGCATTTACAGGCATACATCACTTAATGACCTTATCCGCCGGGCACTCAGCACTGTTGCCATACCGGCGACTCTTGAGCCCTCAGGCATGTCTGCCTCGGACGGAAAGAGACCCGATGGTTGCACTTTAGTGCCTTGGAGTTTGGGCAAACCTTTGGCGTGGGATGTCACTTGCTCAGACACGCTGGCTCCGTCCTACGTCAGTGGTTCTGCCAGTAAGCCAGGGACTGCTGCCGACCATGCCCAAACAATCAAGTGCCGCAAATATTCGTTTTTAACAAATGATTATATATTTGTGGCACTTGCATTAGAAACTTTAGGACCATGGTCATCCGACACCAAAAAATTTGTTCGCGAGGTGTCGGATAAACTGGTTAGCGTCTCTGGCGACCTCAGGGCCGGGTCTTTTTTCGCTCAGAGGCTGAGCATAGCCGTACAGCGAGGGAATGCCGCAAGCATGCTTGGCACGATGCCCCGGGTAGGAGAAATTCAGGGTTTCGACATTTTTTAAATCATATTGTATTTCGTAAATTTATAGCTCATAATGTATGCTTTTAGTTTTAGATGACTTGTTGAGTTAAAATTAGACTTTTTGACATTGAAATGACAGTTGTTTTCTAAAGTTTATTCAAATGGCTTTTGTAACTGCCAAAGGAACCCCGCTGCATTCGAAAATGGAACAAAGAACGAGGTGTGAATTGAAGTTTGAAAACGGAACAATACCGTTTGACAGTTCAATACTTTTTCTAAAAGGCTTAGGAAGCTGCCGGTCGCCGTTTTATTTTTAACTAGCCATGATTTATGGTCTATGGAGCACGTAGCTAACAGCCAGGTTTATAATTGACGTGAGAAATTAATTTCTTATCTTATCTTACTAATATAAACGTGAAACGTGTATTGATGTGTAGATGTTTGTTACTCTCTCACGTTAAAACGGCTTGACGGATTCTGATAAAATTTGGGACACAGTTTATAACCTGGATTAACATAATGGTGCTTCGAGATAAACAAATTACATCTACGAAATACAATATGATATGATATTAAAAAATGTCGATACCCTGAATTTCTCCTGCCCTCCTGATGCATGCTTTCGGCATTCCCTCGCTGTACGGCTATGCTCAGCCTCTGGGCGAAAAAAGACCCGGCCCTGAGGTCGCCAGAGACGCTAACTAGTTTATCCGACACCGACACCTCGCGAACAAATTCTGGCGCCCTAGTGAGAAAGGGGTTAATTCTGCAGAAGTTGAACAGCTGATTTCGACTTAACCCCCTTTACACATAAAATAGAAAATAGCTGTTTAATTTCTGCAGACTTACCTCCTTTTCACTAGGGTCCCAGAATTTTTGGTGTCGGATCACCACGGTCCTAAAGTTTCTAATGCAAGTGCCGCAAATATGTAAACATTAGTTACAAACGCATATTGTCAGGGTATCGACATTTTTAATATCATATTGTATTTCGTAAATTTATATAATAATAATATAATTGTGACATATAATATTGCATGGGCATGCGATAGAAAGAGTTGAAGAATATGTCTACTTGGGACAAACCTTGAACCTTGCCAAATTCGGACAAAATAGCGAGATTGAGCGCCGCATCCGCTTAGGCTGGGGTGCTTTTGGCAAACTGTCCGAAGTGTTCAAGAGCACAAGCATTCCCATTAACCTCAAGCGTCGGACCTTCGAACAATGCGTCCTACCAGTCATGGTCTACGGAGCCGAGTCATGGACGCTGACAAAGCAGGTGATACACAAGCTCCAAGTCACCCAAAGAGCCATGGAACGGGCTATGTTAGGTATCTCTCTACGTGATCGAATCAGGAACACAGAGATCCGGAAGAGAACGAAATTGGTTGACATAGCCCATGTGATCGCTAGCAGAAAATGGAAGTGGGCGGGCCATATATGCCGTAGACAGGACAACAGGTGGGGTGGTCGGGTGCTTGAGAGGAGGCCTAGAGTAGGGCATAGAAATGTGGGCAGGCAACCGATGCGCTGGACCGACGACCTTGTTAGAGTGGCCGGAAAGGACTGGATGCGAAGGGCGCAAAACCGGGAAGAATGGCGTGCATTGGAAGAGACCTACACTCAGCATTGGGTGGTGAAAGGTTGAAAAAGAGAGAACAGAGAAAGATATAATATTAATGGGTAATTTAATTACATCTAATGAACTAAAACAATTACTTTGCTCACCCGCGACCTTACAATAGTTACGTTTATGCAAGAAATGTGCGTTCATGCATGTTCTTTAAGACTAACAACTCTTTGTACTCTAGGCTATGTAACCACAAAGAACAGGTAGATAAGGGAACTAGATCGGGGGTATACAAGCTTACTTGTAATGACTGCAATGGGATATACGTAGGACAGACAGGCCGAAGTTTTAATACTAGATTTAAAGAGCATGTTTCGGCATATAGGAGTGAGCATCCAGATAGATCGAATTTTGCAAAACATTTGTTGGAATCAAATCATTCATTGTTAGATTCAGATTCTTATGAAGTGTTACATTATTGCGGCAAGGGGTTGCGTCTGGATGCTCTGGAATGCATGGAAATAATTAGGTACAACACTATGGGGTCTATTATTAATGAACAGGTAAATTTAGTATCTTCTCCTTTACTGCGGCTTGGGTCGAATTGGAACAGTTAGTATTAATTAAATATGCCTTATAAATAAATAAACAAAAAATTCATAATATGTAATTCATAATTTATAATATGTCAATAAAAGTTAATTTTTGTGGGGTAGTTTGAGAATAAGAAAAATAAAGTGGGTACTTGAGAAGTTACAGTGACAAGTTAAAACATTTGTTTTGGTTTGTTAGTTTAACATTTGGTAGCATAGCATACGGTTGTGGTAACTCTGAAGATGAGCTCTGGTTGAGTTCGAAACGCGTCAGTGTAGCTTGGTGGTGGTGATGGTTGGGTTTATGTGATTTGTGTGTGTTCGTACAGTGTGGAGGTGGAGGAACTGCATGAACGCACATTTCTTGCATAAACGTAACTATTGTAAGGTCGCGGGTGAGCAAAGTAATTGTTTTAGTTCATTAATATGGACCTCCGCAAAGTAACGCCTGATTCAATAAATTATTTAATTACATCTTTTACAAGCTTTTATTTAACTTTCAAAACCTATGTGTGTACGGGTCAAATTTTGGAAGTCGAATTCGATCCACTTCCAGTGGTCAGATTCACTTGAAATTTGGTATACTTATGTAAGTTGGATGACAATGTAAGTACGGCCTTATTTTATGGGGATCTGCTGCAGACTTGGAATCAATTTTCATTTTGCAAAAGCGAGCTATCAGAGCGATATACACCGTGAAATTTTAGTGGTTGTTTTCCCGAAACGAGGTGATTTAGTATCGATTGTACGATCGATTTGTAATTACTATTTTGACTAGAGTCAAAAATCCAATTGTGAAAAACGAAAGTCGAAAATGACCGCAAACCAATGGTAACGCTTCGTTGGTACCTATCCTATCGTACGATCGTACGCTACTTGTACCAACGAAGCGTTACTATTGGTTTGCGGTCATTTTCGACTTTCGTTTTTCATAATTGGATTTTTGACTCTAGTCAAAATAGTAATTATAAATCGATTGTACAATCGAAACTAAATCACCTCGTTTCGGGAAAACAACCACTAAAATTTCACGGTGTATAACTTAAGGACACGTGATTCTTTA
This sequence comes from Archips crataeganus, assembly GCA_947859365.1. Taxonomy (NCBI): domain Eukaryota; kingdom Metazoa; phylum Arthropoda; class Insecta; order Lepidoptera; family Tortricidae; genus Archips; species Archips crataeganus. Next base: position 10,119,145 of record OX402073.1, on the reverse strand, counting down.
AGATCTTTTTTTAAAGAAATAGGTATCCTAACCCTGCCGTCGTTGTATATATTTGAAATAATCATGTATGTAAGAAAAAACATATGTGATTTTCCCACTAACGTCGATAAGCCAAAGGCTACTAGAAACACAGGGATGCTTAAAGTTCCATCTTACAGACTGGCTAAAACTAAAAAGTCGTTTCTGGGAAGATGCATACGTTTTTATAATAAAATTCCGAAAACAATAACCGAACAAACTGATACAAAATTCAAATTCATTGTGAAGACGACATTAATATCTAAGGCGTTCTATAAAATTAATGACTATATCATGGACAGGGACGTTTGGAAATAATTCCGATCCGCATTGGCGATCCCTAGTCTCAAACAGCGTATCTACTGTGTTAAAAAATTTAATTGTATTAAATACTTTAGATGTATGTAATTTAATAACAATGTAGATCTGATTGAAAAAAATATACCTTGTTGAGTTTCTTGCCGGTTTCTTCTCAACAGGGTTTTTTCCGAACCGGTGGTAGATTCTTCGACGTTCATAGGAGCGTCAATTGATGCCTAAATTGAATAAAGAATTTTGACTTTGACTTTGACTTTGACTTTAACAAAAAGTACAGTCAGCTAAAAAGCTTGCTCTTAAAATGAAATTTTTAACAAAAGCTTATTAAAAAAAGTATGCTAGATCCCACAAACTCCGCGAACTGGAATACAGTATTTGCCGAAATATGTATACGAAAAACGCACTGGCAGTGTATGTTACTAAATATACTCAATGAGTTATCGTCTAACACATATAATAGGATATGTGACAATCCTATTAGATGTAAGAAAATTGACAAGCCTTTTTTTCCAAGTTGTAAATTTCCTAAGAAACTACTGGTTTCATGTTTTTATGATGCTAAACGAGCGATTTACAGCGGCAGTTAAATTCTGCTGAGTTTTGTCCGCTGCTCTGAAGGATTTGCCACACTGGATGCGTTTTGCGGTCGCGGTCAGGTCAAATTGAACGCAGCCCGCATTATGTATGAACAACACTGTGGCAAATCCTTTAATACTGTATTCAATGTAATAAATAATTTGTTTATAAATAAATAAATATATAGGCTACATAAGCCGTGGTGGCCTAGTGGTTTGACCTATGGTCTCTCAAGCAGAGGGTCGTGGGTTCGACCCGGGCTCGCACCTCTGAGTTTTTCGGAATTTATGTGCGAAATTACATTTGTAATTTACCATGAGCTTTACGGTGTAGGAAAACATCGTGAGGAAACCTGCATACACCTGAGAAGAAATTCAATGGTGTATGTGAAGTTCCCAATCCGCACTGGGCCCGCGTGGGAACTACGGCCTAAGCCCTCTCATTCTGAGAGGAGGCCTATGCCCTGCAGGCTGAGATGATGATGATGATAGGATAAATTTTACCCGGAAAATCGCATAGTTCCCGCGGGATCCTATATTTTAACCCAGGTGACAAACTGTGTGCTAATTTTCACCAGAATCCGTCAAACCGTTTTAGCGTGAGAGCAACAAACATCTATGCATCCATACAAACTGTCACGTTTATACACCGTGAAATTTTATTGGTTGTTTTCCCGAAACGAGGTGATTTAGTATCGATTGTACAATCGATTTATAATTACTATTTTGACTAGAGTCAAAAATCCAATTGTGTAAAACGAAAGTCGAAAATGACCGCAAACCAATAGTAACGCTTCGTTGGTGCCTAACCTATCGTACGATCGTACGCTACTTGTACCAACGAAGCGTTACTATTGCTTTGCGGTCATTTTCGACTTTCGTTTTTCACAATTGGATTTTTGACTCTAGTCAAAATAGTAATTATAAATCGATTGTAGAATCGAAACTAAATCACCTCGTTTCGGGAAAACAACCACTAAAATTTCACGGTGTATTTTAGTGGAACAACTATATCTCTCAATCAGTGATTCGGTCCCAATTCAGTGTGTCATCGTAAAACCAGCAATTGGCGTCATTGGGGTCAACTGGGGTCACTATCGAACAGCTGACGTCACCGAACGGGTCGTTGACATAGACAGACAGACAGACATAAAGTTTGTAGTCGGTTTAGCCTTGGAACTTGAACGGATACAGTCATGTTTAATGACAGGTTATTATTCTTTACAGGGGTGTTTACGCTTAGCCTTTTAAGGCCGATATCGAATGGGTCAAAACACCGATAAAGTACATTACTGAAGAGACCAGTAAGTAAGCCATACTGGACAAGTACGATTTGAAATCCGAGCCATAGGCGAGGATTTCTATGTACGAGTCCAGTATGGCACTTATTAGTCGAAGCTTGTATAGTGCTTTTCTCAAAAATAAAACATTAAACTAAAAAGAAATATGTCCAAAATGTTGAAATTTTCCCGCTCTTTTTGAAGTATGTATGCAACCTCGTTGCACGAACGCCGGTGCTCTTGTTTTTTTTTTAATAAAACCTTTTACTGTGTGTGTGTGTACCATGTAGAATATATTATAGACTGCTAAATTATTGGCTGCAATCGGTTAAAAAGTTCCCTGTTAAGGTTAAAGATACACTTTATTCTCAAAAGAACTACATACTGAACATTAAAATAGTGAAAATAAACGGATCACTAAGGTCTTAAAACGAGTTTAACTCGACATGTTTCGGGCTAATCCGTAGCCCTTCTTCCCGGAGTCACACGTCAAACTCGTTTTAAGACGTGAGTGATCAGTTTATTTTCACTATGAGTGAGCCTCACGGTAGTTTCATGTTTAAACATTAAAATAGTTATAATTAGTTCAGATTGTGCAGTACGTGACAGTAATTTATAGTAACAAACTTTAACTAGGTACAACATAGCGCAGTATTTGGGTCCCCCCACATGGATAGATAAGCGCTGAGTATGATGGATTAGGTCTTGAGAAACAACTGACTGACGGATAGACATTGCTGCGTACGCGCTCCCCTTGTAACGTATAAATTTATCCTGATTACTTAATGCAAATCAAAGTCAAAAGTCAAAATTATTTATTCAATTTAGGCATCAATTGATGCTCCTATGAACGTCGAAGAATCTACCACCGGTTCGGAAAAACCCTGTTGAGAAGAAACCGGCAAGAAACTCAACGAGGTAAGTATATTTTTTCAAACAGATCTAAGTAAGTACTTACATTGATTATTAACATACATCTAAAGTATTTCATACAACTAAATTTTTTAACACAATGCAAATCTGGGAAATCGCGTACGATTTTATAACAACATTCAAATCCATAGTCAATAAAACACTAATATCTAAGGCGTACCTACTACAAAATGATTATTATGGAGCGACGACCTGGTTAAGGTTGCTTGAACGCCTTGGATGCGGATGGCGCAGGACCGATCTGTTTGGCGAGCCTTGGGGGTGGCTTATGTCCAGCAGTGGACGTCTTTCGGTTGGAATGATGATGATGATGAATTGTTAGCATTAATAGTTAGTTCATGCTTAAGGCAAAACTATACGGGCTCCTTCTAGAACTATGGAATGGGACCCTTAAAAACCGGCTAAGTGCGAGTCGGACTCGCGCACGAAGGGTTCCGTACCGCCGTCCGTAAGGGTTGCAACACAACGAACAAAAAACAGCAACAAAAAATCACTTTTGGTGTATGGGAGCCCCCTTAAACATTTGTTTTATTTTAATTTAATTATTCATTTTTAAAGTGAATATATAACTAAATATTCTGTGAATATTTCAAGCTTCTACCTTTTGCCGTTATCAATATCGAGCAAAACGAGCAAAAAAAATCACGTTTGTTGTATGGGAGCCCCCTTAAATATTTATTTTATTCTGTTTTTTAGTATTTCTTGTTATAGCGGCAACCGAAACACATCATCTGTAAAAATTTCAACTGTCTAGCTATCACGGTACATGAGATACAGCCTGGTGACAGACGGAACGGACGGACGGACAGCGAAGTCTCAGAAATAGGGTCCCATTTTTACCCTTTGGGTACGTAAACCTAAAAATTGCAAAAATTTGTCCGTCCATCTGGCCTGTCCTTCCGAAGAACGTATCGTGATAGCAAGCGCATACGCAGGATAGCGCGTTACAATATAATACCATAAATCTCTCACTAATCATGTTTGATCAGTCGATGTCACACGTACAGTCGTTCGCAAGCGCGCTAAATTGAATGGAAACACAACTCGTTAGCTCTGCGACGTTCCTATACAATGGAACAAAGAAAAGTCAATCGCATTGACTTATTGATACAGAACTTCAAAAAGGAAAACTTTATGTTGTCTTGATAATAAATCCATATTTCATATTACAAATGCGAAAGTGTGTCTGGTCTGTCTGTCTGTCCGTCTGTTACTTCTTCACGCTTAAACCGCTGAACCGATTCAGATGAAATTTGCCATAGCGTTAGTCTAAGTCACGAAAAGGACATAGTTTTTATTCCAGAAATCATCCTTTAAGGGGATAAAAAGGGGGGTGGAAATTTGTATGGGAAATCAATAACCGATGAACCGATCATGTAGATATGTAGTTTGAGACCCTAGAAATGACATAAAACACTCTTGATATCGTTATCGTTAAATTGCATAGTTTCCGCGGATAGCGGTTTTTTTTTATTGCGAGAGGGAGGAAAACGAACAAGCGGGATCAGATGGGAAATCAGCCATAAATATCAACAACTCAAAGCGAGTATACGAATTCTTCACAGACAGAGTCGCGGGCAACAGATAGTAAGAGTTAAATTCGCTTGTCAGCACGAGTTTACATCCACGCTTTCGTCGAGTTCCGGCTTAACCCAATTCAGCTTAAATATTTGATGTTCGTCATTTGGAGCGCGTTCGGGGCCCGAATGACAGTTGGGATCTGTACTTATCACAAAAACCGGCCAAGTGCGAGTCGGACTCGCGCAACGAGGGTTCCGTACAAATTTATACACCGTGAAATTTTAGTGGTTGTTTTCCCGAAACGAGGGGATTCAGTATCGATTGTACAATCGATTTATAATTACTATTTTGACTAGAGTCAAAAATCCAATTGTGAAAAACGAACGTCGATAATGACCGCAAACCAATAGTAACGCTTCGTTGGTACAAGTAGCGTACGATCGTACGATAGGTTAGGTACCAACGAAGCGTTACTATTGGTTTGCGGTCATTTTCGACTTTAGTTTTTCACAATTGGATTTTTGACTCTAGTCAAAATGGTAATTATAAATCGATTGTACAATCGATACTAAATCACCTCGTTTCGGGAAAACAACCACTAAAATTTCACGGTGTATGTATCTATGAACATCTGGATGCAGAACCCTGCTCCTAAGCAAAATGTGCGCAGTGTGGGATCATTAAAATAAATAAACAATACAATGAATAAATAAATAAATAAATAAATAAATATTAGGGGACAATCTTACACAAATCGACCTAGTCCCAAACTAAGCTAAGCTTGTACATTGTAGATTGGTTACTGATATAGACAGACAGACAAACCAGATCTCGTTCAAACCAATTTTCGGTGGAAGTAATGTAATACTAATGTACATCATATATATTTTTTAGTTTTATCATTCTCTTATTTTAGAAGTTACAGGGGGGGGGGGCACACATTTTACCACTTTGGAAGTGTCTCTTGCGCAAACTATTCAGTTTAGAAAAAAATTATGTTAAAAACCTCAATATCATTTTTGAAGACCTATCCATACACGTATGGGGTTGATGAAAAAAAAAATTTGAGTTTCAGTTCTAAGTATGGGGGAACCCCCAAAATTTATTGTTTTTTTTTCTATTTTTGTGTGAAAATCTTAATGCAGTTCACAAAATACATCAACTTACCAAGTTTCAACAGCATAGCTCTTATAGTTTCGGAAAAAAGTGGCCGTGACATACGGACGGACAGACAGACAGACAGACATGACGAATCTATAAGGGTTCCGTTTTTGCTATTTGGCTACGGAACCCTAAAAAGGAGCCCTGCTAATAAACTACTAACTAGCTGTTAGCTGAGAGGAGGCCTGTGTCCTACATTGGGACGTATACATATATACCTACTTCGGTTTTTCTAGCTTTAGAAAGAAGAGAAGCGATGTTGACGTGTCTCACGGCAAATATGGAACAATTAACAAGGAAATATGGTCATTTATATTGTTTTGGTTTCATAAGTAATAGTTACTATTTTTTAAAAAGCGTTTTTCTATAAATGATAGTATATCAAGATTGTTTACCTTATTTCTAATGCTAAAAAATCACCCCCACTTTACGTCTATGGGAGGTACCCTAAAAAAATTACTTAAAGTTTTTTTTAATTAATCACTTTGTCGGCGTGACTGATATATATTCATGTCAAATTACAGCTTTCTAGTACTAACAGTCTCTGAGCTTAGCCGCGGACGGACAGACAGACAGACAGACAGACAGACGGACATACAAAATACAAATACAAATACAAAATAATTTATTTGACAAAAAACAACATTTCAAATAACATAGATATCCATCAGACACCAAACTAGGCTAAGCCTGTATTTTGGTCATCTGCGAGTGCGGTTAACAAAACAATGAAATGATTTTATCTTAAAAACTATGAATATTTATTTGTTATAGTACACTAAAAACGAGCAATTACATGTGTGTGTTTGTTTGTGTGTGTGTGTGTGTGTGTGTGTGTGTGTGTGTGTGTGTGTGTTTGTTTGTTTGTGTGGGTGTGTGTGTGTGAGTGTGCATTGCTTTTGATTACAGGTTGGGATTTATTAGCAGTGTAGGAAGGCCTCCAACAAGATTTTGTTGTTGGTTGGATGTCAAAGGCACCGGGCCGATCATTCGGCTGAAGTGATGACGATAACGGGATTTATTTTATCTTTGTGGCCTTAATAATTGTTTCAGTTTCATAGCGAAACTATAAGGGTTCCTAGCTAACTACGGAACCCTAAAAAACGAAGTATACTTAGGCTGGGATGATGATATATTTCAAACTAAATACAAACTGAAACATGGATGCATAGAAAAAACCCCAGAAAAAAGACCGGCGCTGGGAATCAAACCCAGGTCCTCAGCATTCCGTGCCGCGTGTCATTCCCTACAGTACACCACCACTGGTCAATAATAATAATACGATTCCCAGCGCTGGTCTTTTTTCTGGGGTTTTTTTCTATGCATCCACGTTTTAGTTTGTATTTAGTTTGTAATATATAGATTTTACGGGATGACCGTAAAAGTAATAAAAAATGAAGTTGAAAAAACAAAAAATACATAAAGATACCTACTTCATAGCAAACTTGTTACAAGTGTGATGATGATATTGCCTGCGACTTCGCCTGCAATGAATTCGTTTATTGCTATCCTGCGGGAACTATGTGATTTTCTGGTCTATCCTCTATCCTTCACGGGGTCTTATTCAATCTCAACTCAATGCCTTTTATCTAAGGGATACAATACAATACAATACAATGACTCTTTATTGTACACCAGAAATAGTAAGCGATACAGAAAACAGGTACACAGAGAGAAAGTTACAAGGTAAGCAATAGGCGGCCTTATCGCTTAAGAGCGATCTCTTCCAGGCAACCCTTTAACAGAAAGAAGGAAGGACTAGTTTACAGCAGGTGGTGCATCAACAGTGGATCAGAAAATTAAACACAACAAAAAATAGTACATCTACTCATACATACATCGTACATATAATAGACGTCAAAAATAAATATAGGCAGTGGGATAAAGAGCCACATAGAAATAAATAAATAAACTAGGTATAATAAAGTTAACTATTACAAGATGACAGATAGTGCTCCTTAAGCATAGATTTAAAGATTGACAGAGACTTTGCCCGTCGTAAGTCAATCGGTAAGGAATTCCACAACCGAATAGCCTGGACAGTATAAGAATAGACATAGAATTTGGAGTTAGAGAGAGGCACGGTAAGGAGAAAGTTCTGAGAGCATCGAATAGAAGTTACGTAGCTAAACCGCTCTTTGAGGTAGCGAGGAGTTGCAGGGTTAAAGAGAATGCCGTAAAGAAGGTGGAGAACGTGAGAGTTACGGCGAAGGCGGATTGGGAGCCACTTGAGCTGTGATCGAAAGTTAGAGACATGATCGAACTTACGCAGACCAAAAATAAACCGAATGCATAGATTTTTAAGGGATGCCTTTAAGAATTAAAGTTTAAAGCTCCCAACGCACAGACAGCGGAGGCGTGGCGGTGCGGTGGCTATCACCTCTCTTACTATGACATAAGATTGAAGGTGCCATGTATTGGGACAGTATCGAGCGCAAATCAAATCAAATCAATCAATCTATTTGCCAGAATACGGTTACAATGGTCTTATATACATATTAAAATATTCCCAGCGTATTCAACCTGCATGCAGGTGTACAAACATTTACAAAATTCAGCGTTGGTTTATTTACATAATCATAATATGTCTAACGATAAATATTGCTCATCATGCAAATAAAATTTCCGATAAAAACACAATATTACAAATGAGAAAATTAATTATAAATTAAAAAAACAATGACAAAGTAATAAGAAGATAATTAGAATTAAATTAAAAATAATAATAATAAATTAATTAATAAGTCTATTGTGTCATGTCAAATATTCCCTTATACTATAAAAACAACTGTCTTGAAGCCATTTAGTCAATTTCTTTTTGAACAGGACCTTCTTTTCAGTTTTAATGTCGACAGGCAATTTACCTACGCAGGGACGCAGGGACGTTTACCTAATATACGCTGGGATAAAATAAGACATTGTTTATGATGCTTACTTACATACCTTTGCATACGTAACGCGACATCTTTGCCCTTAGGGACCTCGTGAGTACAGTCAGGCACGATTGCACTGTAATGGTACACTCGGCGGCGATATACGGCTAACGAACCGTGATCCGATCTACGGCGCCAGGGGTATGGAACCTTTTTGACGGCAAATTTTGAGGTTTTCTTATATAAAATCTGATTGCTCTAATTTTGGATGTTTAATTACGAGTAGAGTTGTACCCAGATAAGTCTGCAACGATTTCAATAGCACACGCAGTGCATGCGTTATTTATACGTCATAATTTCATAGCAGTTTGACGTTTAATATAACACTTGCACTACGTGTGCTACCAAAATCGTTGCAGACTTATCTTGGTCTGACTCTATGTAATTTAAGAATGTATTTATCAATATTTATATGTTAATCTGTTTTCTAGTACCCATAGAACAATCTTTGCTTAGTTTGGGACTAGGGAATTGGTGCCAATCGTTCCATGATTCTTTTTTTATTTTTTTTTTGTATTTATTTTTGTTGTGTTTAGTGATAAATTTTAGTTGTCGGATTAACTGCTTCTTTTAAGTTGAATTGTGATTAAAATAGTTTCAACAGAAGACCAGCATTGAATGCAAGACCGATACCATGCTGAGTTCCCTCCATCCCTCATTTCGCAACAATTAGTCTCTGTTTTCGTTTATCCCTTTTAAAAAACCTTAAACATCACGAATAAATGTTTATCTTTCTTTCCTTCCAGCATAGCTATCTCCATACTTCACTGAGCGACTTTAAAAGTGTTATCCATTGATCATCATCATCATTTCTGCCGGAAGCTGTCCGCTGCTGATCATAGTACTTCCCTAAGGTTCGCCAAACAAATCGGTTCTGTGCCATCCGCATCCACATTCCCGCAACCTTAACCAGGTCGTCGCTCCGTCTTGTTGGAAACCTACCTGCATTGCGTCTTCCGGACCGTGGATGCTCGAGAACCTTTTGCCCCATCGGCCATCAGTTCTACGAGCAATGTGCCCTGCCCACTGTTATTTTTGCCTGGCGATTCTTTTAGCTGTGTCGGAGACTTTAGTTATGGCGCGGATTTTTAAAAGAGTTATTAATCACTTTAAACATGAAACTACCGTGAGACTCACTCATAGTGAAAATAAACGGATCACTCACGTCTTAAAACGAGTTTAACTGGACATGTCGAGATTGGTCGTCATCCAAATTTTAACCGGGATAGTGGTTGGTCAATACCCCCGAGTTGGAAAACAGTGTTGAATGTTCGTTCGTACTGCGTCAACGATGAGTGTGAGCGAACCTTTACAAAGTGATGTGGTTAGTGTTGTGTGCTACCCTACATTTGACAATGACAATAAAAGTGATGATGAAAACGGGGGTAGTTGTGTGTCGCTGTCAGTTGCGTCGAGTAGCCGCGCGACCAGGGCGTTAGCACGCAGTGCACGTTTGGCAGCCGCCGTGACGTACGACTCCGAGAGGAAGGGCTACGGATTAGCCCGAAACATGTCGAGTTAAACTCGTTTTAAGACGTGAGTGATCCGTTTATTTTCACTATGAGTTATTAATTAGCCTGGAGAAAGCCCCCACTACTGGGCAAAGGCCTCCCCCCATTTCCGCCATTCATCCCGATATTGAGCGGTGTCCTTCCAGTCTTTGAGGTACACGTCTAGGTCGTCCCGCCAACGCCTCCTGGGCCTACCTCGTCGCCGCCATCCATCCTGTGGTATCCAGTCCGTGGCTAACCTAGCCCACCGATTTGGATCCATGCGGCTGGCGTGGCCTGCCTAGTCCCACTTAAGCTTGGCAGCCTTGGCACCCACATCGGTAATGCGTGTTTGGGAGCGCAGTGTGGTGTTTCGGATCCGATCAATCCGCTCAATCAATCCGATCAATCGAATCGTTAAATTAAGCAAAATTAAAAATTTTGAAAAAAACCCACGACGGTAAAAATCTCATCGAAAAAGAAATAAAATCTCATCGAAAAAGAATAAAATAACTCAAAACCCCCGACTTAACCCAATTATTATGTAACGAAATATTATAATAGCCGTAAAAATACTTTCTAAAAAAATTGATTGTTGTCTATAAAATTGTTTAAGTGCTTAGAAACTATTTTCTTGGTAGGAATAAGATTTTTAATCTAAATCATCTTTAAACACATACAAATATTAAGAAACAATAACAATAATAAATTAATACTATAACTATAAATAAAATAAAACTAACTTAAACTAAAACTAAATAAAATTGACAAAAGGTTCCCCCCGCGGCATGGACCCAAAGACACAGGCAGCATTACCTCGCTGTATAGCAATGCTGATACGTTGTGCGAGGTAGCTGCCAGCTCTTTGGTCTCCTGTAGTGTCACAAAGACACTGGCAGCATTACCTCGCTGTATAGCAATGCTGATACGTTGTGCGAGGTAGCTGCCAGCTCTTTGGTCTCCTGTAGTGTCACAAAGACACTGGCAGCATTACCTCGCTGTATAGCAATGCTGATACGTTGTGCGAGGTAGCTGCCAGCTCTTTGGTCTCCTGTAGTGTCACAAAGACACTGGCAGCATTACCTCGCTGTATAGCAATGCTGATACGTTGTGCGAGGTAGCTGCCAGCTCTTTGGTCTCCTGTAGTGTCACAAAGACACTGGCAGCATTACCTCGCTGTATAGCAATGCTGATACGTTGTGCGAGGTAGCTGCCAGCTCTTTGGTCTCCTGTAGTGTCACAAAGACACTGGCAGCATTACCTCGCTGTATAGCAATGCTGATACGTTGTGCGAGGTAGCTGCCAGCTCTTTGGTCTCCTGTAGTGTCACAAAGACACTGGCAGCATTACCTCGCTGTATAGCAATGCTGATACGTTGTGCGAGGTAGCTGCCAGCTCTTTGGTCTCCTGTAGTGTCACAAAGACACTGGCAGCATTACCTCGCTGTATAGCAATGCTGATACGTTGTGCGAGGTAGCTGCCAGCTCTTTGGTCTCCTGTAGTGTCACAAAGACACTGGCAGCATTACCTCGCTGTATAGCAATGCTGATACGTTGTGCGAGGTAGCTGCCAGCTCTTTGGTCTCCTGTAGTGTCACAAAGACACTGGCAGCATTACCTCGCTGTATAGCAATGCTGATACGTTGTGCGAGGTAGCTGCCAGCTCTTTGGTCTCCTGTAGTGTCACAAAGACACTGGCAGCATTACCTCGCTGTATAGCAATGCTGATACGTTGTGCGAGGTAGCTGCCAGCTCTTTGGTCTCCTGTAGTGTCACAAAGACACTGGCAGCATTACCTCGCTGTATAGCAATGCTGAAAAAGAGTTGATATCTCGAGAAATCGGTAATAGATATACTTAAGTACCTAAACAATGAATATCGATGTTTACAGTTTTTCCCTAACGTGTCTGTTTCTCGAAGATGTACTTAGATGTAGCGATAATAATTTTACAATAATAGGTACATAACCGATGAATATCCGTCGGGGGCTGCCATTAAACCAGCTAAACTTTTTCTAGTGACGTGAATACAATTATTGAAGACTTGTAGATGTTTAACGACGACATAAAATACACTTATGAATATGATTAAATTTTTGTTGAAATTTCATATAGGAAAGGCAGCCCCCGACGGATATTCCTCGGTCATGTATTATTGTAAAATTATTATCGCTACATCTAAGTACATCTTCGAGAAACAGACACGTTAGGGAAAAACTGTAAACATCGATATTCATTGTTTAGGTACTTAAGTACATCTATTACCGATGAGTTTAGAAGATAGGTGGGAACATTACTTTGCACAAACGCACAAACATCTCTCACCCTAAACGCATATACCTGCTCCGTTCCGTCGTGGGTAAAGAGTGGTTATAAAAAATTGCCTTGCCGAAGGTTCCGTACCCCGGGCCGTAACCCGACCCGATACGATCGCGCCACCAGTCATCGCTTACGTTTCTTATTTTATTTTATTATTTACTTTATAGTCTCATCGATAGGACAGAATGTAAATAGACTACTGATTCTATCGCTGGCATATTTCGGGTGTCGTAACTATTTGTAACAGATAAGGAGAAATCTATCCTTAATTCATAGTAGTATTATAAATGCGAAGGTGTGTCTATCTGTCTGTTACCTTTTCATGCTTAAACTTCATCATCATCATCATTAACCCCCGACATAAAAATAGGGGTGTTATAAGTTTGACTGCTATGTATGCTATATATATGCTAGTGTATGTGTAACTGTCTGTCTGTATGTGGCATCATAGCTCTTAAACGAGTGAACCGATTTGGTTGCGATTTTTTTTATTAAAAAGCAGGTTTCTTGGCGATGGTTCTTAGATATGTTTCATCAAAATCGGTTCAGCCGTTTCAAAGTTATCAGCTCTTTTGTTAGCTGCGGAAGGGATCTTAACTAGAATGATCGCTGGTTGGTCCCTCTGAGTTCTGACCGCCAAGCGAGCATCGTTGAGCAAGTTTAGTATCGCTGAGCGAGTTTTATCGTTGATAGCTTTTATCGCTGCGATCAACTAGTGAAGAGAGAGTCCTCGCCGGCAGTGTGAATAGCCAGCATCATCATCATCATCATCATTCCAGCCGAAAGACGTCCACTGCTGAACATAGGCCTCCCCCAAGGCTCGCCAAACAGATCGGCCCTGCGCCATCCGCATCCAATGCGTTCCCGCCACCTTCACCAGGTCGTCACTCCATCTTGTTGGAGGCCACCTACACTGCGTCTTCCGATCCGCGGATGCCGCTGGAGAACCTTTCGGCCCCATCGGCCGTCAGTTCTACGAGCGAGCCCTGCCTACTGCCACTTAAGTCTAGCGATTATTCGAGCTATGTCCGTGACTTTAACAGCCAGCCAGCAGCCAGCGATCAACTACAAATATGTCTTTCTCTTTTACCGACACGGGATCTTTATCTTTTGTTCGTTTCTTGAGCGAGAAAATAGTCGATAGCTAGTCGCTTTCTCTCGCTTGGTGGGACTAGTGCCTTAAGGGATCTCTACAAGTCAGAAGATCCTGAGGAGAATGTATTGTAAATATAAGCTTAAGGAAACTCCGGTAAGTTCTTTGTGCCTATTAACAGGTTATAACAGGTTTTAGCAACCTTTTCTCGAGATGCTTGTGCTATCGTCCGTGTCGATTTCGCAAAGAAAGTTACATAACATTATCAGTGAATCTTGCTAATATTAGGACGTTTATTAGAGCGCTTCAACCGCCTCATTTGGTCACGTTTTTAGGGTTCTCTACCCAAAGGGTAGGTAACAACGGGACCCTATTACTGAGACTTCGCTGTCCGTCCGTCGGTCTGTCTGTCTGTCACCGGCTGTATCTCACGAACCGTGATAGCTAGACAGTTGTAATTTTCACAGATGATGTATTTCCGTTGCCGCTATAACGACAAATACTAAAAAACACAATAAAACAAATATATTTCAAACTAAATACAAACTGAAATATAGATGCACAGAAAAAACCCCAGAAAAAAGACCAATGCTGGGAATCGAACCCAGGTCCTCAGCGTTCCGTGCTGCGTGCTTACCCCTACACCATCACTGGTCTAGAAGTTAGCGACGAATCTTTCCTATACATCGTACACTTCAGTCTGTTATAATCACATTAGGCAGTGATAAAGCGCATCTATGTTATGCCCTCTACCGAGACCTGACCTGACCTGACCTGACCTGTGAGGACCTGGGTTCGATTCCCAGCATTGGTCTTTTTTCTGGGGTTTTTTCTGTGCATCTATATTTCAGTTTGTATTTAGTTTGAATTATATGGTTTCACGGGATGACCGTAAAAGTAATAAAAAAAAAAAAAAAATGAAGTTGAAGAAACTAAAAAAATAAATAGAAAAAGATAAACAAGTTAGCTATGAAGTATCTTTTTTTGTACTTATTTTTTCAACTTCATTTTTTTTATTACTTTTACGGTCATCCCGTGAAATCATATATTTCGTACTAAATACAAACTGAAATATAGATGCACAGAAAAAACCCCAGAAAAAAGACCAATGCTGGGAATCGAACCCAGGTCCTCAGCATTCCGTGCCGCGTGCCATACCCCTACACCACCACTGGTCTAGAGATTAGACACGAATCTTTCCTATACATCATACATTTCAATCTGCTAAATCATCACCTTATGCAGTGACAAGCGCACATCTATGTTACACCCTCATCGAGAGATTTTAACACTCCTTCTTTCTTCTTCCTTCTTCCTTTTTTAATCTCTAGACCAGTGGTGGTGTAGGGGTATGGCACGCGGCACGGAATGCTGAGGACCTGGGTTCGATTCCCAGCATTGGTCTTTTTTCTGGGGTTTTTTCTGTGCATCTATATTTCAGTTTGTATTTAGTACGAAATATAGAAAAAGATACTTCATACTTAACTTATAAAACAAATAATTAAGGGGGCTCCCATACAACAAGTGATTTCTTGCTCGTTTTTGCTTGATATTGATAACGGCAACAGTTAGACGCTTGAAATATTCACAGAATATTTAATTATATATTTACTTTAAAAATAAATAATTAAATTAAAATAAAACAAAATTTAAGGGGGGGGGGGCTCTCATACGACAAACGTGTTCCGTGTACGAGTCCGACTCGCACTTGGCCGGTTTTTAAGAAATGGCTGTAGATTTTGATGGGACTTTCGATTATATATTAGAGGTCCTGTACCTACGTTTACCATGTAACTGGAAACTGTATCAGAATCTTCCGCCATTTCTTAGATAAATAAAGCTTTCTCTATACCAAATTTCATCTAAATCGGTTCAATGGTATAAGAGTGAGACAGACAGACACATTTTCGCATTTATAAAATTGTCATGGATATGATGGATAGTATTGTATAGTACGGTATAGTACAGTTAGTGTCCGACCGAAGTTTCGGTTTCGGTTTCGGTTTCGGCCAATTTCGGCCAAAAAAGTGATTTCGGCCGAGGTTTCGGTTTCGGCCAGAATCCGGCCGAAACCTTCGGCCGGGCCGAAATTACTTCGCTTTTATCTATATAAGTATGTTTATCGTCATCTAGTACCCATAGTACAAGCTTTGCTTAGTTTGGGACTAGGTCGATTTGTGTAAGATTGTCCCCTAATATTTATTTATTTTATTTGTTACTGCATTTTATGCTGTGATTAATGAACAATACGTTTGATATTAGGATTGTGAATTTAGTTTAGACGTGATAAGAATAGGTTATTTGTTTTGAATAATATAATACCTATGCCAAGACATTTTTCATTAAAAATAATCGCTTTTTATTATGTTTAACAAAAAAAGTAACTGTTCTCATATAAGAAATCCTTGCAATAACCTTTTCCTTACGATCTGTACAGTAATTTTGAATATTTTGTTTGATATGATACGTCTTCAAAAATTTCGGTTTCGGTTTCGGTTTCGGCTAAAAATCGTGTTTCGGTCGGACACTAAGTACAGTATACTTAGTTTAGTATAGCATGGATCTTGCAGGTCTAAACTGAACTTTATAGTGATTATAGTGTTTCAAAAATAAAACATTCATTTCACCTCTATATATAAACTAAAGGATCTCCTCGAACCATAATTGCCCCAAAATGCTCTGTTTGTCTGTCTCTACCGCGACGTGTCGGAAACACGTCCGTGGTTAGTGATAAGTGATTTACGCATGCGTATGCGCATTTAGATCTTTTTTTGAAGTTTGAAAACAAAGACGGATTTGAGGACTTTGAGTCTTTGGAACAAAAAACAAACGGTCGGACGATGGATGTGTGCACATACGTTGTGTTATTTTTGATGTCCTTTAACTTTAGGGGTACATTTAACAGGTCAAATGAAGTTAGTTTCTCAAAGATCTAAGTGTCCTACACATACACTATACACATAGCCAAACGGATTAGCTCGTTGAAATTGCAATGGGCAGGCCATATAGCACGCAGAACGATGGCCGTTGGGGCCCAAAAGTTCTGGAATGGAGACGTGGGACGTCCACCAACGAGATGGAGGGACGATTTGTTGAAGGCTGCAGGTTCAGGGTGATGCAAATCGCTTCCAATCGTAATGACTGGGCATCAATGAGGGAGGCCTATGTCCAGCAGTGGACGAGCCGTAGCTGAAATGATGATGATGATGACGATGAAGTGTCCTACCTAACTATTGCCTATTGTTAAAAAGATAATAATATTCAAGTACGATGACTTTTGAGAAATAGGTATTTTAATGAAATGTCGCTGTCTCGCCCGAACACCTGCGTGTCAGTACAGCGAGAGCGGGACAACTGCGGCTCAGACCGCTAATAGGCGCGTAAAATTGATCAAAACAGCATTTCGTAATCCCCCGTTTTCTTCTCGAAAACTGGACCAATAAAATTATTTTTTCCAAAAATAATTAGAGGACAGATTTAGCTATGCCCCTATGTTTCCTTTTTTTGTTTATGTGAGGGATTCTTTTCTGATGAGTGTCTGAAAATGACGTTGAAATTGGGCAATTTTTTCAGTTTTGGAAAGCTCATATTTCTTATGTTAATTGAAATATGGAAAAAAACGAAACATAGGGGCATAGCTATGGTAGATACAGAAGTAAAAAAAATTTGGCTCTAAATCCATTATCCAGGGAGGAAACAGGGGATTACGTTTGTATGGAGAAATGATGCGCATCGTATCCTCTTAAACACGCATGCAAACTTGGCGTGTGCCTGCCGCTCGCTCCTCTCCCGGCCCCCTTTGTCGTCCTACCCCCCAGCCCCTGTACCGCGTGGGCGAGGACACATTTAAACGGTTTAGCTATAGTAGGATTCCAGATCACAGAGCAGTCATGTCTTGACCGAAGTTCGAACCCAGGACCCAAGCTTCGCAGTCAGCTTCTCTAACCACTAGGATATCCAGTCATTCAAATAAGCCTCAATTTGTTCCTGTTTTTTTTAAACAATATGACTTGCGTTTCACCACAACCACGCCTGATGGAAAGCGAAGATGAGGCCAAAGAGTATTGTAATATTATATGAACAAGAGTGGCAACTCTATGGTCAAATATGCATGTATGGAAGGTGCTGCTGCCCTACGCCCTGGTGAAGAACTAATGTGACGTATCTATAGATGTATACCTATCTATATGTATATGTTGGTAGTGATGTACAGCTATAATTACGCGTAATTTTAATTGATAGGCTAATTGCCACTATTCGTATTTTAGGCGTATAATTCAAATCAGCATATACGAAGTATAAGCGGCTAAACCCGATTTGCACTATACGGCTAAAATACGAACATTGGCAAGCGGCCTATCAATTAAAGTCCTTGACCGTACAATTTGGTACGCCATGGCCATGGCCGATGAATGACAACTGACAAGTTTGACAAGTCAACCAAGATGGCCGCTAATTTAGTTCTTTAATAAAACACCAGAGATCGCTGTAGTCGCATGAAAAGTGTGATATACGTAAGTGTGCCCCCCCTGGATGAGGCCTACGATGGAGCACGCTTGCCTAGTTCATTCAACCTAGACTTGAAAACGGCCAGATTGTAGTGTTCAGGGAACACAGTCGCACGCAGGGAATTCCACTCTTTAGCTATACGGTTGTTGAAGAAAGAGCGAAAACGCTTATTAAGTATTTGTTCCCACGAATATTTCTTTCCAGTAAAGCAATTTATGCAAAACGTCTCACACCTGTTACATGTTTGTGTCTTTTTCAGTAACACTGTAATTGCACCCGAACGTGCCAACCTAGGGGAGACCGGGGACAAAACTAACATTTTGCACTTTTACCTCATTATATGGTTAAGCGTAATATTTTTGATTAAATTAATATAGCTATCTATAAATTTCGTTCATGCTCTTCAAATTCATGTCTTTATTTACCTAATTATTACTTATTTTGTGTGAAAAATAGGGACTTAACAAAAATTCGCCTGTTGTTACTTTCGACCCCGATACGTTGCCGAAAGTAACAGGATAAAGAAGTATTTTTAAATATGAGATGAAGTATTAAATTAATAAGTTATGTATCAGAAAACATTGAATGGGCAAAAAAAAAATATTAGCACTTTATAAGTATATGAAAATATTGAAAAAGTATTTTTTTATGAAAATAATCAGAAAAATAACTTTTTGTTAGCATTTATTGTCAGTCTAGGAAATTACATGTTTTTTTGGCGTGAGAATTATTTTTTCTATTCAAACTAAGTATTTGGTAACAGTGTTTGTTTCGGACACACACAGTTTTCATCATCATGTCTGTCTATGTTACTTTTGTACCCTGCCACATTTTTGTCAAAAAATTAAAGCTAGCCTTGAAGTGCAACGTGATTGACACAAACGAACTCAAACACCGTGTAATCCATTTAATCAAGAATGACTATACAAATATTCATATAAAAATCATTCTTTTAATAATATGAATGAAAGTCAAGAAAGTTATTTTTAGTTCGTGAAATCACGTTTTGTCCTCTAGCTCAAAGTAGCAGCGCGGAGCACCGACAGCGGCTGGATGCAAGTAAGAGGGGTGGAATCGACTGTCATATGACTGTAGCGAAGAGGTGTTTCGACTATTGGATAAAACTACAGAGCCTTTGCTACTTTCGACCCGCTGTTACTTTTGTACCCGGTCTCCCCTACTCTGCATTGTCATATTTCCAAGAACATGAATAATAACATATACACGTGCCATTTCATTGTGATCTTTTTGTTTGATCTGCATTGTCATATTTAAAATTAAATTTTAAAGACATTACTCACAAAGTTTGTATTAATCTTTATAAGTATGTTTATCCGTGGTCTAGTACCCATAGTATAGTCGGGGTAAGAAAAGGTTCGTCACTTTTCGACTCAATGTTAACGAGTGAAGGTCGAAAAGTGACAATCATTTTCTTACCCCGACTATACAAGCTTTGCTTAGTTTGGGACTAGGTCCCATGATTTATTTATTTATTATTATTTATTTGCTAGCTGTTGCCCGCGACTCCGTCCGCGAAGTGTAGGGATATGAAAAATAGCCTACGACCATTCTCAGACCTACCGAGTGTAGAGGAAAAAGTTTCATAAAATTGGTCAAGCAGTTTCGGAGGAGTTCGATAACAAACACCGTGGCACGAGATTTTTAATATTATACCTGGTTTACACTCGCGTACGAGTGGCGAGACGAACTGCGGAACGAGCCACGAGACGAGAGTGCGAACAGGCGCGCCTCGCGCCTCGTCTCGTGATTTGCCTTGATTTTGAGGCTCGCGTCCGGAGCGAGACGACTAGGCGAGGCGCGAGGCGAGTTGATGAGGCGAGAGTGTAAATCAGGTATTAGATTTGTGATAAACGGACGGTTTCGTCTACGGAACCCTAAATTCAAACTAACAAGTACGCCCAGCTTGTGTCGTTATTGTAATCCCATGGCACGTATCACGCACGTATTTTTCGTCGGGTCCTTTTGTTGAGTCAATTGAGGGTTCGTTGACCCCGGCATAACTTAATAATCTCCCTCTATTGCTTGTCAATTAGAACTAATTGAATTAAACCCGGTTTTTGTATGCGAGATTTTTCAGTATTCGATTTTTATAAGTTTGTTTATAAAAATAGAAACATTTCGTTACATCCGCGTAAAAAGTTTAACCAATCAACTGACGTACTTTTTATGAGCTGTCAAAACACAATTCTCGCATAGAATTTGAATGGCAATAGCAACATATGACGTCACTTGTTCGCCAACTCAATCAACTAACTATTTATTTGTTTTAAAGCAACAAAAAATCTAATTTTGCAGTTAATCGAAAATTAATCTGGTTTTCAGGGCTAAAATAAAGCATTTTTTTATTGGAGTCGTGTCTTCGAATTATTTTTTAATGGCGTCAACATCCCTACTATAGGTACTTCTCGACATCGGGGCTTTCAAGAAAAGGGTTTTATACTTCCTTTGAAAGCCGGCAACAGATTAGTGACTCTCTTTGAGTTGTTGATATTTATGGACGGTGATGATTTCTCATCAGATGACACACTCGTTTGCCTCCCTCTCATAATAAAAAAAAAAACCATAGCATAGCACAGCTCTGGTAGAAAAGCATCCTGATGCCATCACAAACCGGGAGCGCGGGGCGCCGACAGAGCGTGCCCAGTACCACTACCATGAGTTTACAGTAACGGTACTCGATAGCGACTGCGTAAATGATTTGTAGGGAGTCTCCATACAAATCATTTACGCAGTCGCTATCGAGTACGGTCATTGTAAACTCATGGTAGTGGTAAAGTACGCTCTATAACACTGAATCAAATATACAGTGGCACACACCGGCAGCGCGGCACACCGTATTTGATTCAGTGTTATTGAACGCGCTGGGCACGCTCCGTCGGCGCCCCGCGCTCCTGGTTTGTTGTGGCCTTAAGTCTCGAGGGTTTTTTCTATCATCTCTCTAGGGGCGGGCAGCGGGCGTGACGGATGACATGCGATACCGGTTTTGTGTTACTTATCGGTTTTTTTTCACCGGTTTTTGTCGTGATGGATTGGACAGTTTTGGGGCCCTAATTGTTATTGTGGTTTGAATGTATGTATGTATGTATGTATGTAAACTCTTTATTGTACAAAAATAAGGAAAAAAATAAATACATTATTGACAACCGTTGAAATGCATGTACAAAGGCGAACTTATCCCTTTAAGGGATCTCTACCAGTCAACCCTTGAGTGGATGAAAGGAGCATTTAGTAAGGTGATGATTTAGGTGGTTTAGTAGGTGGTAATGTGATGATGTTTGGAATTTATGTTTTTGATAGCTTTCGTGTTTCTAAAGAAATAGGGTCAGTGAAGATGTCCTTTTAATCGGTAACTTTACCAATTTCACGACAATTTACTAAATAAATACTATAACGACTAAGTTTGCTTGAGAATTATTAGTAGTTTAAGAGTAAATAGCAGCCTGACCTATAAAATATTGCTTGTTTAGTACGGACAGTATAATTAATAGTAAAATTAATAACATTTGCAAGGATTTTTTCGTAACAGCTGCGGAACCCTATCCTGGGCGTGTCCAACACGCTCTTGGCATTTTGTCGGCGTGAACCATATTTATCAGTAATCAGTAATCAGTCACTTTATTTGCTAGAACATAGGTAGGTACAATAGTGGATGGTGGTATTTTACATTTCGGTCGCTATGTCTTACCCACAAATGCAGGTGTACAAATATTTATCTATTTAATTTGAGTAATTTTATCATTCCAATAAAATAAAAACAAGATTAAAATTATAATTTAGACGACCAGATGGCCTAGTGGTTAGAGAACCTGACTACGAAGCTTGAGGTCCCGGGTTCGATTCCCGCGTCGGGGCAGATATTTGTATGAATAATACGAATGTTTGTTCTCGGGTCTTGGGTGTTTAATATGTATTTAAGTATGTAACTATCTATATAAGTATGTTTATCCGTTGCCTTGTACCCATAACACAAGCTATGCTTAGCTTACTTTGGGACTAGGTCAATTGGTGTGAATTGTCCCGTGATATTTATATTTGTCCCGTGATATATTTGATATTTGATATTTATAATTAAAGCAAACCATAACAATTAGCAAATGTCAAAAGATATAATAATAATGAAGTAAATATAATATATGATAATTATTTAGCTTAAATTTAGACTTATAAACTATTTAACCGCTTCGTTCAAATATTGTGAAACAGAATAATAACATTTAGTCTACACTAATATTATAAAGAGGAAAGATTTGTACCTATTTTTGTATGTTTGTATGTTTGTAATGAATAGGCTCAAAAAGTACTGGGCCGATTTAAAAAATTCTTTCACCAATAGAATGCTACATTCTTCCAATTTGACATAGGCTACATTTCATTTTGAAAAAAATTAGGGATCCTTGGTAAAATTTGAACAATGTAACCGAAGGTGTAGAAAAATGAGTCTTAAAATGTCTTTCGTCGAATGCGCTGCCGAAACTATTAGCGATAGAACAAAATAATGTACAACAATATTGAAGAACATCATAATGTCTACAAAAAACTCCACGGTAGCATATGTCCAACTATTGTAGTTATGTCACTACAACAACTTTTTTCATTTTAAACATTAATGAAAATGCTAACCAAATTCAAACCATGCTATTTATGTGTTTATATTAATCCTTATCCAAATAAATTATTTAATGGTAAAGACCATTTAACTACCTATAAAATAGTTTTTAAATTATTTAAATTGGACTTTCCATTCAAAAGATATTACGAATTAAAAAATTCAAACAGTAAACAAAACCGCCATAGCGCCGTGGCCGTTGTTTGCGATGCAGTCTGAAAAGCGCGCCGGGCATCGCGGCGGGCGGGGTGGAGGGGGCACTGAAATACAGGAGTGGGGCGTGCACGTCTGTAATAATTAATAAATAATAAATAATAATTTTTTAATAAATAAAAATATTTGTGAAAAAAGTGTTTTATATCCAAATTTCCAAAAATAAATAATTGTCTACCCCGTGCGAAGCCGGGACGGGCTGCTAGTAGTTAATAATTCAGTCATTTTACTTGTGGTATTGAGCTCGAACAGGCAGCGTTCGCCCGCGAGATGCTAGCACAAACAAATCGGGATTGCATTTGACAAACAAAGCTACTTCAAGTATGCCAAATTACAGCTTTTTAGTACCTACTAACAGTCTCTGAGCTTAGCCGCGGACGGACAGACAGACAGACGGACAGACATGGCGAAACTATAAGGGTTCCTAGTTGACTACGGAACCCTAAAAATGATTACAATTTGCCTTAGAATACACATCTGTAGTATAAGCATGGGGTGGAATTCCCACATATGCCGACTGCCGACCATGGGTCAGTTTCGCGTGTCACGGGAGTGAGGGGCAGAGGGGTGGGAGAGGTCAAACATGGGGTAGCTTGACCCTTTGTTATAATTAAAGTTGTAAGAACCACTAAAGCTGCAAAGAATTCACATTTTTTTTCAAGTTATGCTTTTTTTTGCCGTGGTGGCCTAGTGGTTTGACCTATGCCTCTCAAGCAGAGGGTCGTGGGTTCAAATCTCGGCTCGCACCTCTGAGCTTTTCGGAATTTATGTGCGAAATTACTTTTGTAATTTACCATGAGCTTTTACGGTGAAGGAAAACATCGTGAGAAACCTAACCTGCATACATCTGCGAAGAAATTCAATGGTGTGTGTGAAGTTCCCAATCTGCACTAGGCCCGGGTGGGAGCTACGGCCCAAGCCCTCTCATTCGGAGAGGAGGCCTGTGCCCTGCAGTGGGACGCATATAGGCTGGAATGATGATGATGATGGGCTAGTCCTACATGAGCCCAGTGCAATGAAGAATCGTCGTAAGCCGCAACCATAAACTAAAATTAATACATAAACATACGTGTCCTGGCCCATTAAAATGTTATTTATCTACTACATTCTCGTAATTATTGAGCAATGCATTAAACTACCCCTTGCATGACCCCCCCCCCCCCTCACCCCTTGTATACGCAGGCTACCCATTGACCGACAATAGTGTTGGAATCTCACTCTACGAGGGGCGTTCAATATAAAGTGAGAATGAGATGCAAACTCTTTTAATATTACGAAATTAAATACTGTCCGGTAAAGCTAATCTATCTAGCTGATTGCTATGAAAAAAAAAACTAACTGTCTTTTGTTTAAAAAAATATACCGTAATTTCTTTGCAATGCTATTGAGTACGTTAGCGAAAATGGAGAAAATTGAACTGCGCGCCGTTATCAAATACTTGTATTTGAAAAATTTTTCTACGGACCAAGTCAATTTGGATATGCGGGACACTTTAGGGTCTAATGCTCCTCCGTATTCGACAGTCGTACGTTGGTGCGCCGAATTTAGACGTGGAAGAACATCGACAATGGACGACCCCCGCTCCGGACGCCCTACTACAGCAGTAACTGAAGAAATTGTGAAAAAAGTCGAAAACTCAGTTTTGGCGGATCGTCGTGTCACAGTTCGTTTTATTGCTAAAAATGTAAAGATTTCAACGGGGAGCGTGCATAATATTTTACATGAACGCTTGGGTATGAAAAAGGTATCTGCGCGTTGGGTACCAAGAATGCTTACTGACACGCAAAAACAAACTAGACTAGAGATTTGTCAAGAAGCCTTGAACCTGATGCAGCAAGACCGGGAACTTTTTTTGGCGCGATTTATAACAATGGACAAAACATGGCTCCATCATTACGACCCAGAAACGAAACTGCAGTCTATGACATGGAAAAGGCCATCATCTCCAACTCCGAAGAAATTCAAGGTGAGCCCATCTGCCGGTAAGGTCATGGGCTCTGTTTTTTGGGATGGTAAAGGGGTATTAATGATTGAGTATCTCGAGCATGGAGCCACTATTACGGGCACATTATACGCCAAACAAATAGCAACATTGCGCAATGAGATCCGCGAAAAACGGCGAGGTAAACTCTCGAAAGTTGTGCTGTTCCACCAGGACAATGCCCCGGCACACAAGTCCGCCGTTGCAATGGCTGCAATTCGTGATGCTGGGTTCGATATCCTTAAGCATCCTCCGTATTCACCAGATCTCGCTCCCAGTGATTTCTACCTATTTCCGAGATTGAAACAATACCTGAGAGGCCAGAAATTTGAAGACGACGACGCGGTAGTCGCTGCAGTACAAGATTTTTTAAGTACTCAAGATGAGAACTTTTTTAAAAATGGAATTTTAAGTTTAGAAAAAAGATATACTAAGTGTATTATGCTAAAAGGTGACTATGTCGAAAAATAAAATGACATTTAGTAAAAGTTGTTTATAACATACTCATTCTCACTTTTTATTGAACGCCCCTAGTATTAGGCACCGGCACAGTTAATGAAACAGAACTTCGTTAATCGCTAATCCGTTAGGAAAAAGTTAAATAATTTATTGAATCAGGCGTTACTTTGCCTCCGTCCATTAATGAAAAAAAAAACCGGCCAAGTGCGAGTCGGACTCGCGCACGAAGGGTTCCGTACCATTATGTGTAAAAACGGCAAAAAAATCACGTTTTTTGTATGGCAGCCCCCTTGAATATTTATTTTATTCTGTTTTGTCAGTATTTATTGTTAAGTATAGCGGCAACCGATTTACATCATCTGTGAAAATTTCAACTGTCTAGCTATCACGGTTCATGAGATACAGCCTGGTGACAGACGGACGGACAGCGGAGCCTTAGTAATAGGGTCCCATTTTTACCCTTTGGGTACGGAACCCTAAAAATCATGCAAGTGAAGTGCAACTTGCAGCTCTAAACTGGGCTTTTGTGTTGAGTGTAACCTACATATAATAATCTGGCAGCTAGGTGTAGGTATCGTAATAACGACATTAAGACACGATTGACGTTATGGGGAATAGAGTATGGACTTTTCTGAAGTCATATTATCTATGTTCTTATTTAATTGTTCGTGACTATGTAAAAAAACAGATAAAAGTGCAGACGTAGAAAAAATACCTACTATTCGGTGAACCGAGGTCCGAACGCATGTCCTCAACACAATGGTTCAACATTTTAACACACAGTTAATCTGAATGCCATCACTATTGTTTAAAACGAACAGATTTAATTATAAGCTTTGTTAGCAAAAATACGGGCGGGACTCGAACCCGCTTATCTTAGCATCTCTTGTAATTGGGGGCGCCGAGCGCTTCCCGTGCCGGCCGGGAACTTTAATAATAAAATAGAAATGGAAATGATGACGAAATTGAGATTTTCATCATTATTATTATTATTATTATTTTTTATATAAGAGGTGGCAAACGAGCAGACGGGTAGCCGAAAGACGTCTACTACTCAACATAGATGAACCCCAACTTTCGCCAAGCAGACCGGTCCTTTTTAGGGTTCCGTACCCAATGGGTGAAAACGGGACCCTATTACTGAGACTTCGCTGTCCGTCCGTCTGTGTCTGTCCGTCTGTCACCAGGCTGTATCTCAAGAACTGTGATAGCTAGACAGTTGAAATTTTCACAGATGATGTATTTCTGTTGCCGCTATAACAACAAATACTAAAAATAAAATAAATATTATTTTATTTTATTAGCAGTTACGCCTGCTCACCGAACCTAAGATTTAAAAGCGAAAAAGCTAATAGCTTCTAATAGTTGTGATGGATGTTACCACACGCCGCTGTTGGCGTACGTAAGCGATTAAGAATTTCGGGGAGGTCGGTTGGATGCGACGTGGTTCAGTTGGTAGAACACCCGTTGGGGCGCATACCCGGGAGACATGGGTTCAAGTCCCACCGGCGCACCCGGAAACTTTTTCGCTTTTAAATCTTAAATAAAATAAAGTTAAAAACTGAGGGGGGGTCGTCATACAAGAAATGTGTTTTATTCAGCGTTTTTAACTTGTTCTTTATAATGGCGTTAACTAGACACTTGGAATTAAAATGATCTCGCACTGCGTACATTTTACCTAGAAGCAGGGTTCTGCTAACGCTGGATTATTATAGTTACGGCAGTTCACGGCGTATATTTTGACACACCTAAAAAGTACGGAACCCTACGTGCGCGAGTCCGACTCGCACTTGGCCGGTTTTTTTTGTTTTTGTATAATTGTTTCTGTGTTTCTTTTTATGTTCATTGTATCTTTTTGGTTGTGGCAATATACTTTTTATCTAATATATAAAAATCTCGTGTCACGGTGTTTGTTACCGAACTCCTCTGAAACGGCACGACCGATTTGTATGAAACTTTTTTCTCTGTATTCGGTATGTCTGAGAATAGGTCGTAGGCTATTTTTTATACCGCTAGGTGATAAGAAATAATTTATATAGCAAAACGACGTTTGCCGGGTCAGCTAGTTTATTTATGTTGTTACTAGCTGACCCCGCAAACGTTGTTTTGCCATATCACCTAGTGGTACAAAAAATAGCCTACGACCTATTCTCAGACCTACCGAATATAGAGAAAAAAGTTTCATAAAAATCGGCCAAGCCGTTTCGGAGGAGTTCGGTAACAAACACCGTGACACGAGATTTTTATATATTAGAAGATTATTCGTTTTGGTCCATGTGAATTTCACCATGATGGCCATCACAACAGTCTCCTTAGCGACGGCGGCGGACTAACTTAGTAAATAAGATGATGATGATGAAGATAATGATGTCCTCCCAGACGTATCCGTCGACGGCGACACCCTTAGCTCGTCTTCGCCTGGGCTCTTGCATGAGCGCGAGCATGCCTCGCAAAACCAAATTTTGTTTTGAAGGTCCTATTGCAAGAAGCGCAGTAAAGAGACCCACTTGAATTGCGAGTATAGTTGTAGGAGGGCTTGGGTCGAGTTTTTCGGATCAGGCGTTTGGCGTCAAGGTCTTCAAGACGGGATAGTTTTCTATACCCGTGTTGACAGCTTGACAGCGTGTTGTTTGAGGTAGTAAATAAGCCTAAGTAACTGGCGGGCCCTGTGCGGAGTCCCCTGGAGTCCCCAGGCTCTGCAATAAAGAGCAAATGCAAATATGTTCACGCTGTACTTGGGGAGGCAGAGGGCTGGCAACACTTGCTACACAGGTTTTGTCTATGGCCTCATTTTGTCTATACTAGGTCTAAGGTAGCTTCGGGTAATAAGACCTAGTTAGAGAGTAACAATAATAGTAAATTTACTGTTAATAAGTTTTTGATAAAAATTTATATTTTTAATACAATCTGGAATAATCACTGTTGCAGTGTAACCTTTTAGCTGGAAGGTGGCTGACTGTACTTTTTGCCCCTGGTTACCAAAATACTCGTCAACCTCAAACGAACTCTAGAACTCTA
Organism: Archips crataeganus; assembly: GCA_947859365.1. NCBI lineage: Eukaryota > Metazoa > Arthropoda > Insecta > Lepidoptera > Tortricidae > Archips > Archips crataeganus. The sequence continues at coordinate 10,090,699 of OX402073.1, read as the reverse complement.
GAACTCTAGAACTCTGTTATAACGACCGCATCGAGTTCGGGCTTAACGAGTATTTTGGTTAGCCAGGGGCAAAAAGTACAGCCGCCCACCTTCCAGCTTCATCATCTGATCAGCTCCATGTCATAATAATTTTCCATTGTCATCCAATTTGCATACGTATGCAAAATTTTAGCTCAATCGGAAACCAGGTGTGTCAAATTTAATAAGCAAGATTTGACTCGTACATAGAGATAATCTACCATAACATGGCCCGCTCAATCTTCAATGTATTGTGAAAGTATTTATAATTATAAAGCACACCAAAACTTTCAACGCATGTGTGCATGTTGAGACAGCCATCAAACAAAAGCAGATACTACTAAAAAAAAATATTTCTTAAATATGTGACTACTTATATAAGTGATCAAGTATAACCGGCACCTCTCCACAAAAAAAAAAACAAAAAAATTAAAATATCAAAAAAATAAAACAAAAAAAAACCGGCCAAGAGCGTGTCGGACACGCCCAAGATAGGGTTCCGTAGCAGGTACGAAAAATTCTTTGCATACTTTATTAATGTGGCTGTTTTGCTCCCAACGTCGGCGGTACAGCGCCATCTATCGGCGAATTGGGTAACTAATATGCAGTCTACTTGAACTAGTATGTATGTTGATTGTTTTTCAGATGTAATATTTTTTTTATTTGAAAGAAGATACTGTTAGCGTGATCTTATAGGTACATAAAGAAAAAAATGCTTGCAGTGGCGGTTAAATTGTAATTTTAGTTTAGAAATATTTTTTTATAAAAAGTTAAAAACTGCTCAACCGATTAAGTTGAAAATAATTTTCCTAGAAAGTTTTTATTAAGTTTAACTTACGTGATTTTTTTCATATTTTTTAGACGTGCGGTTCAAAAGTTAGAGGGGGGGACACATTATTTTGAACTTTCGGAGTGAATATCTCCGAAAATATGAACTTTATCAAAAAATGGTTTTAGCAAACCCCTATTTATTTTTGAATACCTATCCAATAATACCCCACACTATAGGGTTAGTTGAGAAAAAAAAATCACCCCCACTTTACGTCTATGGGAGGTACCCTAAAAAATTTTTTTTTAGTTTTTTATTGAACCACTTTGTCGGCGTGACTGATATATATACTCTTGCCAAATTACAGCTTTCTAGTACTAACAGTCTCTGAGCTTAGCCGCGGACAGACAGACAGACGGACAGACATGGCGAAACTATAAGGGTTCCTAGCTGACTACGGAACCCTAAAAAGACAAAAAATTAAAGCTAAAACTAAAAACAATATAAACGTCACGCGTCCACCATACTAAAATTAGTCCCTAACTTTATTGTGCTATTGTGCGGGAAATGACCTAGAGACTTCAGTAGTAAGTAGTTTCTAGGACATTTCCCGCACAAATTAGTTAGGGACTAATGTAGTCTCTAGGACGCATGACGGGGTAAGGCACAACAAGGGACGTGTGAATTCATAATGAATGTCGCCAGGCAATTGTCGTAGTAAGGTGTGTGCGTGCGTGTGTGTGTGTGTGTACGTGTGTACCTACGTGCGCGCGCGCGTGTCTCGATTTCGATAGAAACTGGGGCCCTAGTGAAAAAGGGGTTAAGTATGCAGAAATTAAACAGCTATTTACTATTTTGTGTGTAAAGGGGGTTAAGTGGAAGTAAGCTGTTCCACTTCTGCAGAATTAACCCCTTTTTCACTAGAGCCACAGATATTTTGTCATAATAATGGAAAATGTGCATTTTAATAAACAAGCTTTTATTTCATTACAAGTTAAGTATGAAGTATCTTTTTCTATTTATTTTTTCAACTTCTTTTTTTTTTTTTTGTTACTTTTACGGTCATCCCGTGAAACCATATATTTCAAACTAAATACAAACTGAAATATAGATGCACAGAAAAAATACCAATGCTGGGAATCGAACCCAGGTCCTCAGCGTTCCGTGCTGCGTGCTTACCCCTACACCATCACTGGTCTTGGTCTTGGTCTTTAGACCAGTGATGGTGTAGGGGTAAGCACGCAGCACGGAACGCTGAGGACCTGGGTTCGATTCCTAGCATTGGTCTTTTTTCTGGGGGGTTTTTTCTGTGCATCTATATTTCAGTTTGTATTTAGTTTTTATTAAGTATACTGAGTGGTGCCCAATTTATACTTAGTATTCGATATTTTGTTCATTCGTGTATTTTCCACCATGCTACCACTACATTTTAGTTAGACAGTTAAAAACCTTTTATTTTGAGTAGCAACCCTACTGTTAGTAAGTGTACAGTAGTGTCCCGCGCATAATCCCATCGTGTTAAATTAAGTGGGGCCCGCCAGAGGGCGCTGGGGTAGTTTAAAACGCAAAGCCCTTTGTCATAAATCGAAGATCCAAGACAGCACAGATGACGGGAGGTGCCTATAGCTTGCCGCTACATTCTCTACACTCATAGTGAAAAATACGGTAACTCACGTTTTTAATCGATTTTTAGCTCGACATGGTTTTAGCACAACAAGTGTGATATGGGCCAAAACTTAACATTTTGGCTATACCGTCACTGGAAACCAAAAAGCTAAATATCTAAGCGACGATATTATTATAAGATTATTTAAAAGCGAAAAAGTTTTTCGGGTGCGCCGGTGGGATTTTTTTTCGCTTTTAAATAATCTTAGATTCGGTGAGCAGCCGTACTGCTAATAAAATAAAAATAATATTTGATATTATTATAGTCCAGCAGGCTAGTTGTGTAACTTTTTTGACAGTTGCCATCGGTTTGAAATGACACTTTTCGTATGGCTGTGACAGCTGGCTGTTTCTGATACCAATTGTCAGCCCATACAAGAACTGTCAAAATGAACGCGATGGCGATTGCGAGGGAGTTAGACAATTAGCCTGCTGATGTTTAGTTTTGGTTATTTAAACCCCACCCCATAAATCCCTGTATCTTTTATCATATGTTTTTTCTTTAATTTTATATTATACTTAATTCATGTTTTTTTGTAATTGCTATTTTACTTTGTTTTCAAAAAAATATTTTCAGGCAAGTTTCTTGCGGCGCATTCTTCTTGCCAAAGATGGCCCTTACGAAAGCGCTGGTACCTACTTAGTTTAAAAAAAAGTGACATTTAAAAGAAGTCTTTGCGGCCAACTTGCAGAATAAACATTTTGATTTGAAATGCAGCATTAAATAATAGATAAATATCACGGGACAATTCAAGCCAATTGACCTAGTCCCAATATACTAGACAACGGATAAACATACTTCTATGGATAGATACATATATAATAAATTCTTCACACACCATTTTGGTAAATGAGACCTAAATTAATACGGGAGTCGACGGTAAGATGTTTCCCTAGAGAACAAGACGTCTTTATGAAGCTAATGATAATTGAATTAGTGGCATTTAACTAACAGTTAACTGGTGATGTGCTGACTGCTGCGTCAATAGATGGGGTTAGAGATGAAACACCATCAGGCTTGTTGTCTAACGCTTCTGACGCTTGCCTTCGCAATCGCTATGTCTTTCTGTCAAACGGTATAAGATGATGACAGAAAGAGACGGTGAAAGCGAAGGCAAGCGTCAGAAGCGTTAGACAATAGGGCCCGCCCCTATTTCACCAACGTGAAAATGTTACGTCGGGCGACATTTTGTATAGAATTTTTTTTTTATATAAGTAGTGGCAAACGAGCAGACAGGTCACCTGATGGAAAGCGATCACCGTCGCCCATGGACACCCGTAACACGGGGGGCATCACAGGTGCGTTGCCGACCCTTTTAGGAATTGGTAGGCTCGTTTTTAGGGTTCCGTAGTCAACTAGGGACCCTTATAGTTTCGCCATGTCTGTCCGTCTGTCTGTCTGTCTGTCTGTCTGTCCGCGGCTAAGCTCAGAGACTGTTAGTACTAGAAAGCTGTAATTTGGCATGAATATATATATCAGTCACGCCGACAAAGTGATTGAATAAAAAAAATACCTCCCATAGACGTAAAGTGGGGGTTATTTTTTTTTTCACGGCTAACCCTATAGTGTGGGGTATCGTTGGATAGGTCTTTTAAAACTATTGCGGGGTTCCTAACATGATTTTTCTATTCAGTGATCTGTTTGCGAAATATTCAACTTTAAAGTGAAAATTTTCATTAAAATCGGCCGTCCCCCCCCCTCTAAAATCTAAACTGTTGGGTGGAAAAATTTGAAAAAATTCAGAAGGGTAGTAAATATATCAAATTTACTAGGAAAATTATAGCGGCTAAGATTGCTTGGAAATTATTTGTAGTTTAAGAGTAAATAGTAGCCTAAGGTATAAAACATACCTAAACTTGGATGATTCCGTACACATACGAAATCCTTAGAAAAATATTACTTGATTTTTTCGTAATGGCTACGGAACCCTACCTTGGGCGTGTCCGACACGCTCTTGGCCGGTTTTTTAAAGATCCCTAAGTTGTAACGCTCCGGGAATGCTGCCGCTGAAAGAATTCCAGATCTTTGTCGTGCGAGGAAAGAAGTTTCGCTTAAAACGCACGGTACTAGAACGCCAATCATCAAGATGCTTAAAAACCGGCCAAGTGCGATTCGGACTCGCACTTCAAGCGTCTACCTGTTGCCGTTATCAATATCGAGCAAAAACGAGCAAAAAAAATCACGTTTCTTGTATGGGAGCCCCCCTAAATATTTATTTTATTCTGTTTTTTAGTATTTGTTGTTATAGCGGCAACCGAAATGCATCATCTATGAAAATTTCAACTGTCTCGCTATCACTGTTCATGAGACACAACCTGGTGACAGACGGACAGCGAAGTCTCAGTAATAAGGTCCCGTTTTTACCCTTTGGGTACGGAACCCTAAAAATGACAGGCATTATGTCACAATTTATCATCATCATCCCAGCCTATATACATAGGCCTCCGCTCAGAATGAGAGGGGTTGGGCCATAGTTCCCGCTGTAAGGCAGACTATGCGATATGTATATTGTAGGGCACTGACTCTAATTATGATGGAAAGGCATAAAGATGGTAAAAATAATTTTAATTACGAAACGACATGTTACAGAGAAAACAGCCGTGATGGCCTAGCCGTTTGACCTATGGCCTCTCAAGCAGAGGGTCGTGGGTTCAAATCCCGACTCGCACCTCTGAGTTTTTCGGAATTGATGTGCGAAATTACATTTGAATTTTACCATGAGCTTTATGAAACCTGTATAGGTACACATGCAAAGAAATCCAATGGTGTGTGTGAAGTTCCCAATCCGCGATGGGCCCGAGCGGGAACTACGGCCCAAGCCCTCTCATTCTGTGAGAAGGCCTGTGCCTTGCTGTGGGATATTTATAGGCTGGGATGGATATTACAGAGATTGATGGAGCCAAACAAGAGAAAGAAAGAAATTCAGTATTGCCAGTCTTATGTATAAAAAATATTACCATAATGCTCTCACTCTGATACCTACTCCTACTATGCCTACTCTTGTCTCTGATGTCCTGTCAATCGTTCAAAGGTTAAGTGGAAGAGATCCCTTTAAGGGATAAGTTCGCCTTTGTATATCTGTTTTTCTTGTTAACTGTTAATTTTCATGTTTTACGTACAATAAAGAGTTTTACATACATACATACATACATACATAATATTAGGTAATTGTTGGTATTGCCAACACCCACGCGGGTCCAGTGCGGATTGGGAACTTAACTTATTGAACTTATTACCAACAGTTTGGCAGAGCTGCATATAGAGATAGGTGGGTATTTATCTGTACTTCTTTTGTTTTTATTTGAGTACATAAGTAATAAAAAACCGGCCAAGAGCGTGTCGAACACCGTGTAGGGTTCCGTAGCCATTACCAAAAAATTAAGTACCTAATATTTCTCTAAGGATTTCGTGTATGTATACGGAATCATCCAAGTTTAGGTATGTTTTATACCTTAGGGCCTAAGGTATAAAACATACCTAAACTTAATAGCTACTAAGGCTTAGGCTACTATTTACTCTTAAACTACGAATAATTTCCAAGCAATCTTAGCCGCTATAATTTTCCTAGTAAATTTGATATATTTACTACCATTCTGAATTTTTTCAAATTTTTCCACCCAACAGTTTAGATTTTAGAGGGGGGGACGGTCGATTTTAATGAAAATTTTCATTTTAAAGTTGAATATTTCGCAAACAGATCACTGAATAGAAAAAATTATGTTAGCAACCCCGCAATGGTTTTAAAAGACCTATCCAACGATATCCCACACTATAGGGTTAGCCGAGAAAAAAAAATCACCCCCACTTTACGTCTATTAGTAAAGTTAGTAATTTTTTTTTACTTTTTTTTATTCAATCACTTTGTCGGCGTGACTGATATATATATAATATTCATGCCAAATTACAGCTTTATAGTACTAACAGCCTCTGAGCTTAGCCGCGGACGGACAGACAGACAGACAGACAGACAGACAGACAGACGGACAGACATGGCGAAACTATATGAGAGTTGTCATATTTATCTACATACAAGGTATGTAGAAAGCAATCCTTTGCTGGAGTGTGCGTGGTTGGTCCATATTTTTTTATGTTCACGACTCGCTCATGCGTATGCGCAGCGAGATAGAGTCATAAACAAAATGCGTTCGGATAAACGCATCATGCGTTAAGGCATAGATATTTTTCAAATTTACTAAAAATCTGACTGTTTTTTATGCGAATGTTTTTTCGGATGCTTCGGATGGGATTCGAATTCCTGTCACCTGGTTATATGCGTCAAGTGTGCTAACATTTATACCAACGCACTCGAAAATTGTTTTTTCTGTCATCTAAGTGTACCTAATTAGACCTTAATATTTCCACGCGTTTCTGAAGTTTCTGATAATGGAGTTAACCTAATATTTTTTTATACAATATAGGCTTGCGTTTGGCCACAATCACGCCTGATGGAAAGCGAAGATGAGGCCTACGATGGAGCACGCTTGCCCAGTAAATGCTCATTCACCCTAGACTTGAAAGCGGCCAAGTGAAGTTTTCTGTACGCTTAGTATAAGTTTTCCTTCACTTCAATACTTCTCGATCGCGTTTACGTAAAAAAATCAATTACTAGGGAAACATGGACAGCGCCTCAGCGGTCACGCGTCCATGTTTCCATAGAATTGAAATGTTTACGTAAACGCGATCGAGAAGTATTGAAGTGAAGGAAAACTTATACTAAGCGTACAGGGAACACAGTCGCAGTCCTTAACTTAACCACAGAATAAGTAATAGTACTAACGTACAGAAGGGTCACTCTCGAACAAAGGTCAACTTTAGGTATAAAAACTTTCCTACTCCTGCTGCGTGGACGCGAAATTAAAACTTATCGTGTGATACGAGCGTTCATATTCCGTTGGGCACCGCTGATCCAAAACCAAGGGCACAGGGTTCCCACTCGCCCATATTTGGTAGGTATATAAATCAAGAAAGATAACAGTGTGTATTAATTCAGTAAACTACCTTTAGTATGTAAGTAAGTTATTTATAATATCGTTTAGAAGTCATTGTTTGATGCAAAAATCACAGAAAAAAAAGATGCTTAATTACGCGCGACGCGGCTAGCGTGCGAAGTGAAGACCGCGCGACAACCTACTGCCATACTCCTCCCGGGAGGAGCGCCGGCCGAACATACCTAAACTGCGGAGTGAAACCCCCCTGACTTAACGACCGCTTTAGCCTAGTTGGTAGTGACCCTGCCTACGAAGCTAGAGGTCCTGGGTTCGAATCCCGGTAAGGGCATTTATTTGTGTGATGAGCACGAATATTTGTTCCTGAGTTATGGATGTTTTCTTTGTATTTAAGTATTTATTTATCTATATAAGTATGTTTATCGTCGTCCAGTACCCATAGTACAAGCTTTGCTTAGTTTGGGACTAGGTCGATTTGTGTAAGATTGTCCCCTAATATATTTTTTTTTTTAACTGTGTAACTTTAGCTATAAAAAAACACACAAAAACTAAAACTTTAGTTATTTTATTTTAATCACTTGCGTACGCCAAATATTGGCGATTAATGTTCGAATCTTAAATTTCGTCGAACAAACGTATTGCTTTTAAAAAAATATACTTACTTATACCTACCCTGAAAATATTTGGTCAGAATTGAGAGTACAATCAATTGGATACTAATTTATACCTTGTATACATCCGTAATTCTCTCTCTCTCTCTCTCTCTATGCTCTGTTGGTCCGTCTGCCCCTTAACGCTGCCCAATGCAAACGTGTCCGTCCATGCGCCCACGCATCGCCTAAACTGTTTGTAGCCGTGTCCACGCTTTGTGTCTGTAGCTGTTAAACTATTAACTTTTATTGGGCTGTGGCAGTGTTAACGTTGTTAGTTTGAGTATACCTTGTTACTGAATTGAGGGGGATAATTGTTGGGTCCATTTGAGTAGGATTCATCATCATCATCATCATTTCAGCCCAAAGACGTCCACTGCTGAACATAGGCCTCCCCCAAGGCTCGCCAAACAGATCGGTCCCGTGCCGTCAGCATTAACCAGGTCGTCGCTCCATCTTATTGGAGGCCTACCAACACTTTTTTCCTCATCGGCCATCAGTTCTACGAGCGATGTGCCCTGCCCACTGCCACTTGAGTCTGGCGATTCTTCGAGGTATGGTCGGTGACTTTAGTTCTTGCGCGGATTTCATCATTTCTAATGCGATCCCGCAGAGAATATTGTTTAAAGTACTACATTTTCATCAGTCCGAGAGGGTTATACGATTTCATTCGCCATTCTGACCACAATGATGGACACCAGAATTAGCGTGTAACCGAACTTTTAGACAATACAGCCTGAATGAATCAATTAGAATCTAAAACCACTGGCAATCCGGACTTCAAATGGAATGGAATGAAACGAACGAATGAATCGAATGTTATCATATCAGTCAACGGACATCTTTACGACTCTTTCCAATAACATTTATGGTTAAGCTATAAAATTGTATGAAATAAACGCAATGCCACACAGTTTTTATTATTACAAATCGGATATATCAGTCAATAAAATATAGTTGATAAAAGTGATTTAATCTCTGATTAATTTTATTTACTTGCAGAAGTTTAACGAGGGACGCTGCCAGCCTGTTTTTAGATTTAATTTAGTTTTAAGCTTTTAGGTATTTGTTTTTTATCTTAGTTAAGATTATAGTATCTTTATCTACATCTAATCTAATATATAAAAATCTCGTGTCACGGTGTTTGTTATCGAACTCCTCCGAAACGGCTTGGCCGATTTTTATGAAACTTTTTCACCACATTCGATATGTCTAAGAATAGGTCGTAGGCTATTTTTTATACTCCTATTATTCTTCGCATACGGAGTCGCGGGCAACAGCTAGTCTAATATGTAAAAATCTCGTGTCACGGTGTTTGTTAACGAACTCTTCCGAATCGGCTTGGCCGGTTTTTATGAAGCTTTTTTCTCCACGCACATTTTTTAGAACACACACCTTACACGCCTATGTGTGTGTATGTGTGTCTGTCTGTCTGTGGCATCATAACTCTTAAACGGTTGAACCGATTTGGATACGACGATGGTTCTTAGACATGTTTCATCAAAATTGGTCCAGCTGTTTCAAAGTTATCAGCTCTTTTGTATGCTGCAGTGATCTTAGACATAATTGCGTTGGGGTTTTCAAAATTTTTAATTTATAGTTATCATATTTGTGTGAATGTATTCAAATGCGTAACACACAGATACTTTAATTTGCTCATTATAATCAATTTGTGCCAGCACTTGTGAATCCACTTCGGAAAATCGACTAAATCTAGATTGATATTTTCCTAGAAGCCGTTGATTTAGTTGGCACCGCGCTTATTCACAATCTTTGTTTATTTGGGCTGTTTTTCACTATAGACAGACTGACACCTCGCGTTTTTCAAGGAGTTGTTGTCTTTGGCTCGCGCGCGGTTTATTTTAAAATCTCTTTCCCTTATTTACTTTGAAAACTATTTCAGAATTGTTTTAAAAGAGTCGAAGAGTGAGTAATGATCATTGGGGAGTTGTTCTTTGAAATAAACTTGGCTCAGATTCAGGTGAAAAAATTGTGGGCTACTTACACTACTTAGGTAAGTACATAAGTTACCTTATTTAGGTACACTATTCAACATACCTGACTTAACACTATAACGAAACATATCGTGCTTACATATTTTCTTATCTCGTGTCAGGTCACGTCACGCACACGTACCAGTTGCAATAAATGAAACTGTAAGAAAGATGGCGCACTTGAAAGGTGAGTTCGCCCCCTTTACCATCATCATTTCAGTAGAAAAAGTCCACTGCTGTACGCTTAGTATAAGTTTTACTTCACCAAAATACTTCTCGATCGCGTTTACGTAAAAATTTATATTCTATGGAAACATGGACGCGCGGCCGCGGAGGCGCTGTCCATGTTTCCCTAGTAATTGATTTTTTTACGTAAACGCGATCGAGAAGTATTGAAGTGAAGGAAAACTTATACTAAGCGTACAGAACATAGGAAAAACATAATAGTATTTTATGGAACGGTTGTGTAAGAAAAAAAAAATTATATCTGTTTATTTCATAACAATTATACACTTATGCTTATGACATACCTAGCTTATCTTTATTTTTAAAGATTCTAATTGCTAGGCTATGAGTTGCCCTTGATAAATAAATTCTTAATTAAGTGATGTCTTAAAAGGCGAGTGACGTGAGTTGCGATACGAACGAATGCGAGTATCGCAATGGAAGACCGCACGAGCCGTTTAGACCAAATTATACATCGTTGTATACATAATTTTTAGGGTTCCGTATCCAAAGGGTAAAAACGGGACCCTATTACAGAGACTTCGCTGTCCGTCCGTCCGTCCGTCCGTCTGTCCGTCTGTCACTAGGCTGTATCTCACAAATTGTGATAGCTAGACAGTTGTAATTTTCACAGATGATGTATTTCGGTTGCCGCCATAACAACAAATATTAAAAAACAGAATAAAATAAATATTTAAGGGGTCGCCCATACAAGAAACGTGATTTTTTTGCTCGTTTTTGCTCGATATTGATAACGGTAGCAGGTAGAAGCTTGAAATATTCACAGAATATTAAGTTATATATTCACTTTAAAAATAAATAATTAAATTAAAATAAAAACAAATATTTAAGGGAGGCTCTCATACAACAAACGTGTTTTTTTATGCCGTTTTTATAGATAATGGTACGGAACCCTGCGTGTGCGGGTCCAACTCGCACTTGGCGGTTTTTCTTCTTCATCCATGTTTTCTTTCGACCATGTTCGACCTTCATAAGGATTGAATTGAAACCTAAATTGAATTAAAAAAAACAATACAATACAATACAATACAATACAATACAATGACTCTTTATTGTCCACCACAAAGAAATCAATACAGACAAACAAATACATGGAAAAAATATATAAGTTAAGCAATAGGCAGCCTTATCGCTTCGGAGCGATCTCTTCCAGGCAACCTTTTCACATAAGAATGACAGCAAGGAATATATTACAGCAGGTGGTGCGAATATATAAAAATAAATACTTTTTTCTTTTTTTTTCCCTCTGTACATCTGCAATCGGTCTAAAAACCATGAGCAAATCAGTTGTATGTAGATATGGCATTTGGAACGAGAAGTCCATTGACATCTCTCTTCCTTATTATGCATGTTTCAGGGTTGAGGGGGTTAAAAATAAATACTTAAAATACTTTTTTTTTAAATACTACTTTGGCTTTGAATAGTCTAAGGGTGTACTTTGACGAAGAACGATTAAGGGTCTGAATTCTGATTGAGCAGTCAGGTAAGTTTACCATTTTATTTATTTACACAGCCCCATTATTTACGTCTGTCCATCACAAAGAGATTTTATTATTAGATATTATACGTCACGTTGATTCATGCCGTACTAAATGGGACGAACGACCGTCTAATGAGGAATATCTTATTTTAATACACACAATCTGTTTTTAATAAAATGAGCGAGCGAGTTTTAAATTGGTTCAAATGTGATGTTGTCGTTTGAGATAGTTTAGTAGTCGTAGGCTATACTATACGTCGTTTAATTTAAGGTTTGAATTAACGGTCAAATTGTAACACACGTTTCTCGGTATACCGATCACAAATGGACTATAGAATCGGGCCCATGCGGATGGCGCGGGACCGATCTGTTCGGAGAACCTTGGGGGAGGCCTATGTTCAATAGACATCTTTTGGCTGAAATAATGATAATGATGACTTAGACTCTTGCACACAGGCACGCCTCGACGGCAGGCGTACCTGTGTACGAATATCTATAAATTTGTAAATAAAAAAAACCAGAACCAACTACATAATTCGCCAATTATAAAATTGGTAGAACGTCCTCAGACTCGGTGGAGCGATGATCTTCGCAAGGCGGCTGGCAAGAGCTGGATGAGAGTGGCCGAGGATCGCGCTCAGTCGCGTGCCATGGGAGAGGCCTATGTCTAGCAGTGGACGAGCAAAGGCTGATGATGATGATGATGATGATGAAAATTGGTTCGCTAATTAAAAGCTGCACTATCCTTGATTATCAAAAGCTACTTTTTACTGCGACAAATTACTTATTAGAAGATGCCAATGCATGATAATTATGATAAATGTACATACAGGTCGATTCACAAGAGCGGCACGAATCGATTGAACTTGTAAAAGTCATTTTGACACTTTTGTAGGAAAATGACTGATGCAAGTCATTTTCATATTTGTGTGAAGTGTATTCAAATAGGTAACACATAGATGCTCTCATTCGCTCATTCGATCCATTCGTGCCAACTCTTGTGAATCGACCTGTACCTTCACTGACTACCCTATTCGGAATGCCGCCGTGATAGCTTTGTGAACTGTCAGCATGCCGGAAACTTTAATGTGTCATTACATCATTAAGAGCTGACTCTGCGTCCAGTGATTATAAACGAACAATAATAAATATTAGATAAGCATGAGTAGATAAAAAAGCCCAGTGATTAGAACTATAATTCGGTTACTTTTTTCTTCCGGGAATCTTATATTTACGCAGCTGGCAACTCTAAAATTTGACTGTACGGGCAGCGAGAGAAGTTTATTAAGACGCTGTCAACACCAACGTCGGCGCACACTGTCTATTTGTATCGGAGTAAACGAGATGTCGCTATTACTGGGCAGCCATATATTGAAATTTATCGGGCAAATATTGAATTAAAAAAAAACTGTGGATTATTTGTGAAATATGACTCGTTAGCGGTTTAGGTATGAATTTGTTGACTTCATGTTTTTAATTGAAGACGCATACGCCAAAAAAATAAAGACATAGAACCGTTTAATGATGATTTTAAGACCTATCTTTGCAATTATTTTCTATCGAGCCGATTTCGTCCAATTACGTATCGAGTCCGTCCACGGTCTTTGAAATATGATGAATATTAACATATAATTTTATTGATGTGCTAGAACAAACAGTTTTTCTTAAAAAACTGTTTAAATGACATCAATTTCAACAAAATTAGGTGTTGTCAGCCTCTTAAGTTGAGTTTAGGGTGATAACCCTACCAATATTATAAAAGATAAACTTTTGAAGATGCTTGGATGTTTGGATAAGTATTTTAGAGGTTTGGTACTAATTAATTCCACCATAATCCAATCTCCATCATAAATCCATTCATCGTTCAATCATTCGCTTTCCATCAGGCGTGATTGTGGTCAAACGCAAACCTATATTGTATAAAAAAAAATAAAAATTATTTAATCAAGGAATCGTGTACCTACCTGATATGATAGTGAACTTTTAAACAGATACCAATCCAGAAATCATTACCTATGTTTTGGAATCATTATCTCTAGTTTAAAATAGCAGTTATTGTGTTAAAAAAATCGATCTGTTTAAAAAATATGAGTTTCTTGCCGGATTCTTTTAAAAAAGAATTTTTCCGAACCTGTGGTTTCCTCCACATAATATTATGCGATTGTTATGCCTAGATAACAAAAATAATATTTCAATTATCTAACACTGTAATTAAAAATAAAATAAAACTAACTAAACTACAACTCTAGATGAAATTAGCAAAAGGTTCCCCTCGCGGCATGGACCCAAAGACACTGGCAGCATTGCCTCGCTGTACCTACAGCAATGCTGTGCTGATACGTTGTGCGAGGAAGCTGCCAGCTCTTCGGTCTCCTGTGGTATCACAGAGCCGTTTAGAAATGTCTTTGTAAAGACTTTTTGCGCTCAAAAGGACCAAAAGTCTCAACCCCATATGGATAGATACAGATGTAAGTAGTGCAAAATGATTTTCCATCGGGAAAACTCGGATCTCAATCGGAATACGATGGCACCCGAACTGTCAATCAATGAGTGTATTAAATGAGTGACGTTTTCATATCCATTAATATGGAACTTTATTGTTTAGTGTCAAATGTCAAAGTAAAAAATGTAAGATGGCTACACGGCTGTAAGATGGGTACTGAAGTTAATATAGTTAGTATAGAGAGCATGATAAATACGAACTTTTCCGATAAAGTACGAAAGTAAATCATTTTGCACTACATCTGTACATAGATAAAAGTTAGAAATGTCAAAATAAGGGAATCATTAAATTATAAAAGTCAACGCGAGTCATCAATAAGCCCAATCGTAATGTCTGTCATTTGAAACTTGGTACCTATAAGCAAGGAAACGCTTAAGCAATTCCAAATAGTACGGCGCAACGTAGACATTCCTTCGTGAGATAGCCTTATCATATTACCATCTCTGTCTGTTTATGAAACTGCTAGATACAGATTATGGGAGATTTATCGATGTACCGTCTGCAAGAAAATCAAAGTTTAACAAATTTTTCGGGTTCCGTACCCAAAGGGTAAAAACGGGACCCCTATTACTGAGACTCCGCTGTCCGTCCGTCTGTCTGTCTGTCCGTCTGTCACCAGGCTGTATCTCATGTATCGTGATAGCTAGACAATTGAAGTTTTCATAGATGATGTATTTCTGTTGCCGCTATAACAACAAATACTAAAAATAAAATAAAGTAAAAAATTAAAGGGGGTCGTCATACAAGAAACGTGTTTTTTTCAACGTTTTTAACTCGATCTTTATAATGGCGTTAACTAGACTCTTGAAATTTTCACCGATCATGTATTACTGTTGCCGGTACAGCAACAAATAATAAATATGACGGCGCGCTGCCAAAATAATGCTAGCTAGCTAGACCTAAATTTATTAACACGATTTGATTATGTGTTTCACTTGGCACTTTGTTTTGATTGTTAAACGTCAATGATTGATGCAGTTAATTGTAGTTATAGTAAGGCGGTAGTATTGAAACGCACGTTGACAGTTATAAAATTATAGAAGGTAATGTAAAAGAAAAGAGCGGGTAACCCCGAATAGGGTAGCAGGTGGCCGCCAACTGACAGTTGGTCATTCTTTTTGACAACCTCGCTTGGTGGTGCACGCGTGCTAACCTATTGGCTCTTTAATCCGGCTATATTTCATTAATCACTTGTGATTTTAATTTAAAGTGTTTTTGAATTAAATCGGTAGTGTTCGTATGTGACGTTAGTGCTTTTATTTCTGTTCTTCAATCATCTGTACGCCCCAATGGAAGGTGCAGGTAAAGACTGTCCCGCCGAGCCTCCTGATGCTTCGATTAATATATAATTATATTAAATATTAGTGGATATCGAATAACCAATATAAAAATAATCTCACAATGCGTACATGTTACTTACACTGGATTGTTATAGTTACGGCTGTTTACGGTTATATTATGACATACCCAAAAATTTGTAAGGAACCCTCGGTGCGCGAGTCCGACTCGCACTTGGCCGGTTTTTTATTTATAAGCTCTCCCTCGAGCCAGTTCAGGTAAACGAAGCCGAGAGTAGAAGTTAGTATAATGTCTATAGAAGATTAAACGATACGTGATCTCATTACTGGAATTTTCGACGGGTCATGTTCGTCGATTTGTGGTCGAAAAGGTCGATTTGATTTCTGACGTGTGGGTGTAATCGAACCATTACATTTTGGAATGCATTGGAACTAAAAAACGACTTTAAACTGGCCCGTATACCTACAGAAATGTTTCATACAATCGTTACGTAACAGAGCTTCTTAAAATCGAGTAGGTACCGTAATCAGGCCACTAAGCTTTCAAATTAAAAAGTCCATTTGTCCAACATAGGTAAATTAACCCCCTGTTTCACCATCCATTGATCAAATTTATTTGACGGATAAATGTGATGCCGTCTCTGTTTGTTTTGTTCGAATAGACGGAGACGGCATCACATTTATCCGTCAGTTAAAATTAATCAATGGGTGGTGAAACAGCCCCTTGATGTGAAGAGAATCGATCGTATTCGAAACACCACTCTGCGCTCCAGAACTCGAATAGCCGACGTGGGAAAAAAGACCGCCAAGCTCTAATGGGGTTGGGCCGGGTAAGTGTGCCGGATGCACCCTCAAAGGTGGGCGCACTCAGCCACGTGGTGGGTGCCGCATGACGGTTACCGGTGGCGAGGCAGGCTCAGGCGCAGATGGCGAGACGACCTGGACGCAGAATTAAATGACTGGCCAGATTTCGCTCGGGACAGGGAGCTGTGGAGGACCAGAGGGGAGGCCTTTGCCCAGCAGTGGTCAGTGGGACACAATTAAAGGCTAGTAAAAAAAAGGTAAATTACAGGCTGATACTATTATTATTATTTGCAGAGTGGACTAAATAAGGTACGAGATTTTAAGACCTAATATTAACTTTGTTTACAAACTAAGTATTGTGACAACGTAAGTAAATCTAACATTTTAACTTTGTCCCATATCCGATGGTCCGATGGTCTGTATCATTCCAGCCAAGAGAACATAAAGCGCCATCGGCATGATTGACTTCCTTATATTTATCACAAGAACTTATTTTATGATCATCATGTCTCAGAGCCAGCAAATTAAAAGAAATACAAGCTTTTTGCTAAATTAACTTTTTATTATTTTACTCATTTGCATTGACGTCTTAACTAAGTTGTTTGTACCAAATTTCTTACCATATATTATTCGATACCTAATATGCATAGTTAAAAAATAAACTTTTATTGAAAAAGTTCATAAGCTTTTGCTGCTAACCGTACAGGAACGCACAGACTCTATGATATATGACTATTAGTCAATTTACGCTTTGAACAATTTTATAGTCCGGGCGACGGCTGAGTTTTGACTAACGTCTATATATACTATTTTAATTTTATGTAGTCTAACGTATTTTAAGTTATTTATGTTTTTATACCTGCAAAATAAAGCATTTTTTTTATTTTTATATAAAATCTCTCAACTTGGACCGTGGATTGGAACTTCTTACAACAACAACTCATTGAATTTCTTCGCAAGTGTGTATAGGTTTCCTCACGAAGTTTTCCTTATAGTAAAAGTACGGATAAAGAGTTTAGCTCGACATGTCATTTCAATGAAAATTACGATGAAAACGTGGGTAGTTGTGCACCGGTATCAGTTTAGTCGAGCAGCCGCGCGAGCAGAGCGGTGGCGCGTAGTGTGCGTTTGGCAGCAACCGAAGCTGCTCCAGGAGGAAGGGCTACGGATTAGTCCGAAACGAGCCAAACTCGTTTAAAGACGTGAGTTATCCTTTTTGTTTCATTTTCAAAATGTTTTCCTTTAACCTAAAGCTTATGACGGTAAATTACAAATGTAATTTGTAAAAACTCATAAGTGCAAGCCCGGACTCGAAACTCGAATACACGACCCTCTGAGAGAGGCCATAGGTTAAACCACTAGGCCACCACGGCTTTTGAGCTTCACATTAACCATTCTACTGTTGTTATTTTTTTATACTATTCGATGTTTTTTAATTGTACTCTTTCATGCCAAATGTATTTTTTCCTATGTATCGAACATGGGTAAATAAATATCTCTCGCTCTTTCTCTCTCATTGAATTTCTTTGGTACAGTCAAGGATTTTAATTATTAGGCTACTTGCCACTGTTCGTATTTTAGCCGTGTAATGCTAATTAGCATATACGAGTATAAGCGGCTTCACCCGATTTTTATTACACGGCTAAAATACGAACAGTGGTAAGTGGCCTAAAAATTAAAATCCTTGACTGTACGCACCCAAACCTTATATCGACGGTTAAAAGGCAAAACGCATGAAGCGGCACTTTTTGTCAAAATGAGTTGTATACATATTTGAAATCAGCGAATTTTTCTCCGTCGTTTGAGCCGGGTTTCATGCAAAGTTCTAAAATTGTCGCTTCATGCGTTTTGCCTTTTAACCGTCGATATAATACAAAGAGGAAGCCAAACCGCCAGCGGGCGCTCGGACTACATTAATTACAGGCTTCTAATATTTACGACCGCCGTTTCATTTTTATTTCTAAACCAATCCTAATTGGATTTTATTAATGAGCGATTTATTTATGTGAGAAACGAATTGAAATGAACATTTGGTATCGTAGTGAACAATCCTGTCATCGTAATCATCATCATCCCGCCTATATACGCCCACTGCAGGGCACAGGCCTCCTCTCAGAATGAGAGGGGTTGGGCCATAGTTCCCACGCCGGCCCATTCCTGGAGCATTCTCAGACTTACCGAATACAGATAAAAAAGTTTCGTAGAAATCGGTCAAGCCATTTCGGAGAAGGTCGATGACAAACACCGTGACACGAAATTTTTATATATTAGATTAGATATCCATTGTATTTTCGTTCATTTCCATGATTCGATGAAATCGGTTCGATAAAAAAAAATACGAAGTTGTGTCCACGATCTACTTTAAGCAATCATAAGCAGACATAGGAATTTAGGGGGCAAAATTGAATGACAGGTGGGGAGTTTTTTTATCGACAAACTCAACTATCGACGCTTTTCCTATATACTAGTAATCGCCCCCAGCTTTGTTTGTAAGTTTGTATTATTTTGTAAGTCTTATTACGGAGACACATATGATAAAGTTTATACAAAGCGTATTTTAAACGATAGCTGCTGGTTACTAATTAATACTTACTAATGCACTGTAAAATATTTACAATTATACTTAACCTCGTAAGGCCCCCAAAATGCTAAATTAAATACGTATGTCAAAGCAAATGTCAACTTTTCTTGATTGACAATAAGTTTAAAATTATGATTGTCAAAATTTGACGTGGGCTTTACGAGGATAAAGAAGAATAGAATTGATTTATTATTTTGTTTCATTTTTATACTTTCTATAAAATTTAATTATTACAAAAAACTTGGAGCGATCTAGTGTATGGAAAAAGCGCCGATAGTTGAGTTTATCGATAAAGGAGCTCCCTACTTGTCTTTAAATTTTGTCCCCTAAATTCATAATGTCTGATCATAAGTCTTTATTCTCGTAACCGAGGTATCTATAATTCAGAAGTGCCTCATCGATTTTCCGCCAAAAGTTACAAAGGGTGTCTTTTGCCAACTGCCAACACAGACGTCGCTCCCCCAGTTTTCCTCAACATAATTCGGAGTCGTATTCCCGTAATTACACAAATGATAATTAATGCGCGTTATGAGACAGAGATATTGTTTACATTCGCAGTGACCTATATTGTGATGTTAGGGCGGCTGTGCGCGAACGACTAAATTGCCCTCTCTTAGAGCCTGCGCAGACAGACAGCGGTCTGGAGTTCCGAGTTCTGCGACCTTTCAAATGTACTGAGTCTTTTACGATAACGCACACAGCAGACTAGCAGTACCTCTACCTTGAGTTACACTAGTTTACAGTGACCGTACTCGCTAGCGACGGCGTAAATGATTTGTATGGAGAATTGTGTACAGCGCCTCTAGCGGTCACTTACGGAAGTAGAATTCTCCATACAAATCATTTACGCCGTCGCTAGCGAGTACGGTCACTGTAAACTAGTGTAACTCATGGTAGAGGTACAGACCGCGTTAGAGTTCTCTTGCCGTCGCGACAGAGAACGCCGCGCTGTAAATACAGAAACACTGATTGACTTTGTCAGGGAGAGAAGACTATGATTTAAGTCATATAGACTACAGAAGTCGTGCCAAAAAACCAGAAGCTTCGCTTGAATTCTTCTCGTGTTGTGTTAATTGGGCGCACAAAATATTCTCCTTTTTTTTAAAGTTTCTAGGCTCCACAAAAGCAATGCTTTTTCTTCGGAAGATGAACGTTTTAGCGACATGTTGTACGTACAAAGTCATGGACGAATACAGAACGCAAGATTTTGAGCGCCTCTTGTGTTGGAATTCTCGAGCAGTCAAAACGCAGAACTCGGAACTCCAGACCGCTCTCTGTCAGCGCAGGCCCTTGGACGGCCGGATAGCTTAGTTGTTAGAGCACCTGACTACAAAGCTTGAGGTCCCGGGTTCGATTTCCGGTCGGGACAGATATTTGTGTGGAAAATACATTTGTGCTCGAGTCTTGGATGTTTAATATGTATTTGAGTAAGTATTTATCTATATAAGTATGTTTATCCGTTGTCTAGTACCCATAGTACGTAGGTATTTGCTTTGCATAGTCTGGGACAAGGTCAATTTGTGTCAATAGTCCCATGATTTTTTCCCATGTTTTTCTGAGATTCAGTGTCAGTTGTATAGCTTAACATGTTCACAGTCCCATACAAAGTTCAAATTCCGAGTAAATCCTCAGTGTGTAAAATAAGTTATTGTACTAATCTGGATGCAAATCTGGTAGTTTCTTAGTGCCCCATATGTGGGCACAGACCTGTGCTGTGTGAAAGTTCCGGTACACTTAAGAGCATTGGACATTATACCATTTAAGAAAAACATGACGAAATTATTAATTGAAAAATGCTATTATTCTACGAGAGATTTTTTAAATGACACTGATTTATAACTGTATTATTATTATTATTATTAGATTATTACTGATGAATTGCATTTATTGAAATATACAAAATGATGATTGTTGCTATTATTGATTTTATTATTGATTTTGATTTTTTTTTTTTTTACAAGAGAAAAATAAAAATTATTATTTACAACAGAAAAAAAAAATTATAAAAAGAAAACCCCGATTTTGATTTGTTTTTTATTATTAATTTTTTTATTGGTTGATATTACTGATTTTTTTTCCAACGTTTAATTTGCTTGTTATTTTTAATTGTATTATTATTACATGACATTTGATATTTGTATGCCAACAGGCAAAACATAGTGATACACATTGTACCTTATTTTTCCAACTGTAACTTCTACCTATGTTTTACAAATAAATATTTCTGATTTCTGATTTCTGTGAAGCTAAGTCGCTGTGACCCTTATATGGGGTATTGGACTGTGAAAGCGTTAAACTTCGAAGGCAATGTGACAACCGCTTTATTGTGTTTATTTTGATGTAGGAATTGTCATAAAAATACTTGGTCGAGTGTTCCGCAAAGGGTGTGCCGCGGCACACTGGTGTACCGTGGTCATTAGTTGGTGTGCCTCGGAAAAATGATATCTCATAAACCTAAATAACGGACGGAAGAAATACCTAAACAGATGCAGATCACGCTGATTCACATGGTTTTTCATTTATGGTGTACCCCAAAAAGTTTACGGAACATACTGCATACGATAAAGGTCGACATAATAGCATGTATGTGGACAGCCTCACTAAAGGAAGCGTGATCATATTTCAAAACACCCCATTGTAGTTCACATGGGCAGGTGCCGTTACGAATGCGATAGCCATCACTTTATTGTAATATTCCGTGTTTACAATGTTATATTTAGACACTAGTTAAAACCCTCGGCGTCACCCGAGAAATACAATACAATCTTAGATTATTTATTGTTGCGGACAGCCACCCGCCATTAGTAAATAAGATATATAATTGATGTAAATAGTCGTATCTAGTTTGTAAGTCGATTTAAGTAGATTAATTTTTCCGAGATAAATAAATTATTACGACCATTTTGCGACCCTAGCCCATGTATACTACTAAAGATGAAAATCCCGATATGCATGGGCTAGGGAACTTCGAGCCCGACCGATAGAGATAAGAATTGCGAAAATATGTACCCAGATAAGCGAGATAAACCGAGTTAACCGACCATCCGATAGCGAAAATTCCCGGCGCGTCGAGCTGAAACGCGTCGGGAATTATAGCCAATAGGGCGAGGGCAGCCTCCTTCGCTCGACTATAAAAGGAGGTGCCTTCGCCCGATAGTTAGTTAGCAGCCTTCCGAGACAGTCAGCCAGCAAACCCAAAAACGATCCTGACTACGAGCCGACTACCGACCCAGCAGCGAATTGGACACCGAACCCCCGACCGCGAACATTCGACCCCAGCACCGAATTCGGACCGAACATTCGCCCACGAACCCACGACCCCTGCTACGTATCCCGGACTCCGATCCCGATACTACGCATTACGACCCGGCTTTGCTTAACTGACACCGATCCCGCTTACACCGACGACATTGGCTGCGCATACTGGCTTGGTTAACTCGGTCGATCGCGATACGAATTCGAACCGAATACAGTCCACTAAAACCGAACCCCGTGCGTTTCACTTTTCTCCCACCGACGTCACCGAGAGGAAAGCTGCAACGCACACAGCCGTGAACCCGAGGCTGTTCGACGAGGTTCTGGCCTACGAACGACTAAGACCAGGGACCCGTCGGTCACATTTATACTCTAGATAGTGTCAGTAGCAAACATTGCGATACAAAACGTCCAAAAATCTATTTGACAGCTTCATATTACGATCGCGTTACGTCATTCAAACTGAAGGGAGGCAAATGACATACAAGCGAACAGTTGGCTTATATTTTTCGGGAAGTTTTCAAGCCGGCGAAGCTCTATCTAGTGTATAAATAATCTAAGCAATAAAGATGTGGTGCAAAATGATTTTCCATCGGGAAAACTCGGATCTCAATCGGGCACCCGAACTGTCAATCAGATTGTATTAAATGAGTGACGTTTTCATATCCATTAATATGGAACTTTATTGTTTAGTGTCAAATGACAAAGTGAAAAATGTAAGATGGCTACACGGCTGTAAGATAATTAACTGAAGCTAATTGAGAGAGCACGATAAATACCTACGAACTTTTCTGATAAAGTACGAAGGAAAACATTGACCTATAATAACAACTAGACTCCCAATCACGCTCAAAAACTGTCGGAAGCAAAAGCCTACACACGCGTCTATTGTGCAGGCTTTTGGTTCAGTTGTGTTTCGACCGCGCGTTGATTACAACGTCACTTCTCGCCCCGTATTCGTATATGTCTCTTTCGCACCGTAATCAAACTCACGAGAAAAAAAGAGACAGACAGTCTAGCTTCCGCTTCGCATGACCACTCCACTGCATTCTTTACTCTTTAGGCGGTTTCCAGCGCGTGACGTCATGTCACTACTTCGAACGATCGTATTCAATTGACATTAAACATTACTGCTACGAAACAAGGTGTTAATTTGAATGAATGGTGTTAATGTTATCTGTATAAATTGATGTATACGTACACACAACGCCGCTCGGACGTTTTTTGAGGAACTTTTGTTAATCGATTGGCTGTCTTGTTGTTATTATAGGTCAATGAAGGAAAATCATTTTGCACTACATCTGTACAATGACTCTTTATTGTACACCACAAAGAAAACAATACAGAAAAAACAAATACATGGAAAAAATATATCTTCACTGTTATACTTACAAAAGTGATTAAGTGAGACAGCAATTTTTTTATTTATACTTTTGGGCAGCTAGTTTATAAAATTAGGATTTCGTGTTTGGGATCCTACTTATGTAATTTTTTTCCCTTTAACTATTTTCACCCACTTTTTTATATTAAAGATAGCCTTCTATTGAAGTGACAGCCGGAGCTGTCAATATTGACACTAGTGATGGAGCACGGTGTTAAGCATTCGATAAACGTTGTTGACTTATCGATAACGTGTCAAGGTTAGATTGAAGGGTTTTTATAGATATTACGGTTGAATGAACGATTAATATAACGATGATACACGTTATTTTTAGGGTACCGCAACGCATAGAATAAGCTTTTGTAAACAATTTAATTTTAAAAACGAGCTTTTTTTGCTTACTTGCATTGTTCCTATTTACAAAACTGTATCGGCGAATTTTTAGATTTCATTTATTTTTTAACCTCTATATCTATATTTTATTTTACTTACTTACTTACTCCGTTGGCGCAGCGACCCAAAGTGAATCTTGGCCTCCGATACAAGACAGCGCCATATCTGTCGATCTTGCACAGTATTCCGCCAATTTGCGGCTTGCAGTCCATCAAGGTCGGACTCCACGGCGTCACTCCAGCGATACCTAGGGCGGCCCACCGGACGACAGCCAGTCAGACGACCCTCATTATGCTCTCTTCGCGCCACGATCTTCACCCATTCTTTCCAAATGGCCGAGCCATTGGAGTCTATGAGCTTTGCTCTCTCCGATGATATTAGGTTCGGTCATGAGCTCTTCAAGTTCAGAGTTTTTCAGGGCTCTCCAGCTTCCATCTGGTCTTTGCCGAGGGCCAAACATCTTTCTGAGGATCTTCCTTTCGGCAACCAACAGTTTGTTCTCCTCTCTAAGGGTCAGGGTCCAGGCCTCACATCCATACATAAGTATTGGTCGTATCACCGTTTTGTAAATGCGGAGTTTGGTGCTTCTGCTTAGAAGCCTAGACGCCAACACCTTATGTAGGGCAGTTCCACGTCGCAGGGAGTTTTGGATTCGGATATCAATTTCTTCCTCACGGGTATTTGCATCTGTGACGGTGCAGTCTAGGTACTTAAATTTTGAAACCACTTTGTACGTGACACCTCCAACATGTAGGTCTTTTCGCGGAATCAGTCTGTCTTTATAGCGTTTCATGTGGAGATACTCAGTCTTACTGTGGTTTATCCTTAGGCCCACCTTCATTGTGTAATGTATGAATATTGAAGGTAGATTTACATATTTACTATTTTAGTATTTAGGTAGTTTCGAATGTATGTATGTCTTTGTCTTTGAGTAAACGATCAGCTGTTAAGGCGTATTTCATTTCCTGCGGTGCTACCTGGATTCCCCTTGCCTAGATTCTTCACATTGCTTCTGTTTCAAGGACTGCGGCGGCTGTCTCGACTTCCAACGCTTGTTTGACCCAGCAAGGCCAAATCATCCGCATAGCTTATAACCTTGTGCCTTCCATTTAGTTGCAGTCCAAAGTCTAGAGATATTTTATTTTAATATACTATTTTAGTTTTATACTTTACATACCCAAACGGATAAGCCACCAGCATCATTTGGACCCTGCCGCAAGCCTGCTGCCGAAGCCAGTGAAAAGTATATAAATTTCTGTCAAATATTTCACAGATGTCTATACCATAGACTTCGTTTTTAATTAACTTCACCATCACCATCACCACCATCATCATCATCATCATCAACACCATCATCGTCATCATCATCACCATCATCATCATGATGACGTCGATGATGATGATGATGATGATGATGATGATGGTGATGGTGATGGTGCATGTTTGAGAAAAGCACTATACAAGCCTCGGCCGGAACAGGGGTTGCTGGCTTCGTATACGTCAACTTAGATACTCGGCCGGCAACCCCTTACGTCCCGGCCTCTGCAGTAATGTACTATTTCTCAAAGATGCAATGAAATGTTAACTTTACGTTCCAAATAATAGGCCGAGACGTATCACGTTGCGGGCGCGGTTAGACGAGTGCTATGTAATGGATTTTCATACAGAATTGCAGGCCTAGGCCGGGAAAGCGATCGTCTATTGTTTCATGTGGCACAGCATCATGACGTTTATAGGTCTATGGCATCATCGCATTCAGCCCTAAAAAAAAACATAAGCAATAGTTGCTTTCTTTACAATTTAAATTTTTGAAGTTTTTTATTTATTTCACTGCATGTTTGAGAAAAGCACAATACAAGCCTCGGCCGAAACTGGGGTTGGGTCAAACTTACTCGGCCGGCGACCCCTTACTTCCCGGCCTCAGCAGTAATGTACTAAGTATATCAGTCTTTATATTTAGATATTGCAGTGCACTTTACAGTATTTGGAACAGCAGATATTATCTCTAGATTCAGATGAATTAGGATTATTAAATTACAGCAAAAAAGCAGTGAGTTGACATAAGTACGGCAAGAGACGAAACAGGGAAGGGACAAACCGTGGTGTTGTCACAATAAAAATATAGTAGAGGCATGCCATTCAATAAAATTAATGCATACATACATGCCCATTCAATATCAAACTTAATAAAACAGATAAAATAATTGAAGAAGAAAAAAAATTGTCATTAGTTTACAAAGTATGTGCGCTGATGTGTGTGTGTGTGCATGCATGTGAGTACGTGCGCGTGTAGATGCGTACTCATATTATTCTCAAGTTGTAAACGATTTAATCCCATCCAACTATTTCGCTTCAGTAGCTACGTAACAAAAAGTATTATCGAAAACCAATATCACGGCAAGCGGAGCGAGATGGAATGGCGTCAGATTTCTGGAATTTCTGTGATATGGGTGAGCTGACAGGTTTTAGACGGCGTACATACATACCTGTCTATCTAGTGGTATATTGTTTGAGTGAGAATTGATGTAGAAAACGAGGAATGTGTTGTATAGTCGACCAAGTTTTTTTAACATTTTAGCTTTACAAGTTGTTAATCTGCTATCTAAAACCCATGCTTGGCTTAGTTTGGGACTAGGTCAGTTGGTGTCAAACGTCCCATGATTTATTTATTTATTATTTATGTAAACACATAATATCGATATCATAAATATCGATAAAACTTTTCGCCATCTCTAAGCATTTGTTTCAAACTCGTGTCTGATTGCAACCTAAAGTCAACTCTTGTCACGAGCTTTGTAGCCAACGGTCATTGGCGAGATGAAAAGCTGTATCAGGACTCTAAATAACACAGTAAATCCCGGAACACTAAGTGTCGACTCCAGTGAAGCAAATTAACTTTCTATACAAATATCTGTGTTGACGCTCGCGGGCTCAATCGATACGTCAATATTTGTAGAGCTAGTGATGGGACGCGACGGAGATATCGATGAATAGCTCTGGTCTAAATATCGCACCTCTAAAACAACACTGATGCAAATGGAGGTTTTGACTTTTCGAGATAGATTCATGTTGCCTCGAGCAAGAAGGAATGGACCTTGTGATTTGTTTACATAACTTAGGCGGGCTTGCGCGGACCTGGGTTAGCTGACTCCGAGTTAACTGCTAACCCAGGGTTAACAAGTGTCAAAATGTATGGAACTGTCATTCTTAACCCAGGGTTACCAATTTAATTTTTTAACCGTGAACTGTGCAAGTGGCCCTTATATGCTATAATGTATATTGGGCTTACATCACCCCTGCATGATAAGATGGCATTTGCACTCCTAGATTTTAGGTACTCTGGACTCTTCAGATATAATTAGATAAAGAAAATATGGAGGAAGGACAAAAATTTCAGATGTTAAAATAACGTTGCTTAATAAATAAAGCTGTCTGGAAGAGTTCGCTTCGTAAAGATAAGACTGCCTATTGTTTACCTCATAAAATTTTCCATATACTTGTTTTTCTGTACTGTTTTCTTTAATTCTACAACAAATAGTCATTGTATTTTATTGTATAACGCGTTTTTACACTCTTCACGTCCTACCTAGTAGAGACGATAGACATTTTACACAGGTATTTCAAACTAAATACAAACTGAAATATAGATGCACAGAAAAAACCCCAGAAAAAAGACCAATGCTGGGAATCGAACCCAATGACCAATGACGGGATGACCGTAAAAGTAATAAAAAAAATGAAGTTGAAGAAAATAAAAAAATAAATAGAAAAAGATACTTCATACTTAACTTGTATTTTACAGAGGTTCTACATGTTGATATTGACAAAT
Organism: Archips crataeganus; assembly: GCA_947859365.1. NCBI lineage: Eukaryota > Metazoa > Arthropoda > Insecta > Lepidoptera > Tortricidae > Archips > Archips crataeganus. The sequence goes on along the minus strand of OX402073.1, from coordinate 10,062,886 downwards.
GTTGAAACCATCCATATTTTTCCCATTTCGGTCATGGAACAGCCAATAAGCTCAACGTGACACCGGTAACAACGCGTCGCGACATCTCTATGCTCTACGCTATTTTTTTTATTTTTATTTAGACGACCGGATAGCCTACTTGTTAGAGAACCTGACTGCGAAGCTTGAGGTCCCGGGTTCGATTCCCGGTCGGGGCAGATATTTGTGTGAAAAATAAATAAATATTAGGGGACAACCTTACACAAATCGACCTAGTCCCAAACTAAGCAAAGCTTGTACTATGGGTACTAGACGACGATAAACATACCTATATAGATAAATAAATACTTAAATACATAGAAAACATCCATAACTCAGAAACAAATATTCGTGCTCATCACACAAATAATTGCCCTTACCGGGATTCGAACCCAGGACCTCTTGCTTCGTAGGCAGGGTCACTACCAACTAGGCTAAGGGGGTCGTTAAATACGAATGTTTGTGCTCGGGTCTTGGATGTTTAATATGTATTTAAGTATGTATTTATCCATAAATATAAGTTAGTTTATCCGTTGTCTAGTACCCATAGTACAAGCATGTACAAGCTTTGCTTAGTTTGGGACTAGGTCAAATGGTGTGCATTGTCCCGTGATATTTATTTATTTTATTTATTTATCGATAAATGTTCAAACTATCGATACTTTTCCCAGCCCTAGTCGTGAGAAGAGCCAATAAGCGCGACGTGACACCGGCATTAACGCGTCGCGACAACTCTATGCTGTACTCTTTATTCTTTTTTTTCATTCCAAAGGAGTTGACGGTTTGTAGTCTCCTCTCTCCGCTCGAATACTACTTAGCATAATTTAAAAATATAGTTTTTTAAGTTATTAAGCTTTCAAATATCTTTGGTTGGTCACAAAGTATTGACGACTGAAGTCTCCTTTAACAAGTTAGTTATGAAGTATCTTTTTATATTTTGTTTTTACAACTTCATTTTTTTATTACTTTTACGGTCATCCCGTGAAACCATATATTTCATACTAAATACAAACTGAAATATAGATGCACAGAAAAAACCCCAGAAAAAAGACCAATGCTGGAAATCGAACCCAGGTCCTCAGCATTCCGTGCCGTGTGCCATACCCCTACACCACCATTGGTCTAACCAACCACCAACCAATCTAGACCAATGGTGGTGTAGGGGGTAATGCTGAGGACCTGGGTTCGATTCCCAGCATTGGTCTTTTTTCTCCTTAAGAGCGCGCGCAGACAGAGAGCGGTCTGGAGTTCCGAGTTCCGCGTTCAGAGTTCTGTGTTTTGACCGCTCGAGAGTTCCAGTCGCCTGCTGTGTGCGTTATCGTAAGGGACTCAGTACATTCGAAAGAACGCAGAACTCTGAACTCGGACCGCGGAACTCCAGACCGCTCTCTGTCTGCGCGCGCTCTTAACGTTTGTATGTATGTAGGTATTTATATTGACATCTCGCCCAGGTTATCATTGAATTTCGGGACACCTGAAAACACGGTGAAATATAAATGAATAGTGATACGAAATTAGTATTTCTAATTCAGTTAACGCTGGGCAACATAAATAAATAAATAAATATCGCGGGACAATTCACACCAATGGGGATGTTGACACCACCAATCAACTAACGTTCTTTTTATGAGCTGTCAAAACACAATCGCCCATAGAGTTTGAATAACAATAGGGACATAATATGACGTCATTGTTCGCGTACTCAATCAACTAACTATTTATTTGTTTTAAAGCAACAAAAAATCTAATTTTGCATTTAATCGAAAATTAATCTGACTTTCAGGGCTGAAATAAAGCGTTTTTTTACTGGAGTCGAGTCTTCTAATTCTTTTTTAATGGTGTCAACATCCCTATTGACCTAGTCCCAAAGTAAGCTAAGCATAGCTTGTGTTATGGGTACTAGCCAACGGATAAACATACTTATATAGATAGATACATACTTAAATACATATTAAACACCCAAGACCCGAGAACAAATATTCGTATTATTCGTACAAATATCTGCCCCGACGCGGTAATCGAACCCGGGACCTCAAGCTTCGCAGTCAGGTTCTCTATCTGCTAGGCCATCTGGTCGTCTGTCTGGTGGTCGTACATAAATGCATTAATTCAATTGCTAAAATTAGTCTGATAAAATTTAGGATATCTATACTGTGTTAAAAGCCGTGGTAGCCTAATGGTTTGAACTATGGCCTCTCAAGCAGAGGGTCGTGGGTTCAAATCCCGGCTCGCACCTCTCTGAATTTTTCTGAATTTATGTGCAAAATTACATTTGAAATTTACCATGAGCTTTACGGTGAAATGCGAAAGACCTGCTGCGAAGAAATTCAATGGTATGTGTGAAGTTCCCAATCCGCACTGGGCCCGAGTGGGAACTATGACCCAAGCCCTCTCATTGTGAGAGGAGCCCTGTGCCCTGCACTGGGACGCATATAGGCTGCGATGATGATGATGATGATGATGATTTAAATTTCACCCCGCTGTATACCTAATTTCATCCAAACCTATCCAGCTATTTTAGCGGAAAGAAGTTACAAACACGCAAACTATCGTATTTATCTAATCTAATATATAAAAATCTCGTGTCACGGTGTTTGTTATCGAACTCCGCCGAAACGGCTTGACCGATTTTTGTGAAACTTTTTTATCTATACTCGGTCGGTAGGTCTGAGAATAGGTCGTAGGCTATTTTTTATCTTCGCAGACGGAGTCGCGGGCAACAGCTAGTAATATTAGTATAATTAATACGAGTTTCTCAAACTCCCAAAGTTGAAACTTTTCCGAATGAAGCAGGTGCTCCAACGTTGAACTAATTCCCCTCAAATTAAAACATTATGACCCAAATCAACTTCTACTTTATTTATAGTAATTGATTTACCCCCCACCGATTGTTTATTTAACCAAATTGTTAATACGAAGTAGATTTGCCGTCTCTAAAACTTGGCGACTAAGAAAAAACATTGAATGATTTTGGAGCTCAGAACCCAGGGGGGCTACTCCGAAATTCGAAATTCGGAGTTCGTATCGCATCGTCTTGCTCGCTCTTGTATTAAATACTATTAGCGTGAGAGGAATGGCCCGATACGAAGTTCGAATTTTGCACTTCGTAGTATAAGGCCTGACGCGTCAACAGTTTTTTTTTTTAATTTAGCACGCAAAGAAAGAAGATATATTTATTCACATTCACAAGAAGACACGCAAATACAAGAATTGCACACAGATAAACAAAAATCACAAACATGAAAACAGTCAACAAATATACAATTGGTAATGTCTAAAAAAATTACCCATGTTTTTTTTGTAGAGAGAAGTCAATATATTATTTGCATATCTAAATTCAAAATTAAACGTATGGTATTTAGATGACGGGACCCTCGGCGGAGAAGCGATTTCAGTTCTCGAAGATTTAAAAAAAATTAACACCGACATGAAAACCTGGCCTATCGCTTAATTTTTCCGAGTGCGAACTTTTTGTTACCGATTCCTTGCCAGACAAGGAAAATACAATCGACCTTTTTAGGCAACTCGCCCCGGGTATCAAAATTATAAACAAAGAATCGCTTCACCTCCTTGGTTGTCCCGTCTTAGATCAATCATTTGAAAACTTTGTCGACGCAAAAATTCAAAATTTCAAAGCAACATCGCACCGTTTGGCCAAAATTAATCTTCATTCAGCCTATACAATCATTAAGCATTGTCTTTTTGTCCCAAAATTTACATATATACTTCGCGGAACCCATTTTTGGAAATACCCCTCTTTGATTTCAAAATTAGATACATTAGTCGTAGAATCACTCACTTCAGTCTTCAATATTCCTTTTGACGATAGATCTTGGACCCAGGCTAGCCTACCCATTAGGTTCGGCGGCCTTGGTATCCGCAAAATTTCTTGTGTTGCTCTACCAGCTTTCTTGTCCTCGGTGCATGGTGCTCAAAGCCTTATAGCGAAAATATTAGATCCTTCCATTGGATCTATGGAGGCTGCACACTGTTCCGAGGCCAAGAACGTTTGGTCCATAACCTGTCCCGACACGGACCCGCCTGCCAATCCCTGCTCGCAGAGGCAATGGGACGAGCCGCTCTGTCAACTAGTACGGAAAAACCTTTTAGATACGTCAACTAGTTCGGCAGACCGTGCTCGTCTCCTTGCGACTGCGGAGTGGGAATCGGGTCTGTGGCTGCAGGCGCTACCCTCTCCAAACATAGGGACTTTCCTAGATAACACCACCTTCCGCCTGGCAGCTAGCTTACGTTTGGGGGCATCAACTAATCAGCCACATCGCTGTCAATGCGGCGCCATGGTGGACATACTGGGTCACCATGGCCTCTCATGTGTCCGGAGCGCTGGTAGGATCTCCCGCCACGCCAGCATTAATGACATCATCCGTCGGGCCCTTGTCAGTGTGAGAGTGCCGGCAGTCCTCGAGCCCAGCGGGCTGGCCAGAGTGGCCAGGGACGACGGCAAGAGGCCTGATGGAATGTCGCTGGTGCCTTGGAGCATGGGTCGGCCGCTAGTTTAGGATGCTACTTGTGTTGATACCCTGGCACCGTCCCATGTTCCAAGCACCAACGTCACCGCTGGCGCTGCGGCATCCTCGGCTGAAAGCCTCAAACGCCGCAAATATGCCGCCCTAGGAACTAGCTACATGTTTGCGGCGTTTGGCGTTGAAACCTTGGGGCCATGGGGGCCAAGTGCGCGTCGGCTATACAAAGATTTGTCGACGCGCCTAATAGAGGCCTCGGGCGACCAGAGGGCTGGCCACTATTTCGCACAGCGAATAAGTATCGCTATACAGCGAGGAAATACGGCCAGCCTTCTGGGCACCTTGCCCATTGACGGCGATTTAGGCCAAATTTTCTATTTATAGTTTAAGTTTTTATTATGTTTGTTATTGTTTTTTAATCTGTTGTACTTAAGGAATAAATCCTTTGCATTTAGTTTACTTCAAAATTAAATTGAATTCATTTATTGGACAGTATAGGCCTCCCTCATCGATAAGACGTGAGTGGATGAAGGATGAAGGGGGTATGTACGTTTTTTCGATTTTCGGTTTTATGCCATAAATGAAGGTTATGACTTAGCAAAAATGTACATATACCCCCCAAAGAGTATTGTAATATTATATGAACAAGAGTGGCAACTCTATGGTCAAATATGCATGTATGGAAGGTGCTGCTGCCCTACGCCCTGGTAAAGAACTAATGTGACGTATCTATAGATGTATACCTATCTATATGTATATGTTGGTAGTGATGTACAGCTATAATTACGCGTAATTTTAATTGATAGGCTAATTGCCACTATTCGTATTTTAGCCGTCTAATTCAAATCAGCATATACGAAGTATAAGCGGCTAAACCCGATTTGCACTATACGGCTAAAATACGAACATTGGCAAGCGGCCTATCAATTAAAGTCCTTGACCGTACAATTTGGTACGCCATGACCATGGCCGATGAATGACAACTGACAAGTTTGACAAGTCAACCAAGATGGCCGCTAATTTAGTTCTTTACCAAACAACCAGAGATCGCTGCAGTCGCATGAAAAGTGTGATATATGTAAGTGTGCCCCCCCTGATACCCCCTTCATCCACTCACGTCTTCCTTACGGCTGGAAGCGGCTTACACTTACATTCTAAATCAAGGGTCTTCAACCGGCGGCCCGACAGTGTATTGAATTGACAAAATTAAATTCACATGTCTACAAATTATACCTACTTACAGATTAAAAAGAATATAAATTAAAACTATATAGATTTATTATGTTGCGGCCCACCGAACCAATATCAGGGTATACTAGGCCCTTGACTTCAAAAAGGTTGAAGACCCTTGTTCTAAATAATTCTATTCCACATAGACGCACAACTTATATTAATTTCACAACATATAAAAAATGTATTTCAATGTCAAATGAAGGTCGTTTCTTATTTGATATGTAATAAATGCATAAGTATACATTATAATTAAAAATTAAAAACTACAGAAAACGTTTTAAAAAGCATTTATCGCGAAATGGTTTTCGATTTACTATACATTGCAAAAAAATAGACATCCCTGTGTAGTATTAAGTAAAAAATAGTTCAAATTAGTCATAAATAATTGTCGGTTTTTTTTAAGTTCCGCACAAACTTTTAACTTAAAATATGTACTATCTTTCATCTGAGAGTCAATTGCCCAGTCCAGGGTTAAAAAATTAACTTTTTTTTGTATTATTTAGTGTTTTATGTAAGTACAATAAAGTATTTACATACAACATACAACCAGATTTTAAATTAACTACAAAATTAGATTTTTAGCTGCTTTAAAACAATTAAATAGGTAGTTGTTTGAGTTGGAATAGAAATTACATCATAACTAGCAGTTGCTATACAAAATCTGTGAGTATCGTGTTTTGATTGGTAAGATTGAATATTCGGAGGGTTATGTCCAGCTGTAAATGTAGGTTTATCGGAGATTGCTACGAGATATTTGGGATAAGAAATGATAATTAAAAACCTTAAAACGCTATCGTAAATTTGAAGAAGGGTCGATGGTTTTTTTGCCATAAAAAAGGTTGCCCGAGGTGCAGCGCTGTCGTTAACACGGGGTACTAATTCGCCTTGCTAGTTTTTGGGTTCCGTATCTACTACTACATACTACCTTACTGCTTAGCTTAGGCACTGTTATAGTTCGCTTTTTTAACCGACTTCAACTTCAAGTAAAGGAGGAGGTTCTATGTTCGACTGTAGGTATGTATTTTTTTTTTACTTTTTTTTTCTAGCTTTAGAAAGAAGATAAGCGATCTTGACGTGTTTTTTTATTGAAACACACTTTTGAAAAATAATTCAAAGCAAATATGTAACAATTAGAAAGAACCAATGGTCATTTACACTCTTTTAATTTCATAAGGAATACAAGTTAAGTATGAAGTATCTTTTTCTATTTATTTTTTTATTTTCTTCAACTTCATTTTTTTATTACTTTTACGGTCATCCCGTGAAACCATATATTTCAAACTAAATACAAACTGAAACATAGATGCACTGAAAAAACCCCAGAAAAAAGACCAATGCTGGGAATCGAACCCAGGTCCTCAGCGTTCCGTGCTGCGTGCTTACCCCTACACCATCACTGGTCTAGAAGTTAGCGACGAATCTTTCCCATACATCGTACACTTCAGTCTGTTATAATCACATTTAGGCAGTGATAAAGCGCATTTTGTAAAAGTTGGCCTAGTAGCGCCATCTCTTGGTCCAGGTGAGCGGGTAGCTCCGAAGGAGTGTTGAAATCTCTCGGTAGAGGGCATAACATAGATGCGCTTTATCACTGCCTAAATGTGATTATAACAGACTGAAGTGTACGATGTATGGGAAAGATTCGTCGCTAACTTCTAGACCAGTGATGGTGTAGGGGTAAGCACGCAGCACGGAACGCTGAGGACCTGGGTTCGATTCCCAGCATTGGTCTTTTTTCTGGGGTTTTTTCAGTGCATCTATGTTTCAGTTTGTATTTAGTTTGAAATTCATAAGGAATAGTTACTATTTTTTAGGGTTCCGTACCCAAAGGGTAAAAACGGGACCCTATTACTGAGACTTCGCTGTCCGTCCGTCTGTCCGTCGGTCTGTCACCAGGCTGTATCTCATGAACCGTGATAGCTAGACAGTTAAAATTTTCACAGGTGATGTGTTTCGGTTACCGCTAAGTATAACAACAAATAAAAAAACAGAATAAAATTAATATTTAGGGGGGCTCCCATATAACAAACGTGATTTTTTTGCTCGATATTGATAACGGCAACAGGTAGACCATCATGTTAGACAAATGTAACTTCGGCTGGAGACGCGGGCCCCAGCCAGTTTCAAATAAAACCACATCAAGTTATGATTGCCACGTATACCAGGGGCTAAATTCAGGAACGGCCCAGCACGGTTTGCGAGCGGTAATTCAATCGTTTGCGAGAGGATAGGGATGAACTGCTATTCAGGAACGCCAAAAATCACTGGTTTGCGAGAGGTTGGGGCTGAGATTGGGATGAGCCTTATTTATTTATTTATTTATTTATTTACAAAGCGAATAAACAGGAAAAAATAAGGCTCATCGCAAACTCAGCCCATTCTTATCCTCTCGCAAACGATTGAATTACCGCTCGCAAACCGTGTTGGGCCGTTCCTGAATTTAGCCCCAGATTATTCATCGTAACGATATCGTGTCGTTGCCGTGTCGTGTAAGCACAATTTAATCCGAGCAAAGCCGCCATATTTAAGAATAAACGTCAAACGTCGCCTAGGGTCATACCTTCTGTGGCATAAGGTTCTATGTACCATCAGCTCATCCGAAACTTAACCTAAAACTTTAAGGATAAGGTGCAAATTTGATTGTGTACAAAATTGAATATTAAAAGTGCGAGCGAGAAAGATGCAAAGACATGATTTAAGTGAGTGCAACCATACAAATGTTAGGGTAAATTTCGTGTCACTACGGAACTATACCTATATCCAGTCAGTCGTTTTGTACGGTTATAAGTCATAATGTAACATTAGTCATAATGATTATTTGTCATAACTCTTTTTTTTTCTGAAACCGTAAATTTAATAAATAGATTCAGAGAATAACTTTAATTTCAATACTAGATGAAAAAAAACCCCGCCTGTACAATTCCCGTTCCCACGGGAATTCCAGGAAAATATATACCCTATGTCACTCTCGCAACTGAGACGAATCTAATGACACCTCACACTTTAAAATCCATCGAGCCGTTTAGGCTGCAGGGCGTGCCAAAGAATTATACATACATACATACATACATACGTTCGAAAAACTTAACCCTTCTTCGCCAGTCGGGTGAAAAAAAGGCTTTACAGTTTAACATTTCGTACTAAATACAAACTGAAATATAGATGCACAGAAAAAACCCCAGAAAAAAGACCAATGCTGGGAATCGAACCCAGGTCCTCAGCATTCCGTGCCGCGTGCCATACCCCTACACCACCACTGGTCTAGAGATTAGACACGAATCTTTCCTATACATCATACATTTCAATCTGCTAAATCATCACCTTATGCAGTGACAAGCGCACATCTATGTTACACCCTCATCGAGAGATTTTAACACTCCTTCGGAACTAACCGCTCACCTGGACAAGAGATGGCGCTACTGTGCAACTTTAAACAAGTTAGCTATGAAGTATCTTTTTTTGTACTTATTTTTTCAACTTCATTTTTTTTTTTTTTTAAAAGTAATAAAAAAAAATAAAAAAAAAATAAAATGAAGTTGAAAAAATAAGTACAAAAAAAGATACTTCATAGCTAACTTGTTTACAGTTTAAGTTAAAAAAATGCTGCGGTCATTGTTGGCCACCTCTACCCAATATTTAGTTATTCTGTGACAAAACACATATTATTCCCTCACACCAAATGAGCGAGCATTTAAAAAACAAACATTTTTAACATGTAAATTGATATATTATGGGCATTGACACTTAACTTTTAACAGTTTCCGAAGTGACAGTTTATTTATTGATCTTCGAAAATCTAAGATACGTGAAGTTCAATAAGGTCGTCGAATGTATTAAGTTAAGTTTAAACGTTTGATTAAATTGGATGAAATATTAAACAGCCGTTTTGAAATTAAAATTTTAAGTTTCTGTACAAAATCTCGTAGAACTGATGGCCGACGGGGCCAAAAGGTTCCCTAATGGCGTCCACGGACCGGGAGACGCAGTGTGGGCCTCCAATAAGATGGAGTGACGACCTGGTTAAGGTTGCGAGAACGCGTTGGATGCGGATGGCACGGGTCCGATCTGTTTGGCGAGCCTGGGGGGAGGCCTATGTTCAGCAGTGGACGTCTTTAGGCTGAACTGATGATGATAATACTAAATCAATCGGAAAGATTTAGACGACCAGATGGCCTAGTGGTTAAAGAACCTGACTACGAAGCTTGAGGTCCCGGGTTCGATTCCCGCGTCGGGGCAGTTTTTTGTATGTAAAATACGAATGTTTGTTCTCGGGTCTTGGGTGTTTAATATGTATTTAAGTATGTATCTATCTATATAAGTATGTTTATCCGTTGCCTAGTACCCATAACACAAGCTTTCCTTAGCTTACTTTGGGACTAGATCAATTGGTGTGAATTGTCCCGTGATATTTATTTAAAAAAAAAAAAGAGTGATAAAGACATTATGGACTGGAGCTGTCGTAAGCTTATTTTTATTAAAAAAAAATTGGACTGACTTTTAAATACGATTAGGCTAGGTAGCCCGCAACTCCGTCTGCGAATAATGCAATTTTCCGGGATATATTTAGATTGGCTAAAGCTTTTTATTAACTTGCAATTGGCTAAGTAAAGTTTTTTGAAGAGGTGCTAATTATATTTTTTTTCGACAGTCGGCGTTCTGGAGATCGAGAAACTGCAGCTGTTTTATTTTTATCTCCTATTGTTTACTGGAAATATTTTTTTGAGTGTTTGAGATGACATTTGTGAGATTTTATGGTTGACAAGCCGTTCGTGCTCAGAACTTAGTAGAAACAGAAAAAAAACCGAAGTGAACTGTCACTGCTGTCAATGTCAAATCGTTTGCGTTTCGTTTGCTTTGCGTTTTGGTGTGCTCAGTGTGATTTTTTGACTATTTTTATCGACCTCCGCATAAAATCCGGATTTTCAATTTTACCGCATTTCTCCACGACCTATGCACAATAATTGGATCACGATTGAATACTTTCGATCACTATTTTGGAACTGCTTCTTGGACAACGAAACGCAAACTGTTAGATTTCATTTGACATTGACAGAAGCGACAGTTGAATTCGTTTTTTTTTTCTATTTCTTCTTAGTACTGAGCACGAACCGCTTGTCAGCCATAAAATCTCACAAATGTCATCTCGAACACTTAAAAAAATATATCCAATAAATAAAAGCAGATAAAAATAAAACAGCTGCAGTTTCTTGGTGTTGAAGTCGACCACTGTCGAAAAAAAATATAATTAGCATCTCTTCAAAAAACTTCTTAGCCAATTGTTTGGGTGGGTGGAACCTTTCAACTCAAATTTGAGGTAGATATATTCAACCGATTGAGCTGAAATTTTGCATACATTTATAAATCCGATGACAATGCAATATTATTACGACACGGAGCTGATCTGATGATGGAGCTGGAGGGTGGACATAGGAACTCTGTAATAAAACGACATAACCCCATCGCGTTTGGGCTCGTTTGATTCGTCTTGACGAGTACTTTGGTAACCAGGGGCAAGAAGTACAGTCAGCAAAAAAGCTTGTATTTACAATAGTTTTTTTAACAGAAACTTATTTATGTTTTAATTTTATTTCGTTTTTCACGAATAAACGTTTCTTTCTTTCTTTTCTTTTATATGTTAATCCGGGATATAAACTACCTATCTGTGAGCCATATTTCATCAGGAATCGTGAAACGGTTATAATATCAGTATCTTGCATTTCCAAACGTAAAGTTGTGCCACCCAGTCTGAACCGATAATGCATGCAGATTGGATGCACATCACTATTTGAACAGGTTATCGCATTCGTGCAGCGCCCCGCTAGGGATGTGCTTATCGACAGCGGTTTTACGATCACAGACTGGTTAATCGATACAATAAAATTGCGTTAATAAAATTTATGACGAAATTAAATTGTAATCTTTTGGGTTTTTAATACTGATCAAGCTAGCGTCAGGTTCACATGCGAAAGGTTCATCATCATCATCATTTCAGCCGAAAGACGTCCACTGCTGAACATAGGCCTCTCCCAAGGCTCGCCAAACAGAGCGGTCCCGCGCCATCCGCATCCAACGCGATTCCGCAACCTTAACCAGGTCGTCGCTCCATCTAGGTTTCATAAGTAAGTTACTATTTTTTTAAAAGCGTTTTTAAAATAAAACTTAAACTTTCGTGATTTTCGCTTATAATTATTATATTAGGTACTAAACGGGACTTATCAAATCAAGCAAACAATATTTACCTCGACGTTTCGGCCACAATGCAGCAATCAACACGTGACCACGGCTGCTGCAATGTGGCCGAAACGTCAAGGTAAATATTGTTTGCGTTAAGTATAATAATCAAAGGGAAAAAATTGTTTACTCTTTTTCTCATTCTAAAATAAACGAAGTACAAGACATTTATCTTATCGATTACCGATACTAAAAACCGGTAAACCCCCTCCCTATTGTCGGGCTACGTAATTAGTCTATCTTACCTTGTTTACCATGGTGGCGGTACAATGGTATAGCCGATTACGAAGTGTTAGGAGAGGTTCTGAGTGTTTGTAGCTTAAGCTTAAGTTAGAAGAGGATTAGTTAGGATTAGTTTGAAGCGAATATTTAGACAACTGGGCAACCAACCTAACTACTTACGTATTTTCATTTTTATGTTTGAAGCACCGTACAATACCAATTTTGTATTTATTATTTATATTGATTTAACCAGGGGCTAAATTCAGGCACGGGCCTTCACGGGTTTGGTAGTGGTAATTCAATCGTTTGGGTTGGGTTTGGCTTGAACTGCTATTCAGGAACGCCAAAAATCACTGGTTTGCAAGAGGTTTGGGCTGAGTTTGGGATGAGCCTTATTTATTTGTTTATTTATTTATTTACTAGGAAAATAAGGCTCATACCAAACTCAACCCATTCCTATCCTCTCCTAAACGATTGAATTACCGCTCGCAAACCGTGTTGGGCCGTTCCTGAATTTACCCCCTGTACACCCAAAACTCTAGCACTAGACAAACATTCGTATTTTTCATACCATGCATCTGCCCCGACCGGCGATCGAACCCTAGACCTCAAGCTTCGTCATGCTCTCTAACCACTAGGCTATCCGGTCGTATGTCTTCGGATGCTACTTCGCAATAAGTAAGTACACAAGTTTTGCTATGACTGTCATCAATGACGTCATTTAAAAAGTCAAGCCATCCTCAGGACTCGAGTTGTGGCGGCGTCACGCCGCAGCGCATCGTTTTGTGGCGACAAATTCTAGGCAAATTGAATTTCGAATACAGTTTCCTGTCTAGACTCGCCAGATGGCGCGCGGTTTTATTTTAGTGCGGGAGAACCGGTAAATAGTGTTTGGCGTTGTGTGGAATATTTATCGGTTTTTTGATGACTAGCTTTAGGGTGGAAAAAATTGATAATTTATATATTTATAAGACAGGAGGAAACGAGCAGGCTTTACCGTCCCGTAGGCCGCTACAGAACCCATAAAACTGTACAATTGACTGAAAACATTTGCTATAGACCCTTAAGGCCCTACCGATCTTCTTGCGCTAATTGATTTTAGGTATACTATGCACTCGTGTATGTGTGCGTGAGAGCGGCTAGAATCAAAGCCGTGCGTAAGCGCGAGCAACACAAGTTCCCCGTCCGATGGCCGAAGGAGAACTAACGCAACTAACTAAACAGACAAGGGAAGCACGACGGCTCAAGATAGGTTGGTCAGACTGCGCGTGTATTTAGATATTTTCATCGTATTACTAAAACAAATACATATTTTAAAAATCTAACAGCACTAGGCCCTAGAAAACATCTTCTTTTATTGACATCTAAAAACTCGTGACCTGCCGTGCAGTATTTACGCCGTACTATGGATTTATTTTATTTAATGAACTAAAACAATTACTTTGCTCACCCGCGACCTTACAATAGTTACGTTTATGCAAGAAATGTGCGTTCATGCAGTTCCTCAGTTAGTTCATTAATATGGACCTCCGCAAAGTAACGCCTGATTCAATAAATTATTTATTTTATTTCTTAGCGTCGACTTTGGATTTTTTGCTATCAAGCAAACTACAAGCAATCGTGTTTCGAAAAACACTCCCCCTCTGCGAAATACCTCTCCCCCTCCCCTATTCCCTCTCCTTTTCCCAGGGCCGACAACGCACTGGCATCGTGTAAAGCGCTGCGGGTGTCTATGGACAGTGGTGATCATTTAACATCAGGTGACCCACTAGTTCGTTTGTCTGGCCTTTCTAACATAAAAAAAAAAAAAAAAAAAAAAACACTGGTCCCTAGAGTGAACCCTCAAATATCTTACACATGAATTTCAGAACTAAAGCTTTGCTAGTAATGATACAGCAAGGGATTAAATGAATGCAATAAATGCGCCAAAAGCTCGGTAGGCCCTTAACTTAAAAAAATGTGTATGAACAGAACATAAGTATTATTGTAGTTTATTGATAATGATTCCATAAAGTCACGCTTGAATCAAGCAATTAGAAAGCATAACAGTTGATTAAAACAATTAATTATCATCGCAACCATTCCTACAGCGAGCTAACGACTAACGATTTCACCCGTCACCGTTTGAAATCAATCTCATGGTCAAACGTCGAAATAATAATTATTACTATTTATATGCGGTACAGCAGCCATCAATATTACCAAGACTAGTTTTAGAAAAATGGACTGTAAAAAATTGGTAGAAACTGGTAGGTTTGAAAAAAGAAAATCGGTAACTCAACCCATCACAAAATTAGCACGTTTTTTAAAATAAGAACATCTTTTTAGGGTTCCATACCCAAAGGGTAAAACGGGACCCTATTTCTAGGACTCCGCCGTCCGTCCGTCTGTCACCAGGCTGTATGTCATGAACCGTGATTGCTAGACAGTTTTAATTCTCACAGATGATGTATTTCTGTTGCCGCTGTAACAACAAATACCTACTAAAAACAGAATAAAGTAAATTATTTAAGAGGATACGATGCGCACCATTTCTCCATACAAACGTAATCCCCTGTTTCCTCCCTGGATAATGGCTTTAGAGCCAATTTTTTTTACTGTGTAATCTGTATCTACCATAGCTATGCCCCTATGTTTCGTTTTTTTCCATATTTCAATTAACATAAGAAATATGAGCTTTCCAAAACTGAAAAAATTGCCCAATTTCAACGTCATTTTCAGACACTCATTAGAAAAGAATCCTTCACATAAACAAAAAAAGGAAACATAGGGGCATAGCTAAATCTGTCCTCTAATTATTTTTGAAAAAAATAATTTTATTGGTCCAGTTTTCGAGAAGAAAACGGGGGATTACGAAATACTGTTTTGATCAATTTTACGCGCCTATTAACGGTCTGAGCTGCAGTTGTCCCGCTCTCGCTGTACTGACACGCAGGTGTTCGGGCGAGACAGCGACATTTCATTAAAATACCTATTTCTCAAAAGTCTCTCAGCCATCGTACCCTCTTAAGGGGGCTCCCATACAACAGACATGTTTTTTGTCGTTTTTATAGATAATGGTACGGAACCCTTCGTGCCCGAGTCCGACTCGCACTGGGTCGTTTTTTTTTCAAAATTATTCTTATTATTCAACAGGTGATTGAACTCCCCTGTAAATGGTTTGTAATTCTCAGATTTATGAGAAAAATAGTAAACTTTATTGTGCTTTTGCATCTCATTGTACATCTAACAGACATGTCAAAGATCAAGGCTTTTTATAAAACTAAACCAGTTCTGACGATTTCTATGTCTTCATAGGTGTGTTGGAAGCTGTGACATTCTATTATTTAGATCGATTTCTATTGGTTACTGGTTATGTATGGCTATTGCTAGCGATTCCGTCTGCGAAGAAATTGTTTATCGTTTTCTAGCGGGAGCTATCCAATTTTCCGGGATAAAAAGTATTCTATATGTTAATTTAGGTTGTAAACTATCTGTACGCCAAATTTCATGAGAATCCGTCAAACCGTTTTAGCGTGAAAGACATACAAACTTTCGCGATTATAATACTAAGAAAGAAGTAAGACTATACCTTGACAAGCTCGTGCGCGGCGCTCGGCGGAACCCTGTCGCAGGGAGCCTCTGCTAATAATAAGTAGTAATTTTAATAAGTGCGGCAAACGCTGACTGCGACAGGGTTCCGCGGAGGGTCGCGCACGAGCTTGTCGGACTATTTGTAGTAAGATAGACAAGAAGGATAAATACAGTGTCATTGCGGTCGCAAATTGGCCACTGGCTCAGCTTAATGCTGATTTGGGAAATTTACCCAGATCCCATGGAAATATCGGAATAAAAAGTAGCCTATGTGTAATTCCAGACGAAGGGTCAACGTCATATTTAAGTGATCACTTTTGTACCTCGTCACTTACATAGGCCAGTCTGCACCGCCCCCTGACACCATATTATGTACCAAACTAACGTAGTCATGTAAGTTTTTTCACTCGATATGGATCACGTCGTAAAATGTCCGAAATATTTTTTTTTATTAGTACGACATTATAAATAAATAAATAAATATCACGGGACAATTCACACCAATTGACCCAGTCCCAAAGTAAGCTAAGCAAAGCTTGTGTTATGGGTACTAGGCAACGGATAAACATACTTATACAGGGTTATTTGTAATTCACTGACATCCTCTTAACCCTGAATTCCTATCACTCAAACAAATGTTTTTTGTTTTACGACTTTTTAAAATGAAGCACTTTTTTTCCCATACAAATACACAGAGTATCGTAAAAATAAGAGGTAATCTCAAATTTTCAAAACGATATTACACCAAAAATATTAAGTTATGGCAAAAGCCGTAAAACAAAAAACATTTGTTTAAGTGGTAGGAGTTTAGGGTTAAAAGGATGCTAGTGAATTACAAATAACCCTGTATAGATAGATACATACTTAAATACATATTAAACACCCAAGACCCGAGAACAAACATTCGTATTTTTCATACAAACATCTGCCCCGACACGTGAATCAAACCCGGGACCTCAAGCTTCGTAGTGAGGTTCTCTAACCACTGGGCCATCTGGTCGTCAAAATTATGTAACGACTGAACGCGATAAGGTACAAAAGTGATCACTTATTTATGACGTTGACTATACAACTAGACGTCCTTGCAACTAATAATAATATCATGTTAATCAAATAGTGATGAAGCTGTTTGATAAAGTGTAATGAATTATCATTTGTCAATGTTTGCATTTGATATCGACACTCCACGCCGTGGGAAGGCACACACTGTGGCAAGTAGGTACTTGATATGTAGATGTAATGGCTCTCCATCGTTTGCCCAAGTTTCATATGCCATAATGTATGGTTTCCCATTATTCTCATTTGACATATGTTATTTAATTTATTTCTGTAACAGTATATTTCATACTAAATACAAACTGACACATGGATGCACAGAAAATCCCAGAATAAAGCCCAGCGCTGGGAATCGAACCCAGGTCCTCAGCATTCCGTGCCGCGTACTACCCCTACACTACCACTGTACCTCTACCATGAGTTACACTAGTTTTCAGTGACCGTACTCGCTAGCGACGGCGTAAATGATTTTGTATGGAGAATTGTACTTCCGTAAGTGACCGCTAGAGGCGCTGCACAATTCTCCATACAAATAATTTACGCCGTCGCTAGCGAGTACGGTCACGTAAACTAGTGTACACTCATGGTAGAGGTACAGGTCAGGAATTTAGACACAAATTTTTCTTATGTATCGCACATCTCAGCTTGCTTTAATCACTTTTGCAGCGATACTAGCTACATCTATGTCATGCTCTCATCGAGAGACGTCAACACTCCTTCGGAACTAACTACTCACCCGGACCAAGACATGTCGCCCTTAAGTAATTTAATCAAGATTGGTTTAAAAAAATACAAAAAGACTCCACAAAACCAATCTGTAACAGTAGTTTCTTCAGAATTGTTATAAAACAAATGCAACCTAACCTTACTCTACCTATTCTACCTATATTATGATGACATTTCAAAAAATCCTGAAAAATGCACGCTTCTATAGAAGCTTATATTGTATGGTAAGCGTTATTTATAGCAGGTGAAATTCGGTCAAATTAAATGAGATCTATGGGAGGACCCTAAAACAACTTTTATTTTTTCACTTTGTCCGTATAATTGCTACACTATGTCCATGCAAAATTACAGCTTTCTAGCCCTTTAGCCAAGCCGCGGACGGACGACAGGACGGACAGACAGACATGGCGAAACTATAAGGGTTCCGTTTTTGCTATTTTGGCTCCGAAACCCTAAAAAGCAAACAGAGCATTCTGAAAATTAAGAAATCGGAAAATTTATTTATTCATTTTGAACACATCAATCATAAATCATTTATTAATTGTCAAGACCGTTTACAAGCTCACATTTCACAATTACATTTCCAACAGTTTATCCATTTCGGACGTAAGTAAAATTTACTTAACGGTAGCCTAAACTTAATCATCTCAAACTTCATGATCGGATCAAGACTGCTGCTTTATTTAATTTAATTTCACAATATAATGAAACTACACCGTTGGCACCCTAAAAAGCTAGCATTTTTTTAAACCTTAAAATTTTTGGTCCTTCGAACCGGATAAGTAAACAATTTTTTATACAATATAGGTACCTAGGCTTGCGTTTGACCACAATCACGCCTGATGGAAAGCGCAGATGCCTACGATGCCCAATTTCAACGAAACCCGTGGAGAAAAACGTGGGTTTTTTGTCAATTCTCTTTGTTTTGTCCAAATGTATCTGCTGCTTTATTTCATTTAATTTCACAATATAATGAAACTACACCGTTGGCACCCTAAAAAGCTAGCATTTTTTTAAACCTTAAAATTTTTGGTCCTTCGAACCGGATAAGTAAACAATTTTTTATACAATATAGGTACCTAGGCTTGCGTTTGACCACAATCACGCCTGATGGAAAGCGCAGATGCCTACGATGCCCAATTTCAACGAAACCCGTGGAGAAAAACGTGGGTTTTTTGTCAATTCTCTTTGTTTTGTCCAAATGTATCTGCTGCTTTATTTCATTTAATTTCACAATATAATGAAACTACACCGTTGGCACCCTAAAAAGCTAGCATTTTTTTAAACCTTAAATTTTTTGGTCCTTCGAACCGGATAAGTAAACAATTTTTTATACAATATAGGTACCTAGGCTTGCGTTTGACCACAATCACGCCTGATGGAAAGCGCAGATGCCTACGATGCCCAATTTCAACGAAACCCGTGGAGAAAAACGTGGGTTTTTTGTCAATTCTCTTTGTTTTGTCCAAATGTATTCTAATCTTGGGAGCGCTCGCTACCTAATCGGATTATTTTTTTAGTCATTCCGTAATCTTGTTAGGGTGAGTTTTCTTTTTGGTGTTTCCTTTGTCTTTTGCAGTGAAAAAGTCTTTGCATAATAATTACATGCGTCGATTCGAAATCCTCTATCACTATTATAAATGAGATTTTTTTTTAAATATGTTTGGATGTTTAAATGTTTTTAGTCAATTATGCAATAAGCCGTTGTGGTCCAGTGGTTTGACCTATGCACTCTCAAGCATAGGGTCGTGGGTTCAAGTCCGGGCTCGCACCTCTGAGTTTTTCGAAAATGTGCGAATTTACATTTGTAATTTACCATGAGCCTTACGGTGAAGGAAAACATCGTGCGGAAACCTGAGAAGAAATTCAATGGTGAGTGTGAAGTTCCCAATCCGCAGTGGGCCCGCGTGGGAACTACGGCCCAAGCCCTCTCATTCTGAGAGGAGGCCTGTGCCCTGCAGTGGGACGTTTATGTATAGGCTGGGATTATGATGTTATCTATACATATAATAAATCTGTAACAAGTCGGTGTCTGTACATTGAAGATATTTGAGAAAAACTGTCACTAGGGCTATTTATTAGCGCAATAGAACCCAAAACAATGATTTTTAGAATTATTGTCTGTTTGTCTGTTTGCCTGTTTATCTTTAAACATGAAACTACCGTGAGACTCACTCATAGTGAAAATAAACGGATCACTCATGTCTTAAAACGAGTTTAACTCGACATGTTTCGGGCTAATCCGTAGCCCTTCCTCTCGGAGTCGCACGTCACGGCGGCTGCCAAACGTGCACTGCGTGCTAACGCCCTGGTCGCGCGGCTACTCGACGCAACTGACAGCGACACACAACTACCCCCGTTTTCATCATCACTTTTATTGTCATTGTCAAATGTAGGGTAGCACACAACACTAACCACATCACTTTGTAAAGGTTCGCCCACACTCACCGTTGACGCAGTACGAACATTCAACACTGTTTTCCAACTCGGGGATACTGACCAACCACTATCCCGATTAAAATTTGGATGACGACCAATCTCGATGGCTTCACGCACCTTCCGCGGAATGAAAAACTTTTCTCTCGCAAGTACGGAAGCCTTATCAAACCGGATGTAGTGCGTCGAGCCCGAGTCCATTGAGTGTTCGGCCACCGCAGACCCCTTGCTGTCTTGCTTTTTCATACTGCATATGTGCTCCGATAACCTTGTGGAAACATTACGTCCAGTCTCTCCGGTATAATCCTTGCCACAGGAACATGGAATTTTATATACTCCGGGACCACTAAAGGGCTCCCTATCCTTCGGTGAACGTACCAACTGCCTGAGACTGCCTGCAACTGCCTGGACGTAATGTCCTGGACTTCAGGAACTACTGCTCCGATTAGAAAAATTCTTTCAGTGTTAGGTAGCCCATTTATCGAGGAAGGCTATATATCATCACGCTAACACCAATAGGAGCGGAGCGGAGCGGAAGAATGTTTCAAAATCGGGGTTTTTTGAAGTAAAACTTTAATAGGCACGCTCTTCGGAGTTCGGTGGTGAATGTGAACGCGGGTGGGGTTCGGTGGGGGGGGGGGGGGGGGAATTGAAGAAAAAACAAATTGGATAAATAGAATAAGCTGCCCAAATTACTAATTCCACGCGAACGGAGTCGCGGGCAAAAGCTAGTCACAAATAAATGGTTTATTTTCTTCCATAAATAGGTACTTATCAAACATCCAAGACTCGAGAACAGGTGATCGTATTTAACCGACTTCATAAAAGGAGGAGGGTCTTTGTTCGACTGTATGTTTTTTTTCTATGTATGTTCATTTTCATATATGTACACCGACGGGTATTGAACCTGGGACTTCAAGCTGTGTAGTCAGATTCTCTGACCACTAGACTGTCCGGTCAAGACACAAACTTTCACATTTATTGTATTAGTACCTATTTAAGGTATATCTAAGTTAGAACCTAGATACCACATAGAAACGTAGAAGGTACCAAGATGTTGCTTTTAGTCTTAACGTATAGGTGCTTCGATCAACAATACAACTTGTTGATCGAAGTATAGGCGTGTTTATGTGTAGGTATGTTAAGATCCTACTCTTTCAATCGACTTAAGAAAAGAAGGACAATCTATTTTAAAGTGAAAAAATATGGATCACTCACGTCTTCAACGAGTTTAACTCTACGTGTTTTGGGCTAATATGTAGCCCTTCTTCCCGGAGCACATGGCACGGCGGCTGCTCCCAAACGCGCACTACCCGCCACCGCTCTCTTCTCTGGTGATTTTTTCACTATGAGGTAGTTTCATGTGCAATCATTATTTTTCAATTAACTGCGAGCTCTCGCCCGCGACTCTGTGCGTAGAATTGGTTCGATTCTGAGAGATCTAAGAAATTTTCTCGAAATAAAAATTATCCTATGTCCTTCCGAGAGTGTTATATTGTCTCGATACCAAATTCCATCTTAATCGGTTAATCGGAAACAATTCGTTTATCGCTCTCCCGCGAGAACTTTGCAATTTTTCGGGATAAAACTTTACTATCCTATGTCCTTCCTAGGGTCTCTAACTATCTCCATACCAAATTTCATCTAAATCAGTTCTGATTTAAGGCTATCTTTTTGTATATTTTTTTTGTAATCTGTAACTGTAACATTGGTACTGAGAATCCCGAGCTTTTTGATCCTACTAGGAAGTTTTTTTTCCGTTCTGTTACCATTTTTCATAGACTTTAGATATAGGACCGTAACGAAATGGAAGAATCGAAAATGATATGGAAGTTTTGGGACACTTTTTTACTCTTAGTAGGATGGAAAAAGATCGTGATTCTGAACAGAAATCACATGAAATTTAGCGAATTAAAAAAAAGTCAAAAGGTGTTACAAAATATAAAATGGCTCAGAGACGCCAGACAGATTTATAATATTAGTATGGATTAATACCTAACTTTAAAAATGCAATGCGAATGCTTCTTTTGAAAGGGACCACTTCCAAAATAATTAGTCTCAATATAATTATTATCAAAACAACAAATTGTTTTTGTTACTTTTAAAACAAAGTGATACACAAATCGTCCAAAAACAGGCAAACCTTGAACTACTAAAATTGGTAATATATTTGAATTCTTTATTAACAATTTATAAACACAAGGACAATAAAGTAATAAAAATAAGAACGACTCCGATGCGGGCGAAAATTACAAAATACGCGTTTGTAATACTTGAAGCCAAAAGCTTTCCCCTTTGGAGTTAAACCGGTTGCTAACAACAATGAAAATGCAAAATTACGTAACAAAAACACGAGATTTTTTAAATGTTTGATTGGAATTTATGTGTTGAATGAAACGAATCTTTAATAATAATTATTAAAAATCAAATGTAGACGATAATTATTTAATTTCAATATTATCTATGTTCAAATTACTCGTGTCGTATTGATAATTGCAAAAAAAACATTAAAAAGTAATTAATATTTGATAGAGGTCATTGGCTTACTACAATGTAATCGTTTATTTAAAACATTTCACGACTTTTAATTATGGATTTTCTTTTCGATTTCATATTAGATATTAGAATAGTGTTAAATAAAAAAATATTGACGCATTGGCTGGAAAAACACAGCTTAAACCGAAAAAAAAACAGAAAAAACATGCTGTCAACTTACCGCGCGGGAAAAATGACAATCACGGTTGCACTGATTATAAAAAAATTAGAACACAGACACTTCACTAGGTTTTTCTTTTTTTATGGCACTGGCTTCACACGTTGTGCACTGGGGTTGCCACACTACGCAACGCTTCGGTTTGCGTGCTGGACGCGGACTAGGGAAGGAATTTTGTTTTGCCGACTCGTCGCCAGTTTGTGTTGCCAGCGTAGGAAGGATTCCCGGTGGGGAGAATTACCCTGTTTTCGAGCGAGGGGGATGTTTGATGTTTGGGGTGAGCCGTATTATTGCTCACTTTACTTTTGTATTCATAGGGGTTCAGATGATTATTTTTTATGTTAATCGATTGTCGTTGTTATTTTTGTTTTCAATGGGGATAGATTAAGTTAAGTTTTTTCTTTTCACAGATATCATTTAAGACTTGACTCAAAAAAGGGAGTGTATTTACCTGTTTCATCGTGGTTTTTTTAAAGCTCATTTTATCTTGGTGGCTCTTATATAAGTTTCATCAATTTCAGTGCCATTTTTGAGGTGCGGGATTTCTTAATTATAGTCATGTCTAGAAGTTGTACTAAGTAAGTACTTGAAATTCCCTGATAGGTCTCGTTAGAACCGTTTCAGGGCCATCTTTTATCAAACTTATATATTTTTTCGTTCATGATGGTTTAAGGATTTGCCATACTGGATGCGTTCTGCAGTCTGCGGTCAGATCAAATTGAACGTAGCCCGCATTATGTATGAACAAAATTGTCGGTCTCTATATAATTTTGTATAGATATGCGATCTGACCGTGCGACTGTCAGTGTGGCAAATCCTTTATAACATAAAATCCAAGCACAAATACCTTTTTTGGCAAGATACGTAATAATAAAACAACTAAGCTACTCCAAACTCAAAGAAATCAAATCAACCATTTACAGAGTTAGGTATTATATTCTGACAACACTGCAAAGAAATGAGATCGTTAAAAGTAGGTTCGATCGAGGCCCGGCCTGCACCTATGAGTTTTTCGTAATTTATGTTATAATGAAATTTACGGTGATGGCAAACATCGTGAGGAAGCCTGCATACACTTGAGAAGAAATTCAATGGTGTGTGTGAAGTTCTCAAACCGCACTGGGCCGTATGGGAACTATGCCCCAAGCCCTCTCATTCTGACAGGAGCCTTGTGGCCAGCCGTGGGGCATATAATATAGGCTGGGGTGATGATGATTATTTTAATCTACTTTTAAAATAATCTTTTGCTTAATCAAGTTGATTAACATGATAACCTTTGAATATTTAAGATTTTTTATAGCCTATTAGACGTTTCGCTACTGGAAAAAGGCCTTCCCTTCTTTCCATCCGTTTTTATCCCACGAATCTATCATATCAAAGGAATTAACAGTAAAAAATTAAAAGCTCCCAAAAAGCTCTACCATCCGCAATTTACCCACGAACTCGGGTAAATCTCCGCGCTGGCACCACGAAAGCTGATACCTGCTCACTCACACACGCGCGTCACGGATCGCGTTACACAAAAGGGCGGCACACACGCACATCACGGTACGTATAATTGTTATGACACGATTATAACAATTAGGTGAAATGTTATGAATGCGTTTTTATGATTATTTGTACAAGAGACGTTGCTGCGGGATTTTTATGATATGGTTATCACCAGTTCAGTGATTAGTCGTTAAACATGCTTAGAAATGGGTCAATATCCTTTTTAGGGTTCTGTATTTATGAACTGTGGTCCAAGCCCTTTCTTTTTGAGAGGAGGCCAGTGCCCTGCAGGACGTATTTAGGCTGGGATGATGATAATAATGTATTTAAGTCAAAATATATATGTATTTTCAATGTAGGCTATCGCAAGCACTTATGAAAGATGAAGAATCTCCCACCGGTTCGGAAAAACCCTGTTGAGAAAAATCCGGCAAGAAACTCAACAAGGTAGGTATGTAGCACAGAAATAGTAATAAAGAGGAGTCCACTTTATTATTATTTCTGTGGTATGTAGGTATATATTTATCAAAGAAATAAAAAAAAATGTAGGTATCGTAGCTTTCAACATTTTTCACTTTTTAACTTACGTGTTGATCTTTTGCTAAATGTTCCTTCTATCCACTCAAAGGTTGACTGGTAGAGATCCCTTTTAGGGATAGGTTCGTCTATGTACTTACATATATCTCAACGGTTGTAAATAGTGTTTTTTCCTTATTTTTGTAAAATAAACGGTTTAAACATGAAAATACCGTGAGACTCACTCATAGTGAAAATAAACGGATCACTCACGTCTTAAAACGAGTTTAACTCGACAGTTTCGGGCTAATCCGTAGCCCTTCCTCTTAGAGTCACACGTTACGACAGCTGCCAAACGCGCACCCATAGTGCGCTACACGAACGCTAGCGAAAAGTGTAGTTCGCAACCGAACCTAAATACAAACCGGATAACGGAAGACATCCTCGCTCTTCCCCCATTAAAGGCTAGGGCTGTTTCCGCTCGCTTGAACCATTATAATGAGTTCAATTTGTTTCAAACTAAATACATACTGAAATATAGATGCATAGAAAAAACCCCAGAAAAAAGACCAATGCTGGGAATCGAACCCAGGTCCTCAGCGTTCCGTGCTGCGTGCTTACCCCTACACCATCACTGGTCTAGCAGTTAGCGACGAATCTTTCCCATACATCGTACACTTCAGTCTGTTATAATCACATTAGGCAGTGATAAAGTGAATATATGGTTTCACGGGATGACCGTAAAAGTAATAAAAAAATGAAGTTGAAGAAAATAAAAAAATAAATAGAAAAAGATACTTCATACTTAACTTGTAAGAGTTCAATTTGGTTCAATTCAACTGAAATGCCAGAATTTTATTTCATTCCCATATATCCATAAATTAAGTAAATTGTGGGCTTCAGTTTGGTACAGTCGCTGAATGAAAAGGTTTAAAGAAAGAAAGAAAGAAAGAAAATACATTTATTTACAACATCACAAGACACAATATTATACAAAACAAAAAGGCAATACTAAAGCTAAAGATAGAATGTGTCATTGCGGTTGCAAATCGGACACTGGCTCAGCATAATGCTGAGGCGTTTAAAGTACCCCAGCGCTGATTTTCAGCCAGTACCTTTTTTACTTTTCGACTCTATGTCAACGAGTTCAGGCCCGACCGAGCTTCTTGCGCTAATAAATTTTAGGCATTCTATGCACTCGTGTGTGTGCGTGAAAGCAGCTAGAATCAAAGCCGTGCGTAAACGCAAGCGACACAAGCTCCCCGTCCGATGGCCGAAGGAGGACTAACCAGGGGGGGCACACTTACATATATCACACTTTTCATGCGACTACAGCGATCTCTGGTTGTTTGGTAAAGAACTAAATTAGCGGCCATCTTGGTTGACTTGTCAAACTTGTCAGTTGTCATTCATCGGCCATGGCCATGGCGTACCAAATTGCACGGTCAAGGACTTTAATTGATAGGCCACTTGCCAATGTTCTTATTTTAGCCGTATAGTGCAAATCGAGTTTAGCCGCTTATACTTCGTATATGCTGATTTGAATTAGACGGCTAAAATACGAATAGTGGCAATTAGCCTATCAATTAAAATTACGCGTAATTATAGCTGTACATCACTACCAACATATACATATAGATAGGTATACATCTATAGATACGTCACATTAGTTCTTCACCAGGGCGTAGGGCAGCAGCACCTTCCATACATGCATATTTGACCATAGAGTTGCCACTCTTGTTCATATAATATTACAATACTCTTTGGGACTAACGCAACTAACTATACGGACAAGGGAGAAGCACGACGGCTCAAGATAGGTTGGTCAGACCGCGCGAGTATTTAGGTATTTTCATCGTATTACCAAAACAAATACTTACATATTTTAAAAATGTAGCATCACTAACTAGGCCCTAGAAAACATCTTTTTTTATAATCATTCAAAAAGTCATGACCTGCCGTGCAGTGCAGTATTTACGCCGTACGGATTTATTTTATTTTGTAGAGACGACTTTGGGTTTTTTCCATCGTGCAAACTACAAGTAATCGTGTTTCGTAAATCACTGGTCGTTACAGTGAATCCTCAAATCAAGCTTCAAGCTTTCAAAAAATGAGCGTACTCCTACCTAAAAGGCCGGCAACGCACTTGTGACGCTTCTGGTGTCGCACGTGTCCATGGGCGACGGTAATCGTTTACCATCAGGCGATCCGTTTGCTCGTTTGCCCCCTATACCATAAAAAAATATCTTAAGTACATATTTCAAACTAAATACAAACTGAAATATAGATGCACAGAAAAAACCCCAGAAAAAAGACCAATGCTGGGAATCGAACCCAGGTCCTCAGCGTTCCGTGCTGCGTGCTTACCCCTACACCATCACTGGTCTAGAAGTTAGCGACGAATCTTTCCCATACATCGTACACTTCAGTCTGTTATAATCACATTTAGGCAGTGATAAAGCGTATCTATGTTATGCCCTCTACCGAGAGACTTCAACACTCCTTCGGAGCTACCCGCTCACCTGGACCAAGAGATGGCGCTACTAGGCCCACTTTTACAAGTTAAGTCTGAAGTATCTTTTTCTATTTATTTTTTTATTTTCTTTCTATTCTTTCTATGGTTTCACGGGATGACCGTAAAAGTAATAAAAAAAATGAAGTTGAAGAAAATAAAAAAATAAATAGAAAAAGATACTTCATACTTATCTTAAGTACACATGAATTTCAGAACTTAAGTTTTGCTAGTAATGATACGGCAAGTTATTAAATGAATGCATTAAATGCGCTAAAAGCTCGGCGCGCCCTTAAGACCGAAAAGTGACGATCCTTTTCATTCGGCTAAGTACTACTAAGGGCCTACGCTAGCTGACGCGGACGCCCGCCGCGTGCGCGCTCGCGGGTCTAAAATGTACCGAAAATCCGTCGCACGCGCCCGCGCCACTTAGCGCTGTTCATACAATTTCTTATAGACGCGCGCTCGACGGGCGTCCGTTCCGGGTAATCCGCGTCAGCTAGCGTAGGCCCTTAAGTACACGTTGCATGTGCATAACGCACACTCGTGAAAAATTTAATATCTTTTGATGTAGATGTTAGGATTTTGGGATTTTACAGGGATCCCGTGGGAATATCGAGATAAAAAGCAGCCTAACTATGTCTTATTCCAGACGTTCAACTACTATTAACCGAATTTCATCCTTTAGCGTTGATTAGTAACAAACACACGCACTCGCAAACTTTCGTATTTATAATTAACTAGCTGAAGCCAGCGACTTCGCCCCCGCTGTAGTAGATTAAAACGTGTTTTCCCGTGGGAATGTGATATTTTCCCGTGGTAAAAAGTAGCCTATTTCACTTTCCAGCCCCTCAACTATGTGCATACAAAAAATCACGGCAATCCATCGCTCAATGAACTGAAACAATTGGGATGTTGACACCACCAATCAACTGACGTACTTTTTATGAGCTGTCAAAACACATTTCTCCCATAGAGTTTGAATGGCAATAGCAACATATGACGTCACTTGTTCGCATACTCAATTAACTAACTATTTATTTGTTTTAAAGCAACAAAAAATGTAATTTTGCAGTTAATCGAAAATTAATCTGGTTTTCAGGGATAAAATAAAGCGTTTTTTTACTGGAGTCGTGTCTTCGAATTATTTTTTAATGGTGTCAACATCCCTATTCATCATCATTATCCTAGCCTAAGTATGTCCTACTGCTGAGCTTGGGATCCTAGTTAGATTTCCTAGTCTAGGAAAATAAGGCTCATCCCAAGCCTTAGACCAAACCTCTCGCAAACCAGTGATTTTTGGCGTTCCTGAATAGCAGTTCATCCCTATCCTCTCGCAAACGACCGAATCACCGCTCGCAAACCGTGTTGGGCCGTTCCTTAATTTAGCCCTAGTTTTCATACCAAATGTGTTATAAGGGGCGTTCAATAAAAAGTGAGAATGAGTATGTTATAAACAACTTTTACTAAATGTCATTTTATTTTTCGACATAGTCACTTTTAGCATAATACACTTAGTATATCTTTTTTCTAAACTTAAAATTCCATTTTTAAAAAAGGTCTCATCTTGAGTACTTAAAAAATCTTGTACTGCAGCGACTACCGCGTCGTCGTCTTCAAATTTCTGGCCTCTCGGGTATTGTTTCAATCTCGGAAATAGGTAGAAATCACTGGGAGCGAGATCTGGTGAATACAGAGGATGCTTAAGGATATTGAACCCAGCATCACGAATTGCAGCCATTGCAACGATGGACTTGTGTGCCGGGGCATTGTCCTGGTGGAACAGCACAACTTTCGAGAGTTTACCTCGCCGTTTTTCGCGGATCTCATTGCGCAATGTTGCTATTTGTTTGGCGTATAAAGTGCCCGTAATAGTGGCTCCATGTTTGAGATACTCAATCATTAATACCCCTTTACCATCCCAAAAAACAGAGCCCATGACCTTACCGGCAGATGGGCCCACCTTGAATTTCTTCGGAGTTGGAGATGATGGCCTTTTCCATGTCATAGACTGCAGTTTCGTTTCAGGGTCGTAATGATGGAGCCATGTTTCGTCCATAGTTATAAATCGCGCCAAAAAAAGTTCCCGGTCTTGCTGTATCAGGTCCAAAGCTTCTTGACAAATCTCGACTCTAGTTTGTTTTTGCGTGTCAGTAAGCATTCTTGGTACCCAACGCGCAGATACCTTTTTCATACCCAAGCGTTCATGTAAAATATTATGCACGCTCCCCGTTGAAATCTTTACATTTTCCAGCAATAAAACGAACCGTGACACGACGATCCGCCAAAACCGAGTTTTCAACTTTTTTCACAATTTCTTCAGTTATTGCAGTAGTAGGGCGTCCGGAGCGGGGGTCGTCCATGGTCGATGTTCTTCCATGTCTAAATTCGGCGCACCAACGTGCGACTGTCGAATACGGAGGAGCATTAGACCCTAAAGTGTCCCGCAAATCTAAATTGACTTGGTCCGTAGAAAAATTTTTCAAACACAAGTATTTGATAACGGCGCGCAGTTAAATTTTCTCCATTTTCGCTAACGTACTCAATAGCATTGCAAAGACATTACCGTATTTTTTTTAAACAAAGGACAGTTACTTTCTTTTTCATAGCAATCAGCTAGATAGATTAGCTTTACCGGCCAGTATTTAATTTCCTAATATTGAAAGAGTTTGCATCTCATTCTCACTTTATATTGAACGCCCCTCGTAGAAACGTCGCGATCCAAAACAAACAAAAGAGACGGGCCGCGCCTCCATCTCGTCTCTTCTAAGGGCATAGGTAAAATGAAATATCTCAATGCCATACCGAATATCCGGATTTCATCATGATCGTGTGAAAACGAAATAAACAAACTCACTTTAGTGATGATATTAGTTTAGTTAGGATACTTAGGATTATCCAAAATACTAGGGGCGTTCAATAAAAAGTGAGAATGAGTATGTTATAAACAACTTTTACTAAATGTCATTTTATTTTTCGACATAGTCACCTTTTAGCATAATACTCTTAGTATATCTTTTTTCTAAACTTAAAATTCCATTTTTAAAAAAGGTCTCATCTTGAGTACTTAAAAAATCTTGTACTGCAGCGACTACCGCGTCGTCGTCTTCAAATTTCTGGCCTCTCAGGTATTGTTTCAATCTCGGAAATAGGTAGAAATCACTGGGAGCGAGATCTGGTGAATACGGAGGATGCTTAAGGATATCGAACCCAGCATCACGAATTGCAGCCATTGCAACGGCGGACTTGTGTGCCGGGGCATGGTCCTGGTGGAACAGCACAACTTTCGAGAGTTTACCTCGCCGTTTTTCGCGGATCTCATTGCGCAATGTTGCTATTTGTTTGGCGTATAATGTGCCCGTAATAGTGGCTCCATGCTCGAGATACTCAATCATTAATACCCCTTTACCATCCCAAAAAACAGAGCCCATGACCTTACCGGCAGATGGGCTCACCTTGAATTTCTTCGGAGTTGGAGATGATGGCCTTTTCCATGTGATAGACTGCAGTTTCGTTTCAGGGTCGTAATGATGGAGCCATGTTTCGTCCATTGTTATAAATCGCGCCAAAAAAAGTTCCCGGTCTTGCTGCATCAGGTTCAAAGCTTCTTGACAAATCTCTAGTCTAGTTTGTTTTTGCGTGTCAGTAAGCATTCTTGATACCCAACGCGCAGATACCTTTTTCATACCCAAGCGTTCATGTAAAATATTATGCACGCTCCCCGTTGAAATCTTTACATTTTCAGCAATTAAACGAACTGTGACACGACGATCCGCCAAAACTGAGTTTTCGACTTTTTTCACAATTTCTTCAGTTACTGCTGTAGTAGAGCGTCCGGAGCGGGGGTCGTCCATTGTCGATGTTCGTCCACGTCTAAATTCGGCGCACCAACGTGCGACTGTCGAATACGGAGGAGCATTAGACCCTAAAGTGTCCCGCAAATCCAAATTGACTTGGTCCGTAGAAAAATTTTTCAAATACAAGTATTTGATAACGGCGCGCAGTTCAATTTTCTCCATTTTCGCTAACGTACTCAATAGCATTGCAAAGAAATTACCGTATATTTTTTTAAACAAAAGACAGTTAGTTTTTTTTTCATAGCAATCAGCTAGATAGATTAGCTTTGCCGGCCAGTATTTAATTTCGTAATATTAAAAGAGTTTGCATCTCATTCTCACTTTATATTGAACGCCCCTCGTAGATTCCCCAGAATTCTATAAATGTAAACAGAATATGCTATCAGTAATCCATTAGTCAATTCGTATTTAGGAGTCTAGATAAACAAGAAGATACAGCTCAACACTGTCTATTATAGCATTTAGAAAAATCTGTTCGAGGCAGCTGTTTTACGTCCTTCCATATTTATGTAAAGTTTATTCAAAATAGCTTAGTAAATACATTTCAATTAGATTAGAACTAGAGTTACACAGTCCAATTAGGTAGGTCCAACTTCGAGGAAGAGATCAATCGACGAATCCGACTCGACTGGGCAGCGTTCTGGAATATCCTGTACACAGTGACTCAGGTCTAGGTCCATGCTCAGCTCAAAAGTCTTTGACCAGCGTGTGTTGCCAGAGATGAACATGCTCACTCAGAGGGCGTTGGAGAGGGCTATGCTCGGAGATTCTCTGCGGGATCGCTTTTGCCAGACTCAAGTGGCAGTGGGCAGGGCACATCGCTAGTAGAACCCGATCGATGGGGCCGAAAGGTCGAGTGGCGTCCGCGGACCTAGGCCTCCAACAAGATGGACCGACGACGACGACCACGTTAAGGTGGCGAGAACGCATTCATCTGTTTGTTTGATCTGTTTGGCGAGCCTTGGGGGAGGCCTATGTTCACCAGTGGACGTCTTTCGGCTGAAATGCTGATGAATGATGACGTTCGTTAGTAACATCATGGCGTCCCAGCCCCATAGGCGCGACGAACAAGCTGCGCGCTCGACTAGACGGTTTGTTCTGTGGCGTAGAGAGCACGTCACTTTGTTTGTTTTGAGGCGGTAAAAAGGTTAATACGTTCGCAAATCGCCAGTGTGTGCTCTAATCGAATTGATATTCATTCGTGGACGGCAAAAAATTAAATAAATAAAATAAATAAGTAAGTACGGGGTTTTAAATGCACCCTACTTTGGTTTGGTTACCACTGCACTAGTATGGCTTTATTTTCGCTATAACACTACTGCTGCGTGTAGTGGTAGTGTTAGTGTTGATTCGCAAATAGATAGGTAGTTTTTTCTTTCCATTTACGCGTTTTATTTTGTATTATTTAAGGGTTACGGGATTATAATCTGTCCCTAGGCCCTAGCCTCGTGCCTACGCTACGCTAAACGCTTGATGTTATTGATGTCTTTCGTTTTGCTCCTTTAAAAAGGGGCAAAGGCAGTCGGGGCTATGCATTCTGTGTCGTACTTTTTATTATTTTTTATTTTGTATTGTTATTATATTAGTCGTGTTTTGTGTTGTATATTTTCAGATGTGTGTATGTATTATTATTTAGTTTATACTGTTACTGTGTTATTGCTGTTGCCAAGTTTTAATTGTCGGATTGGTTCCAACGGAAGGCCAGCGTCGGCTGCAAGGCCGACATCATGCTGAGTTGGGACCATTTCGTGACAATATTTATTAAGTATCTGTTTCCGATTTCTCTCTTTGTATTTGTTTTTTTTCTTTTGTCACGAATAAATGTTTTTCTTTCTTTCTTTTTCCTAATTGTGTAGACCTACTTACCTAGACACTGGTCCCACCGCCGGCGAGTAAGCGATGAGCTTTCGGCCATTTTCTCACCCAAGAATCGAATAAAAGATGATAATCGCTCCCGTGTAAATAAAAGAGAGATATATATATTTATAGTTCATCGCTGACTCTCTCTTCACAGTTGATCGCAGCAATAAAAACTGTCAACGATAAAATTCGCTCAGCCGTACTCGGCGATGAACGCTTGGCGATCAGAGCGATCATTCTACCGTACAATCGCCCATCGCACTCGAACACTCGCTTATAGCCGAGCGACAAAACTATATAGAAACTACACACTCGCTTCTCGCCGCTCGCCCACTCGTTTCTAGTTTCTAGTTCTACTTACTCGTTTATCGCTCGTCTCCGGAGGTGGGACCAGGCCCTATACTACGAAGCGCGAAATTCGAACTTCGTTTCATGCCGTTCCTTTCACGCTAATGGTATTTATTACGAGAGTGAGAGGGACCGCACGATCCGAACTTCGAACTTCGAATTTCGTAGTAACCCCCCTGTGCCTATCTAGTCTAGGTAATAAATATATAGAGCACATATTTCACGCCCTTCCGCTATTCGCGCCAAAATTTTATAGGTCACTCTATTTCGTTTATCCCGTGCGTCTGACGTTTGACGGATGGCCGCCATTTTGGATAATTTATGACGTCATAAAAATGGCGTCTGTCACAGGCAGCGCGGGCTGTCGTTTAGTTTTTTAAAGCCCTGGGAATGAGGGGGCGGTTCATAGGCTTTTTATTTTAGTGGTAACAGGTTAACTATTTGAATCGTTATCTGTATTTTTAGTTTTTATTTAAAACTTCACTTCTATGTCAAATTAATCAACTTCATTTAACGAACTGAAACAATTACTTTGCTCAGCCGCGACCTGACGATAGATGTTCATGAGTGGTGAGGTGGGGGAGGAACTGCATGAACACGCATTTTTTACATAAACGTAGCTATCGTAAGGTCGCAGGTGAGCAAAGTAGATACCTAATTGTTTCAGTTCATTAATATGGACATTCGCAAAGTAATGCCTGATTCAATAAATCAACTTCATTCATTCATTTTAGTTAGGGAGGCGAATAGGGGAATTTTCGGCAATACTCGAGCGTGGTAGTTTAAGATATGAGAGATACCTTAGACCTAATAGAATAACCTTGTAAAGTATTTAGCTCTATATGTAGTGACGCGCGCCTAGGATAGACGATCAGATTAGTAAAAAAAAATGGATAGTCTGAAATACTCGAGCGCGTCAGATTAAGATATTGGGGGTTGATTTTAGTGTTTAAAGACTAAATTTAACTAATCTGACGATAAGTCCTTGACGCCGCCGAGTTATAGGGTCGCGAACTTGTAAAAAAAAAACGTTAATCCGGCATTCTCGAGCGCGATTTTTTTATTTTTTATTTTGAAGAATATAATCTAAAACTTACTAAAAATACAAAATCTGCCGGTTTCCGCATGACCGGAAGTGTGGAGGAGCCATTTCGTCTTCCTAAGAACGCGTTACGGCATATAAGTCGCGAACGATACATTTTACAAAAAAAAAGTTTAAATAAACAAAAAAGGTTATTTTATTTTACACAAAAAAGGTCTCTTTACATTTTTGTCCAAAGTTAAAAAAAAAGAAACCAAAAAACCTTTTTCGGTCAGATTAAGAGAACCCACCAACATTTTTGTCAGATTAAAAAAATATGCTTTCAGGATACCGAGATAAACCTCCCCTATGAAAATCTGACGCGCTCGAGTATTTCAAAAAAACTTTTTTTTTTGCATTTTCAAAAATTCATCGTATCTTATCGTCACGCCAAAATCGTCAGTTTTTTAAAGGGAGCTTCCTTGGGGCCTACTTAACATCCCTTCCGAAAATCTGACGCGCTCGAGTAAATTTTTTTTTTGCATTTTTGACTACTTTATATGCCTACCCCCACCACGCAAACCGGCAGATTAGTATACCGTTGTTATCAGAGGCACTCGGGGCATACGTAGTATGAATATCTGACGCGCTCGAGAATGCCCAAGTAACTGTTTTTTTTAACATTTTTGAAAAACCGTACACGCCAAACCCACCGCTTAAATGGTTTTTGCCATACGAGCTTTTCTTTTCGAAATTATTTTATCTTTCGATTTTGATAGGTCTCGACGGCGCCGTTGAATTACGCCATTTAGCTACCTCGCCTCCCTAACTATTTGTTTTAAGCCAGCTGAAAAACTAAAATTTCTCTCTCTCTCAAATGTGGTTCTCGAATGCAGACCACGGACTGGCGGAATTTTTAGGGTTCCGTACCCAAAGGGTAAAAACGGGACCCTATTACTGAGGCTCCGCTGTCCGTCCGTCTGTCACCAGGCTGTATCTCATGAACCGTGATAGCTAGACAGTTGAAATTTTCACAGATGATGTATTTCGGTTGCCGCTATATCTAACAACAAATACTGAAAACCAGAATAAAATAAATATGTAAGGGGGCTCCCATACAACAAACGTGATTTGTTTGCTCGTTTTTGCTCGATATTGATAACGGCAACAGGTAGACGCTTGAAATATTCACAGAATATTTAATTATATGTTCACAATACAATACAATGACTCTTTATTGTACACCAGAAATAGTAAGCGATACAGAAAACAGGTAAACAGAGAGAAAGTTACAAGGTAAGCAATAGGCGGCCTCACTTTAAAAATACCTAAATAATTAAATTAAAATAAAACAAATACCTATTTAAGGGGGGCTCCCATACAAAAAACGTGATTTTTCTGCCGTTTTTAGGGTTCCGTAGTCAACTAGGAACCCTTATAGTTTCGCCATGTCTGTCCGTCTGTCTGTCTGTCTGTCTGTCCGCGGCTCAGCTCAGAGACTGTTAGTACTAGAAAGCTGTAATTTGGCATGAATATATATATCAGTCACGCCGACAAAGTGATTGAATAATAAAAAGTAAAAAAATTTTTTTTAGTGTACCTCCCATAGACGTAAAGTGGGGGTGATTTTTTTTTCTCGGCTAAACCTGTATGTGGGGTAACGTTGGATAGGTCTTTTAAAATCATTGCGGAGTTGCTAACATGATTTTTCTATTCAGTGATCTGTTTGCGAAATATTCAACTTTAAAATGAAAATTTTCATTAAAATCGGCCGTCCCCCCCCCCTCTAAAATCTAAACTGTTGGGTGGAAAAATTTGAAAAAATTCAGAAGGGTAGTAAATATATCAAATTTACTAGGAAAATTATAGCGGCTAAGATTGCTTGGAAATTATTTGTAGTTTAAGAGTAAATAGTAGCCTAAGGTATAAAACATACCTAAACTTGGATGATTCCGAACACATACGAAATCCTTAGAAAAATATTAATTGATTTTTTCGTAATGGCTACGGAACCCTACCTTGGGCGTGTCCGACACGCTCTTGGCCGGTTTTTATTATAGGTAATGGTACGGATCCCTTCGTGCGCGGGTCCGACTCGCACTTGGCTGGTTTTTATGATTAACCACCACTTAATGTGGTCAAAGTTTTGGGTTTCCATCCGAGTACATTCGACGTCATAAATAAGTGATCACTTTCGTACCTTGTCGCTTTCAGTCGTTACATATTTGCGTATGGCTGTGCTAACATGACGTTAAAGTGACAAGGTACAAAAGTGATGACTTATTTATGACGTTGACGCTATCTACATGTCGTACCTTTTACGTAAAAACCCAACAAGGCCCGTCTTGTGTTGCATGTGATAATGTAAGTCTAGGTAAATGAAAATAAAACAACACCTGATTCAACATTTATTTTTATTATCCTTAAATGTAAGCGTCAATAAAAATATACAACACATAGAAACAACCACAAATAACACTATCACAAAATAAATAACAATAAAAAAATGTCTTTTCGTACATCGCAAATACATTGAATGACTGCAAAGAGTAGAAACAAAATGATACCATTAGTTGGTAGTGCAGGGCAACAAATTATAGCGACTGATCCGTATTCACACCAATTTCCTACACCGGTGTGACTATGGTTCATTTTATTTATCCGTAGTCACACTGGTGTGACTACAGTTTATTTTAGCCGACCCATGGTTACATTAATGCACCCCCCAACCATAATTCAGTTCAGAAAATAGGTACAGTACTAAGCCAAAATATTTATCTTTTTTCATTCATTTTCTACTCTTTATCCCTATTTTCTACAGTATTATATTATTTGTAATAATAAAATGTATTGCAGACTCTTATTTTTAATCACCACTGGTACTTTATCAAGATCACCTACATCAACTAAAATTATCTCGACGTTTCGTCCACATATAATGTTTTAAACGTTGCTAGTTTTCACTCATAACTCTGTATTACCTCTCACGGAATTTATCACGTATAGTGACATAATGTGGCCAAAACGTCGAGGTAAATATTAAATGTTATTTGCGTGTTAAGTCCCAAGTGACATTAATTCAAAATTATTTGTTTTTAAAGTTCAACCATATACGGGCGTATTTGAAAAAATCAAATGAGGTGTGAATTAAGTAACTTTTTATCGACAGTTTGATGTTGTAGACTTCGATGGAAACATATTTTTAATACATTTGGTGGGCAACTGTAGAGATGAGTAGATAAATATCAAACTCCAATATGTTATGGTGATTCTTGATATTTAATGAAAATAGAATAAAATAAAAATGGAAATTTCTTTTTTAGATCGGTTAAAAAGCACAAATAGTAATACGATGTCAATTTATTGTACGTAAAAAACTTAATTCACATTTAAACGAATTCATTGAATTAGGTTTTTTTATTAATTTATTTAAAATTCGTATTATGGCGTTACGATATAGCACTAGAAACTCGTTATAGCAACTTTATACAGTATACCAACAATGTGCGACCGAACACGCGTTATTAATACTACAGGTAATCTATGCACTCGCCAACATGCGTGTGCGCAATAAAATGCAATCAAATGTAGCCTGCGAGTGCTAATAGATGCGACTTGGCCAGCCTTAACATTTCAGGTAGACCGTTCGTTTGTGGAGTCTACGGGATATCTTTACGATGTTGATGCCATATAGCAATACAGTGTACTGTCAACCGCGGGGAAAAGCCAGTACTGACGGGAGGGGAGGGGGGAGTGATTTTGTATGCAGCACTATAAAAATATATATTCTGCGGAATCAAAACAAGCGACTTGGCCAGCCTTAACAATTCGAACATAGCACTCAGCTAGACCGTTCGTTCGTGGAGTCTAGGGGATATCTTTATGATGCTGACGCTTGATCGCAATATACTTTACCGCCGCCTGCGGGGGGATGCCAGTAATGGAGGAGGGGAGGTGACATTGAACGCATCACTATAAGAATAGATATTCTGTGATATCGAGAAATGCGACTTGGCTGGCTTTAAAACGTTCTAACAGACTGCTCAGACAGACCATTCGTTTGGAGAGTCTTCGAGATACTTTCAGGCTAATAATAATTATTATTATTATAGTCTACCATCGGCTTCGACCGGAAGCTAGTACCGGCTGAAGCGAAGAGTAACCATTCTGTACGCAGCACTATTAGAACAGATATTGTGGTGGTTTGGGAGATGCAAAATAGTCGGCCTTAATCATTCCAACATACCACTCAGCTAGACAGTTAGTTTGTGGAGTCTAGGGGATATATTTAGGATGTTGACGCCAGATAGGAATGCAATGAACTGTCGCCTGCGACTGGAAGCTAGGTTAGCTTGAGCGAAGAGTAACCATTCTGTACGCAGCACTATTGGAATACATATTCTCTGCTTTTAACAGTTATAACGTACCACTCACTCAGCCAGACCGTTCGTTTGTAGAGTCTTTGGGATATTTTTGTAATGTTGAAGCCGGATAGTGTAACTGAAGTAGTCATGCTATATGCAATGCCATTGACAAAGATATTCTTCAGAATCGAGAAATACGACATATTATATTATTATATGTATACATATATGATATTTTTGTATTGTACTGTATTGTACGACCAGGTCAGTCTTAACAGTTCTAACATAACGCTCGGATAGTTCATTTGTGGAGTCTAGGTGGTATCTTTATGATATTGAATTATTGACGCTGGATCACAACAGTCTACTCTAGACTGCGGGCGTAAATCAATACTGATTTGGGGGGCAAATAGCGACCTATTACACAGCACTATTTTAAATAGAAATTCCATGGAATCGGAAAAATGCGACTTTGTCAGCTTTAACAATTCGAACATACCACTCGGCTAAACCGTTCTTTTGTGGAGTCTAAGGGATTTTCTTTATTATGTTGACGTCGGTTAGCAATACAGTCTACCATCGCCTGCGATCGGAAGCCAGTACTGGTGGGTAGAGTAACCTTTATGTACGTAGCACAATTAAGAATAAATATTATGCTGGGATCAGATGCGTCTTGGCCGGCCTTACTATTCGAACAGACCACTCAGCTAGACCGTTACTTTGTGGAGTTTTAGGTATATCTTTAATGTTGACGCCGGATCGTAATACAGTCCACCGTCGCCTGTGGGGCATAAATAGGCCCTGTACCTACTATTAGATATACCGTGCTATGTTATAGCTTGCACTGGGCACCTTTTCTGGGAATGTTTGTGATGAATGGCGCGGGGTGTGCGTAGAGGCGCCTCCTGGACTTAAATTCCACCAGGTCGATTATTTTAACGGGCTGTAAAAAAAGATACAATTAAAAATGAGTATTCATAATCCAAGCTTACATGGATCCCACTGCATAGACTCTCTGAATGAGAGGACTCCAACCGTAGTTCCAACGCGGGTCGAGTACATGTAGGGAACTTCACACACGCCATTGCATTTCTCAATGTTTTCCTTCACCATCAAGCTCATGGTAAATTTCAAATGTAACTTCGTACATAAATTACGAAAAACTCAGAGGTGCAAGCCTGCGAACCCACGACCCTCTACTTGAAAGGGCATAGGACAAACCAATGAACAATTTATTTGTACTTAATTAAATAACATTGTAAACCTGTTAAAAAATAAAAAATAAATAAAAAAATAAATATCACAGGACAATTCACACCAATTGACCTAGTCCCAAAGTAAGCTAAGCATAGCTTGTGTTATGGGTACTAGGCAACGGATAAACATACTTATATAGATAGATACATACTTAAATACATATTAAACACCCAAGACCCGAGAACAAATATTCGTATTATTCATACAAGCATCTGCCCCGACGCGGGAATCGAACCCGGGACCTCAAGCTTCGTAGGCAGGTTCTCTACCTACTAGGCCATCTGGTCGTCTACCTGGTGGTCTGGTGGTTTTGTGTTTCGAACAAAGTTTACCTTGTTCAGTTACTTGAACCGTTGAAGATTCTTCGACACTCGTAAGAGCTTCTTAGAGCCTAAATAGGAATGTTGACACCACCAATCAACTGACGTACTTTTTATGAGCTGTCAAAACACCTCCTCCCATAGAGTTTGAATGGCAATAGCAACTTATGACGTCACTTGCTCGCCAACTCAATCAACTAACTATTTGTTGTAAACCAACAAAAAATCTAATTTTGCAGTTAATCAAAAATTAGTCTGGTTTTCAGGGCTAAAATTAAGCATTTTTTAACTGGAGTCGAGTCTTCGAATTATTTTTTAATGGCGTCAACATCCCTATTGACCAAAGGTAGTATTTTGACTGTGACTGACTAACTTGCCCATTCATCTATTGGTATATTCTAGATATTTTTTAAGACGCAGTGAATTTGTGTTTGTACTGTTAGCCTGTGTGAGTGTTATGGTTGTTATAAATAAATGTTTTTCTTTCTTTCATTGTTTAACGACCGCTTTAGCCTAGTTGGTAGTGACCCTGCCTACGAAGCAAGAGGTCCTGGGTTCGAATCCCGGTAAGGGCGTTTATTTGTGTGATGAGCACGAATATTTGTTCCTAAGTCATGGATGTTTTCTATGTATTTAAGTGTTTATTTATCTATATAAGTATGTTTATCGTCGTCTAGTACCCATAGTGCAAGCTTTGCTTAGTTTGGGACTAGGTCGATTTGTGTAAGATTGTACCCTAATATTTTTTTTTTATTATTATTAGTGTGTATTACTTACCTCTTTCTCGGGCATCTTGCCGTCTCCATTTTCTTCGACACCAGCGCCCCCCTCCGCCGTCGAAACTATGTACACCGACAACTTCTGACGGTTCTTCGACGAGTCGCTTATATGTTCCTATAGCAAATAAAACGAGTTATGAAGATACTAGTTGCCCGCGACTCCGTCCGCGAAGAATGGGGGGGGGGGGGGATAAAAACTAGCCTACGACCTATTCTCAGACCTACCGAGTGTAGAGAAAAAAGATTCATAAAAATCGGCCAAGCCGTTTCGGAGGAGTTCGGTAACAAACACCGTGCCACGAGATTTTTATACACCGTGAAATTTTAGTGGTTGTTTTCCCGAAACGTGGTGATTTACTATCGATTGTACAATCGATTGTACAATCGATTTATAATTACTATTTTGACCAGAGTCAAAAATCCAATTGTGAAAAACGAAAGTCGAAAATGACCGCAAACCAATAGTAACGCTTCGTCGGTACCTAACCTATCGTACGATCGTACGCTACTTGTACCAATGAAGCGTTACTATTGGTTTGCGGTCATTTTCGACTTTCGTTTTTCACAATTGGATTTTTGACTCTAGTCAAAATAGTAATTATAAATCGATTGTACAATCGAAACTAAATCACCTCGTTTCGGGAAAACAACCACTAAAATTTCACGGTGTATATTAGATAAAGAAGTTAGAAATAAGAAAAATGTGTTATCTTACCTTGTAGAACTGTATTAGCTCCTCCTTGTTTATTGTGTTCAACACTTCAACTTCTACACGGGGCCTGTCAAAGTTGTACACCTGAAAAAGATAATATCATATCCATACTTAGTAATATTATAAATTTGAAAGTGTGTAAAATAATAAAATATTCTTCACTACAAGAGGTACTCACGAAAAAAACCCGAGCCCATTTGATGTAAGGGCCAATTATAGCCGGGTTTCCATAGTAAGTTGGCTTACATCAAATGGGCTCGGGTTTTTTCCACAGACTTAGAATATAATAGCAGACTTGACATAACGAGTCCAAATAATGGCAAAAACGCACACATCTCTATCACACAAACACTTACCGGTGATAGGTTAATCCTGGTATATTTCCATATGTAACACTTTCACAGAGGTAGGCACTACATTTCACCATCTTTAAATCTAAATCAGTTCCAATTTTCATGAGAAAAACATTAAAAAATCTCAGTTTACCAAAAAATTCGCTTGCAGATTCGGCAGCTTATTCTATATGACTGACGTTCAAAACATAGCATGTGTCATTTTTTTCAAGGTTTCTTGGACAGTGTTGTGACACATGAGAAAACGGGATGACAATATTCCTGATCATTGTAGCGTGAGGGAATAGGAAATATGTACGCACACACACGTAGTTATGTCAAGTCTGCTATTATATTCCAAGTCTGTGGTTTTTTCTTTATAAATAAGATAAGATAAGATAATTTATTCAATAATTTGCAGAACAAGATGGCATGAAATACAATGTTTTACAAAAGTCTATACAGCACGTATGCCTGCACTAGGGTTACTAGAGAACTCTGTGCCGCAGGCTAAACAAGCTATCATAAATAATTAAAATAAAAAATAATCAGCTAAGCTTAACAGTGCAAATATTTTATAAAAATATGCAGACATAAAATAAATTTGAATCCAGACACAATAAAAAAATAACAAAATATTCGAAGTAATTACAAAATAGTATAGCTAAATCAATTGTTTTTTTTTTAAATCTAAATCCGTTATACATAAGAAGGTATTAAGGTCGTATAAACCATACTTCTATTGCAGTTTTTATCCGGGTCAGAGCCGATGCGAAAATTTGCTGACTAAGAACTATACTCTATAACCTGTGCATTGCCTGGGGGCGCCAACATTGTTAATTCTGTTTATTCCGACTAGTTCCATTATCAGTTCCATTGATGGAACTAGTTGGACTTTTTTCCGAGTAGTTACATTCAACGTAATAAAATAAGAACGAGTGTAATTAATAGAAGGTACTGAATTTCGATTCCTTTGCTTATTAAAAAAATGATTTATACTTAGGTACATTCCATTTAGTTCTATTAAATTAACTCTGCATTATTAATGTAACTACTAGGAAAAAACAGTCCAACTAGTTCCATTAAGGAAACCCTTTTCGTTGAATGTAAGTACTCGCAAAAAAGTCGGTTTACGGACGATAGTTTCACGTGACAACGTCATAACAAAAATGAAACCAGGCGGTCACCCATCCAAGTACTGACCGCGTCCGACGTTGCTTAACCTCGGTGATCGGACGAGAACCGGTGTTTTGTCAAAAATCTCGAAAACGGTGCATCCTACGGCAGAATCAAATAAATTTTCATCCCCCCTTTAATACCCCCATGTACGTTACACTGCGTCATCCTTTTACGTGCGTGCAGCCGGCGTTCATCGATTTATTAGACGTTGTCACGTCAAAACCAACCAGTTCCACCAATGGAACTGACAATGGAACAAGTCGGAATAGACCGTTCATTCGGCCCCGACGGACTCTGGTTACCGTTGAGTTTCGGGGCACCCGTAGAACGTTGTTTAGACGTCGCGTAGCCGTACCTGAGCGCTGATCTCGCTCCACATCTGAGAGGCCTTCGTGGACATGCGCTTGGGCCGCTCGAGCCGCTGCGCCGCGAGCGCCGCGCGATGCTTCACGAACTCCTCCTCTGACATCTCCTCTAGATAATCCTGATGAACAGTGATAGGAATTAGGTGAGCTAAAATACCTATTCTTCGCATGAGGGCATAATATACAGGAGAAGGGCATAATATAAAAAAAAAAAAAAAAAAAAAATGAAGTTGAAAAAATAAGTACAAAAAAAGATACTTCATAGCTAACTTGTTTATAATATACAGGGCGGGAAGATCGAACGCCACACGGAAGGCAACTGCTTATATTTATAACAATTCCGGAAAAATAA
The DNA here is from genome assembly GCA_947859365.1 of Archips crataeganus. Classification (NCBI taxonomy): domain Eukaryota; kingdom Metazoa; phylum Arthropoda; class Insecta; order Lepidoptera; family Tortricidae; genus Archips; species Archips crataeganus. The sequence goes on along the minus strand of OX402073.1, from coordinate 10,018,929 downwards.
CCGTTTGAGAAATAAATCACTTTATGACCAGGGAGCGAAACTTTGGTGCGGGTGACGTCATTATGACGTGAAGCCGCATGCAGGATGTTTTTAAAACAAAATTGCGCCCTCAAATGTTTCTTGTTTAACGACCAGATGGCCTAGTGGTTAGAGAACCTGACTACGAAGCTTGAGGTCCCGGGTTCGATTCCCGTGTCGGGGCAGATATTTGTATGAAAAATACGAATGTTTGTTCTCGGGTCTTGGGTGTTTAATATGTATTTAAGTATGTATCTATCTATATAAGTATGTTTATCCGTTGCCTAGTACCCATAACACAAGCTTTGCCTAGCTTACTTTGGGACTAGGTCAATCGGTGTGATTGTCCCGTGATATTTATTTATTTATTTTATTTATTTATTTAACAATTTAGTGGTGATGTAAATTAAAAAATACGATATGAATAAAATACCTAACTAATCTAATTCTAAAATAAATATATATTTCCTCGAGTGAATGAAACAACACAACAAAATTTAATTTAAAATAAAATTTTATGCAGAATGCTTAAAATTGAAACGTAACGTCGCATTTTTAGCATATGTAGGCATAATATTAACTCTCGAATCTCCCGCCAGTTATTAAAATTGGCGTCGTACTGGCCATAACCCTCATAACCGCTAATATTGTTGAAGGTCAACCTATCTTCATCTAAATCAATTGCTTTTGATGGCAAAAGCAATTCCAAATCCCAAACCCATCCATGAAAATTTACTACGGTATATTTGACATTGATTATTATCAGTAAACTAAAGTGGTCTTAGGAGAAGCAGTTTCAGAACGATGGAATCGCTCCCTGACCACAATACTGGGCTGGCTTAGAGCCAGGATAAGTGTTGCCATTATACGTGCCACCAGTATGTGCATCCGCGGCACACGACACCGTTTTAAGCCCGCTGCCAGGTGGCTTAAATAAATAAATAAAATAAATATTAGGGGACAATCTTACACAAATCGACCTAGTCCCAAACTAAGCAAAGCTTGTACTATGGGTACTAGACGACGATAAACATACTTATATAGATAAATAAATGCTTAAATACATAGAAAACATCCATAACTCTGGGATAAATATTCGTGCTCATCACACAAATAAATGCCCTTACCGGGATTTGAACCCAGGACCTCTTGCTTCGTAAGCAGGGTCACTACCAACTAGGCTAAAGCGGTCGGTAAACTAAACTTGGGTTAAACTTGGGTTTGACGACGGCGCTGCCCTCCCACACATTAATCAAAATTGAATGTTTTGTAATTTATTGTTATTATTATGTTCTTTCCATGTATGTTCCATTGTAATGATTTTAAGGTAATCAAAGGTTCTATCGTTTGTAGATATTTTATATTCAATTAAATAAGTCTTCATAAATAATAGAATAACACACACAAAAAAAAAGTGGTCTAGATATAAACACTCTGTATGTGGCTTGACGTCATACGTCTGTCATCGGCACCAAAGTTACGCTCCCTGTTTATGAATTGTTAAATAATGTGAAATACCCTCCTTCACCCCCTCCCCCTGAATTACCTGCGCCCCCTTCAGGAAGGCCTCTATCCTCTGCTCCAGGTAGGCGGGATGGCGGTCGCTCTGCACGATCACCCGCAGCCCCTGGACGCCGTTGGAGCGCCGGACGCCGCTGAACACTATGTAGCCCAGTTGTTCCTATACAACAATATACATGTTTGCACCTGGTCCCAATTGCATAACAAAGTACAAGTTATATTTAGACCCCGTTATCTTGTCGCACTGAAATTGTTTTTCAGTAGAGCGTGAATGTTTCTCTATCGACCTTCTTGATATCGATGCTTATAAGTACATATAATGCAATTGATTTGCTTTTAAGTCTATGCCTAATCTCAACGTCAAAAAATAATTATACAGTTTATAAAGTATAACATGTCAATTTCGCAAGCAATCACAAAATTAGAGACAATCAACCGACCTTTCAAAATAATTGCCGTTATTCATGTGACGGAATATTTATAAAAAGCTATCTTTAACATTAAAAAACAATGCTGGACATCATACATTGCAAAAAATTTATATGCTTAACAGAGGCTTAGAAATAGAAGTAATGAACGACGATTCGACGATCCATGCAAACCCAGCCTCCAATACTTCTCTTTATTTAAGAGGGTACGATGGGCACCATTTCTCCATACAAACGTAATCCCCTGTTTCCTCCCTGGATAATGGCTTTAGAGCCAATTTTTTTTAATGTGTAATCTGTATCTACCACAGCTATGCCCCTATGTTTCGTTTTTTCCCATATTTCAATTAACATAAGAAATATGAGCTTTCAAAAACTGAAAAAATTGCCCAATTTCAACGTCATTTTCAGACACTCATCAGAAAAGAATCCCTGATATAAACAAAAAAAGGAAAACATAGGGGCATAGCTAAATCTGTCCTCTAAAAATACCTATTTCTCAAAAGTCTCTCAGCCATCGTACCCTCTTAAGTACGCTCCCGTTACATCTGTCGCAGTGGAAAGAAATTTTTCATTTTTAAAATGGATCTTTTCAAATAGAAGCCGCAGCATGACTTCAAAAAATTTAGAGCAACTTTTATTTGTTTGTTTATTATTATTATATATATTTTTATACAAAAGTCATAATACCTAGTGCCTCCTCTTTGAAATTATCAGTGACATACAGTATCGACATTTAGATAGTCGATAAAAAAAACATTCACGCTCTACTGAAAAGTAATGACAGTGCGACAAGATAAAGGGGTCTAGTTATATTACAAGCGTAACTCTCGCTTCAGTTATATTAACTAGAAAGGGAGTTCCGCTTGTAATATAAGTTGTACTTTGTTATGCAATTGAGCCCTGATGGAAAGTGTAGATTAGGCCAAAGGGGTATCTCACATCGGTGAAACTGAACCGTCTGTAACTAGTCTAGCTTAGTACGTCTTAGGAATGTTGAAGGGAACCAATGGCAATGGTCAGTAATCTCTATCGTTTGCCCAAACATAACGCTTGTTCGGATTAGGCTAGTATTTTAGTCTAGTAGCGAGTAATTTAGTAGCTAAACGTGTCAACCCCGAAAAATTGGTCGAGTAGATTAATAAGTAATTTAGTCGAGTCAATCCATTTTATTCTATTCTTTTTAGTGGTTTAGTAGTGAGTAGCACCCCCCACCACGCGTCCGTGCTTACTCGGCCGCCGGCTAAACAAGTCCGAACCTGCCGATTTAGTTGAGTTCATTAGATGGCGTGAAAATGTCTCGACTGTAATGCGAATGATTTTTAGGCAGTAGCGAATAGTTTAGCTACTAAATTCATCGCTACTAGACTAAAATTCTAGCCTAAATCGACAGTGGAAAGGAAAGTCAAGTGAGAAACGGACTCGTACATTTTTTTTAGTTTATTTATTTACTAGCTGTTGCCCGCAACTCCGTCTGCGAAGAATAAGGGTAGGTGTAAAAAAAATTGATAAAATTCGGTCAAGCCGTTTCGCAGGAGTTTTTATTTTTCATTTATTTTATTTAGTTCGATAACAAACACAGTGACACGAGATTTTTACAAGGTTTTTACTAACTTGCGATGTATGTATGTATGTATGTATGTACGGGACAAATCTTGGACGTCAAATTCGACTAACTTTCAGTCGTCGCATTCACTTGAAATTTGGTATACTTATGTAAGTTGGATGACAATGCAAGTACAGTCAACAAAAAGGCGAAAAAGCTTGTGTTAAAAATGTTTTTTTTTTTTAAATAACTTATTATATATATTAGACTAGCTGTTGCCCGCGACTCCGTCCGCGAAGAATAGGGTATAAAAGATAACCTACGACCTACCGAATATAAAGAAAAAAAAATCATAAAAATCGGGCAAGCCGTTTCGGAGGAGTTCGATAACAAGGGGCCATCCATAAATTACGTCACACATTTAGAGGGAGGGGGAGGGGGGGGGGGGGAGGTCAAGCGATCTGTGACACTAGAACAAAATAATGACGATTTTCATGGTAATAAGTGTGACAAGGGGGGGGAGGGGTCCAAATTGATCGAAATTGGTGTGACGTAATTTATGGATGGCCCCCAAACACCGTGACACGAGATTTTTATATATTAGAAGATTTCTACACGCTTTTACACATTTTTCCACTATTATAAACCATAGCTGGTTTATGCAACCCTGTAAACGAGCTCTTTATAATTATATTTCAGACGATCTCACCTTAGTCCTCAGCACGTTGAAGCATGGCTCGGACAGTGTTTGGGCGAGTAGCTCTAACGCGACGTTCGGGCGAGTAGCTCGCACGCCGCACGCGTAGTACAGGGAGGCGCACGACGACTTGTGCACTGCGTTCTCGGTTTGGCGAAGATAGTGGGCTCCTGCAGATGGGTATATTCATCAGCATCGTAATTAAATATCACGGGACAATTCACACCAATCGACCTACTCCCAAAGTAAGCTACTGGGCTGTCCCATAAGTAAAGAGACAAGTTTGAAATGAAAATATTTAATGAAAAAATATAATAAAGTGCTAACATTTACATTAAGTCCAATCAAGAATATATTCAAATTTGTTATTTTATATTAAATTTGCTTGTGGAATGCCTTTATAGCCAATTTATCTGAGGTTTATTGTTGCTCGCCACATTACAGCTTTTCCTGACCTAGTTGCCACAATTTTAGCCAATCTAGTCCATCGACGTTTAAATGCAGCCAATAATTTGGGTTTTTCCGTTTTTTTTTTTATATTCTCGTTTGCATAAATACCAAAAAGTTTCAATACCACGAGCTTGGGGGACATTTGGGGCGTTATTATGTTTTCGTATAAAATCTATCCCCGCAGCCTGTAAATGTTGGGTGACTTCGGTGGCGTAGTGGCATGACGCCATATCCGGCCAGATTATAATTTCTTCCCCATGGTAATATTTATCAATGAAGGGAATCAATCGCTTTATTATACATTCTCTCAGGTAAATGCGTGCGTTCATAGAGCCTGTGCAAATATATGGTTCAGACGTGTTACCACTCTGGTCTATGGCTTGCCAAACTAGGTATTTATTGAAAAATTTGGCCTTTGGTATGATTTTTTGTGAATAATCTACAGCGTCCCGAACCCGATTGTTTGCATGGTAGTATTGCTTCCCAGGAAAGGAACATCCATTGGGTCCACGGGCACGTAGGTCTCGTCATCAATTATACGAACTTTTTTCAGTGTTTTTTCATACCCTGTTCGGCATCCTTTTTTAGCTCGCACATCCTGGTCTTTAATATATTTTTCTCAAACATGCTATGAAATATTGACGTTATGTTCCTTAAAATACGCCACGAACTGTCACGTTGCAGGTGCGGCTAGACGAGAGGTCAATAATGGAATTTCATACAACATTGCTGGCCAAGGCCAGCAAAGTGATCGTCTATTGTTTTATGTGACACAGCACCATGACGTTTAATAGGTCGACGTGGTCGACGTGGATGGATGGATGGACGGACGGATGGACGGACGGACGGACGGACGGACGGAGGGATGGATGGATGTTGATGGATGGATGGATGGATGTTGATGGATGTTGATGGATGTTGATGGATGTTGATGGATGTTGATGGATGTTGATGGATGTTGGTTGATGGATGTTGATGGATGTTGGTTGATGGATGTTGATGGATGTTGGTTGGTGGATGTTGGTTAATGGATGTTGATGGATGTTGATGGATGTTGATGGATGTTGGTTGATGGTTGTTGATGGATGTTGATGGATGTTGATGGATGTTGCTTGATGGATGTTGATGTATGTTGATGGATGTTGATGGATGTTGATGGATGTTGATGGTTGTTGATGGATGTCGATGGATGTTGATGGTTGTTGATGGATGTTGATGGATGGATGGATGGATGGATGTTGATGGATGTTCTTGTTCATGGATGTTGACGGATGTTGATGGATGTTGATGATGTTGTTGGTGATGGTGATGGTGATGATGATGGCGGTGATGATGGTGGTGATGATGATGATGCATGTTTGAGAAAAACTCTATACAAGCCTTGGCCACGAACAGGGATTGCCGGCCTCGTATCTCTAGATGGCCTCGTTAACACTCGGCCATCTACAACTACTCGGCCGGCAATCCCCTATTTCGCGGCCGCTGCAGTAATGTACTATAGGAGCAGATAATTTTGCAAACGCTTTAAGCTGTAGGTCGTGTGTTTTCATTCGAGCTATACTTGACTTCGATATTTTCAATTTATCCGCAGCAACTCTAACAGACATCGAGGGATTCCGTTTATAAACTTTTTTACCTTATTTATATTCTTAGGTGACGAAACAGTACGTTTTCTTTCAGAAATATTTTTATAAATATCTCCGTGCGTTTCTTCAAAACGCTTATAATTCGATACAAAGTAGTTCTTCTGACTCCCTCTGGAGAAAAATGACGTGTCGTGTCCGTTTTTCCATGGCATTTATAAAATTGAAAAATTATTTTTGCAAATACTTCGTGTTCATCTCTCTTTATAATTAAAACTTTAAAAATACTTTCAAAATTCCCGCTTAATCTGACAGATATAATGCCTACGGCGGCCATGAAAGTTATTTTTCTTAAAAAAATAAAAAAAATTTCAACCAGTTTGAAATTTGAAATGTGTCTCTTTACTTTTGGGACAACCTTTAAGTAAAGCTTGTGTTATGCTAGGTTTACACGGAGCTTAGTAGCTAATGCTTAAAGTACTTGTCACTTACACTTGTCAAAAGTGTGTAAACATATTATTATTGTACAAGTGCTTAGTATTATAGAATACACGCATCTGACAAGTGTAAGTGGCAAGTACTAATCATTAGCTACTAAGCTCCGTGTAAACCTATCATTATGGGTACTAGGCAACGGATAAACATACTTATATAGGATAGATACATACTTAATTGCATAAAAAAAACTTAAACACATGAAGTTTAATCCTCAATAAGGTAGAGGCGATTTAGCGACCACACGCACTGACTTGAAATTCAACCTTATTGTTTTGGTAATAAGTTACAATATGACGACCAGATGCCAGACGGCCTAGTGGTTAGAAAACCTGACTACGAAGCTCGAGGTCCCGGGTTCAATTCCCGTGTCGGGGCAGATATTTGTATGATGATACGAATGTTAGTTCTCGGGTCTTGGGTGTTTAATATGTATTTAAGTTGTCTTACATAATTGTTATCTCGTATGCCTGTTGTTAACTGTCACGAATAAATGTTTTTTCTTTCTTTCTCTCTTTTCTCTTTATGTATCTATCCTATAAAATGTCTGCTACACATGTAACGATATAACGTAGCGATTAATCTGTGCAAACCAATTTGCGCAGATTTATCGATCGTGTGTATGACAATAATCTGCAACGATTTGTCGTACACACGATCGATAAATCTGCGCAAATTGGTTTGCACGTGTAACAGGCATATCGTTACATGTGTAACAGGCATAAGTATGTTTATCCGTTGCCTAGTACCCTTAACACAAGCTTCGTCCGCTGCTAAACATAGGCCTCCCCTGACGGTACGTGTCCAAATTCGTTGTCGGCCGAAGTATGTTCGAGCGACGTCGTCCAAACTCGACCGATCGAATCAAACGTTCAATCAATCAATCGTTCGTTCTTTGCATTCTGAAAGAACAAAGCATTTTTTTAGCAATAACGCACCTTTGTCAATTTCGACTTCTCGGTACAAGAGCAGCTGCTGAGCCAAAAGCGGCGTCGCGTCTTTTGGTAATCTAGAAATAGACAAAATACCATTAGACACACAGATAGACACACAAACCCACACACGTACGCGCGCACTCACTTGTAAATGTTGATTATTTCGATTGTGTTTTATTTAGTTAATTAGATCTAAGAAGTATGCGAAAATATCTATTATCAGGCTATTCAGGGTAAAATGGTTCCAACGGAAGACAAGCGTCAGCTGCAAGGCCGACATCATGCTGAGTTGGGACCGTTTCGCGACAGTATAATATTGTAACTGTTACCGTTTTTCTTTTGCTAATTTAAGATTATGTCACGAATAAATATTTTTCTTTTGAACCCCCGACACAAGAAGAGGGGTGTTATAAGTTTGACCGATATGTGTGTGTGTGTGTGTGTGTCTGTCTGTGGCATCATAGCTCATAAACGGGTGAACCAATTTGGATGTGGTTTTTTTAATAGAAAGCAGGTTTCTTGGCGATGGTTCTTGATACATTTTAACGAAATCGGTTCAGCGGTTTTAAAGTTATCAGCTCTTTTGTTAGCTGCGGAAGGGATTTTAGACGTGTAATGGGCATTGACTTAAACAGAGTCGGTTTTACCCTGTCCCATTTAATAGGGACGTTGACGCCATTAAAAAAATAATTCGAAGACGCGACTCCAGTAAAAAAACGCTTTAGTTCAGCCCTGAAAACCAGATTAATTATCGATTAACTGAAAAATTAGATTTTTTGTTGCTTTAAATCAAATAAATAATTAGTTGATTGAGTGGGCGAACAAGTGACGTCATAAGTTGCTATTGCCATTCAAACTCTATGGGAGAATTGTGTTTTGACAGCTCATAAAAAGTACGTCAGTTGATTGGTGGTGTCAACATCCCTGTTCGAGGGGGTAAGGGGCACCCCCCTAAAGCCTCACTTGTTCTCCACGGTGTCTGCTATCTTCAGCGCCCTCTCTCGGGTCAGGTTTCCAAACATGAGCCCTTCCACGTGCACCTTGCGGATGAAACGGCTCGCAAACTCGTTCAGCATATCCGGCGTTATCGCTGTACGGACACAGATCAAATTTAGACCATAGACAATAAATAATAAACAAATAAATAAAAAACATTTATTTCAGGACTGGAGTCCCATATACAGTGTTAGTTACATTCTTAATGCCTATGTTAGTAAGATCACAAAATAAAATATGAATTTAAAATCTAAATTACAATCAGAATGAAATAAAAAAAAAAAACAAAATTAAAAAAAATAAGTTAGCTATGAAGTATCTTTTTTTTTTTTTTTTTTTTGTACTTATTTTTTCAACTTCATTTTTTTATTACTTTTACGGTCATCCCGTGAAATCATATATTTCGTACTAAATACAAACTGAAATATAGATGCACAGAAAAAACCCCAGAAAAAAGACCAATGCTGGGAATCGAACCCAGGTCCTCAGCATTCCGTGCCGCGTGCCATACCCCTACACCACCACTGGTCTAGAGATTAGACACGAATCTTTCCTATACATCATACATTTCAATCTGCTAAATCATCACCTTATGCAGTGACAAGCGCACATCTATGTTACACCCTCATCGAGAGATTTTAACACTCCTTCGGAACTAACCGCTCACCTGGACAAGAGATGGCGCTACTGTGCAACTTTAATTTTTGATTCCCAGCATTGGTCTTTTTTCTGGGGTTTTTTCTGTGCATCTATATTTCAGTTTGTATTTAGTACGAAATATATTAAAAAAAATAATCTGTTCAATTCTGAGGAACGACAAGCGGGTACATTTTTAATAAACAAAAAAAAAGCCGTGGCCTATAATAGCCTCTCAGGCAGAGGGTCGTGTGTAGGGAATGCAATCCCGATCTCGCGGGATCCCGATCTCGCGAGATCTCGTGTAATTTTTCGGGATCAATCCCGAAGCATAATATGACGAGATCCCGTTCGAGATTGCCGGGATTGGGCGGCAGCAACGCTACACACATCTACTCGGGGCGCGAGCGGTGCGCGATAAACGAGCTTAGATAAATTAGAGTCAGTCATAAAAAAAGAAATGAATTTATTTGAGTGTGGAGGAACAAGGGGGAGATTTTTGCAGTTTGCATATAATTGTTTAGTCACGCTGTTGCCAACCAGTGTTGAGTCGGAGAGGGCACTCTCAGCAGCTGGGTACATTGCAACGGACATTAGATGCCGTTTAGCAGTTAGCACTCTTAATACACTTTGATTTTTAAGAAGCTACTTTCAAAATCACCCGTAACTACTTTCTTATCTCCTTGAGTTACTACTTTTTGTTTTGATTATGCTAATTTCCAAAAAAAAACTTCAATTATTTCGTTAGTAATATTGAAGAATAAAGGTTTTTGTTTTCTTTCAAATAATATTTTATTTTAAATAACCTCACTATCACAAACAAGCAGTTTTCATCGTTTTCAGTCATTTACATTTTTTTTAAACTAGACGAGATCCCGAAAATTCCGGGATCTCGCAGGATTGATATTTCTAATCCCGCGGGATCTCGAATTTGCGATCTCGAGTCGGGATTGCATTCCCTAGTCGTGTGCTCAAATCCCGGCTCGCACCTCTGAGTTTATCGGAATTCACGTGCGAAATTACATTTGAAATTTACCATTAGCCTTACGGCGAAGGAAAATATCGTGAGGGCATACACCTGCGAAGGAATGCAATGGTGTGTGTGAAGTTCCCAATCAGCACTGGGCCCGCGTTGGAACTACGGCCCATGCCCTCTCATGTAGTGGGACGTATACAGGCTGGGACGATGACGATGGTATTGATGACGGTCCGTTAAAGATAAAGATAAAGATATTTTATTTGTTTAAACATGAGTATCAGTAAATACAGTTGGTCACATAAAACATTAAGTCCTTCATGCTTTGCCTTGCGGCGTACAATTTTTTTTTTATTGCATTGTGTGCTAATAAAACAAAATAAAAATCACAACAGTTGAATCCAAAAAAATCAAATAATATGTCAAAAGTAATTATATTAAAGTCTATTTCAAGTTAAGTATGAAGTATCTTTTTCTATTTATTTTTTTATTTTCTTCAACTTCATTTTTTTATTACTTTTACGGTCATCCCGTGAAACCATATATTTCAAACTAAATACAAACTGAAATACAGATGCACAGAAAAAACCCCAGAAAAAAGACCAATGCTGGGAATCGAACCCAGGTCCTCAGCGTTCCGTGCTGCGTGCCGCGTGAGACCAGTGATGGTGTAGGGGTAAGCACGCAGCACGGAACGCTGAGGACCTGGGTTCGATTCCCAGCATTGGTCTTTTTTCTGGGGTTTTTTCTGTGCATCTATATTTCAGTTTGTATTTAGTTTGAAATAGTCTATTTCATAAAAAAATTAAAAAAAAAAAGTCAAAAACATGCCGTTGACTTACTTTCAGCTGCATCCAGCAGTTGGCACCTCGTCCACACCAAATCGGACAGGCACAGAGCTTGTTGATACACGGCGTGCTAAAACATGTTTCTAAATGTTATGACAATAATAATAATAAAATTTAATATAGTATCACTTAAGAAACTATGTTAGTAAATAAATTAATTATAAAAACTAAAATTTTATATAATTTATTGAATCAGGCGTTACTTTGCGGAGGTCCATATTAATGAACTAAAACAATTACTTTGCTCACCCGCGACCTTACAATAGTTACGTTTATGCAAGAAATGTGCGTTCATGCAGTTCCTCCACCTCCACACTGTACGAACACACTCAAATCACATAAACCCAACCATCACCACCACCAAGCTACACTGACGCGTTTCGAACTCAACCAGAGCTCATCTTCAGAGTTACCACAACCGTATGCTATGCTACCAAATGTTAAAACTCTTTTAACTAAAATTTTACATAAATGAATTTAAATCAAACATAATCCAAATCAAATAAAAAAAATCATATAAAATGAAATAAATGAAATCAATATTAATTAACAATAAATTGAAAATAAATCACATAATTTTAGACACATGACCTCTGGATCCCATGTGTACAGGATCCCAGTTCTTCCAAAAGGCGCAAGCAGCAGACTCGAGAACAAGGTGCAAGAGCCTTGTTTGTTGTTTGCCTTGTACGCTCCCAGACAGAGGAGTGGCCTGGACTTCCGAGTTCCGCGTTCCGAGTTCCGCGTTCCGAGTTCAGAGTTCTGCGTTCTTTAGAATGTACTGAGTCTCTTACGATAACGCACACAGCAGGCGACTGAAACTCTCGAGCGATGAAAACACAGAACTCTGAACGCGGAACTCGGAACTCCAGACCGCTCTCTGTCTGCGCGCGCTCTTATATTATTTCAGAGCATACGTGTAAGCAAATGTCAATTTTATTTGGATTGACATAAGTGTCAAATTCTGATGATAAATTTGACGTGTGACTTGTGAGGTATGGTAATATTCTGGCGTTGTAGATTAGAAACAATCGATCGACGGCAACCACCAGCTACCATAGATTATCGATCGATTTGGTGCAATAGAGAGTATCGATCGAAGTGTACCAATCCACTCTATCGTCGATGCACGATTGATCTATTGATGTAGTAGAAATTATCGATCGATATCATGTCTATCATTGTATTCTTTTTTCTTAGATTATTTATACACTAGATAGAGCTTCGGCGGCATGAAAACGTTCCGAAAAATATAAGCCAACTTGGCTTATATGTCATTTGCCTCCCTTCAGTTTGAATGACGTAACGCGATCGTAATATGAAGCTGTCAAAAGAAATTTGTGGACGTTTTGTATCGCAATGTTTGCTACTGACACTCTATCTAGTGCATAAATAATCTAAGTCTTTTTTATTCAAATGACTTAGTTTATTTTATTTTCAAATGAAAAGAAAAAATAAAAATTAATAAAACTTAACTATAAACTAAATTTTATTCTACAATCGATAGATCAATTGTTGTGGTAGAAACTATCGATCAACGTCTACCAATCTATTCTACCATCGATCGACGTCGACAAACTAAGCCAGGAAAATGGATAACTGACTTTTAAGCCAGATAGGGAAGTACCAAGTATGGCGGATAGAAAATGACAGGGCAATATCAAAATTGTTAGAAAATATCATAAATAATCGGCTTGTTAAATTCTTGGAGGGAGTCTTCGTACTATCAAATGCACAATATGGCTTTAGATCGAACTATCAATTGCTGATGCTGTTCACGAACTAACGGACTACGTAGTGTGGGAACTATACAGGGATAATACAACAGTAGGAATATTTTTGGACCTTGCAAAAGCTTTCGATACGGTATATATTACTATTTTATATCAAAAGCTAGAATCCTTGGGTATAAGAGGAACCTAGCTCAAATCATTTACGAGTTATATAGATGAGCGTACCCAATGTGTAAAAATAGGTGATACTACTTGAGACCTGGAAAGTAAACCTCTTGGAGTCCCACAAGGTAGTATTCTAGGCCCTACGCTATTCCTAATATATATTAATGGCCTATAAGTTAACTTGTTGTACTTAAATGTAAATTTAATCATCATCATCATCATCATCCCAGGCTTTATACGCCCCACTGCAGGGCACAGGCCTCCTCTCAGAATGAAAGGCCTTGGGCCGTAATTCCCACGCGGGCCCCGTGCGGATTGGGACACACCATTGAATTTCTTATCAGGTGTTTGCAGTTTTCCTCGCAATTTAATAAATATTTATTATTATTATATATTTGTAGCTTATTTGTTTTGTAGCTTTATGTACATTTTTATTTCTGTGTTTCTAATATGTTACAGTATTTTTTTTAGGTGTGGCAATCAATGACTTTTTTCAAGTACCTGATAGGGTTGTTCCGCCTCGAAATTCTTGATCCCGCGGATGTGGTTCTCCTTCATGATGGCGAAACGTTGCGGGTCTGCCTGGAAGTTCACTATGTGGTCTATGATCTTCTCCAGTAGAACGTGTTGCTTGTCATCGTAGCCGTCTATCGTTATCTGTTGGGTTTATTCATATATGAACAAAAACGTACGGCTATGGTCTCCTATAAACGCCACCGGCCGCTTGCAGCGTCAATTCGTAAGCCGCGTTATAATGGTTACTATAGAAATGTACTATTACATCACACTTGCTCGTCAATGGTGATATTCCATGCCTGTATACTAAATGAAAATGGCCCAAATTGTCCTTAAGGGAGTTATGGATTTACGTACAGTTTTTCCTCCCAAGGGAGTTCTAACTTTAGTTTTAAAATTTGCAAACAAGTTAGTAGGTAGGTCATTTCAGACTAAGGAGGTTTCAAAGTTTCAAGTCAGCCAAAGTTTTATTTTATATCTTTAAAACTTAGCTATAACCCAATTATACAACACAAAACTTATCTATGCTTGATGAAACTTCATTATTTTTTAATTTTAAATTTATGTACGAGGGGCGTTCAATATAAAGTGAGAATGAGATGCAAACTCTTTTAATATTACGAAATTAAATACTGGACGGTAAAGCTAATCTATCTAGCTGATTGCTATGAAAAAAAAAACTAACTGTCTTTTGTCTAAAAAAATATACGGTAATTTCTTTGCAATGCTATTGAGTACGTTAGCGAAAATGGAGAAAATTGAACTGCGCGCCGTTATCAAATACTTGTGTTTGAAAAATTTTTCTACGGACCAAGTCAATTTGGATTTGCGGGACACTTTAGAGTCTAATGCTCCTCCGTATTCGACAGTCGCACGTTGGTGCGCCGAATTTAGACGTGGAAGAACATCGACAATGGACAACCCCCGCTCCGGACGCCCTACTACAGCAGTAACTGAAGAAATTGTGAAAAAAGTCAAAAACTCAGTTTTGGCGGATCGTCGTGTCACAGTTCGTTTTATTGCTGAAAATGTAAAGATTTCAACGGGGAGCGTGCATAATATTTTACATGAACGCTTGGGTATGAAAAAGGTATCTGCGCGTTGGGTACCAAGAATGCTTACTGACACGCAAAAACAAACTAGACTAGAGATTTGTCAAGAAGCTTTGAACCAGATGCAGCAAGACCGGGAACTTTTTTTGGCTCGATTTATAACAATGGACGAAACATGGCTCCATCATTACGACCCTGAAACGAAACTGCAGTCTATGACATGGAAAAGGCCATCATCTCCAACTCCGAAGAAATTCAAGGTGAGCCCATCTGCCGGTAAGGTCATGGGCTCTGTTTTTTGGGATGGTAAAGGGGTATTAATGATTGAGTATCTCGAGCATGAAGCCACTATTACGGGCACATTATACGCCAAACAAATAGCAACATTGCGCAATGAGATCCGCGAAAAACGGCGAGGTAAACTCTCGAAAGTTGTGCTGTTCCACCAGGACAATGCCCCGGCACACAAGTCCGCCGTTGCAATGGCTGCAATTTGTGATGCTAGGTTGAATATCCTTAAGCATCCTCTGTATTCACCAGATCTCGCTCCCAGTGATTTCTACCTATTTCCGAGATTGAAACAATACCTGAGAGGCCAGAAATTTGAAGACGACGACGCGGTAGTCGCTGCAGTACAAGATTTTTTAAGTACTCAAGATGAGACCTTTTTTAAAAATGGAATTTTAAGTTTAGAAAAAAGATATACTAAGTGTATTATGCTAAAAGGTGACTATGTCGAAAAATAAAATGACATTTAGTAAAAGTTGTTTATAACATACTCATTCTCACTTTTTATTGAACGCCCCTAGTATATCAAATAGTTTTGCAATAATTTTAGTATTTTTTTAACATGTTGGCAGAATCTGGCCGTATGACTATTCGAATTCTAAACTAAACACAGTTTACATTGTCTATGGTAGATGACTCGAAAAAAGTGACAATCTGTATTGGCTGGTAGCCATTATTTTATTCAATTTAAGTGTTTAGAGACATAATGATTATTTTTTGGATTTTTTTTTCTCGCAATGTGATGAAAGTCATTGTGTGTATCACGGGCCCGGCCCTTGATGCACAATGTACTATTGTAGTCTTCTTCAGACGTTGACGTTGGCGTCTTGGCGCCGTACGCGTCATTCAAACGCTGAAATCGCGTCTCTAGTTACTTCGCATCATATACAAAATGGCGAGATTTAATGAAGAAAATGACGGATTATTGATAGAATCAATGAAAACTTTTGATACACTATACGGTAACAGTCACAAGAATTTTTAAAATAATATTTTTTAACTCCAATGTTTATTTATTATTTATTTTATTTATTCATTTATTCGGGACGCCAACAGAGCACACACATATCGTTGTTACATTCATATCATAATTACATTTACTAGGGGCGTTCAATAAAAAGTGAGAATGAGTATGTTATAAACAACTTTTACTAAATGTAATTTTATTTTTCGACATAGTCACCTTTTAGCATAATACACTTAGTATATCTTTTTTCTAAACTTAAAATTTCATTTTTAAAAAAGGTCTCATCTTGAGTACTTAAAAAATCTTGTACTGCAGCGACTACCGCGTCGTCGTCTTCAAATTTCTGGCCTCTCAGGTATTGTTTGAATCTCGGAAATAGGTAGAAATCACTGGAAGCGAGATCTGGTGAATACGGAGGATGCTTAAGGATATCGAACCCAACATCACGAATTGCAGCCATTGCAACGGCGGACTTGTGTGCCGGGGCATTGTCCTGGTGGAACAGCACTACTTTCGAGTGTTTACCTCGCCGTTTTTCGCGGATCTCATTGCGCAATGTTGCTATTTGTTTGGCGTATAAAGTGCCCGTAATAGTGGCTCCATGCTCGAGATACTCAATCATTAATACCCCTTTACCATCCCAAAAAACAGAGCCCATGACCTTACCGGCAGATGGGCTCACCTTGAATTTCTTCGGAGTTGGAGATGATGGCCTTTTCCATGTCATAGACTGCAGTTTCGTTTCTGGGTCGTAATGATGGAGCCATGTTTCGTCCATTGTTATAAATCGCGCCAAAAAAAGTTCCCGGTCTTGCTGCATCAGGTTCAAAGCTTCTTGACAAATCTCTAGTCTAGTTTGTTTTTGCGTGTCAGTAAGCATTCTTGGTACCCAACGCGCAGATACCTTTTTCATACCCAAGCGTTCATGTAAAATATTATGCACGCTCCCCGTTGAAATCTTTACATTTTCAGCAATAAAACGAACCGTGACACGACGATCCGCCAAAACTGAGTTTTCGACTTTTTTCACAATTTCTTCAGTTACTGCTGTAGTAGGGCGTCCGGAGCGGGGGTCGTCCATTGTCGATGTTCTTCCACGTCTAAATTCGGCGCACCAACGTGCGACTGTCGAATACGGAGGAGCATTAGACCCTAAAGTGTCCCGCAAATCCAAATTGACTTGGTCAGTAGAAAAATTTTTCAATCACAAGTATTTGATAACGGCGCGCAGTTCAATTTTCTCCATTTTCACTAACGTACTCAATAGCATTGCAAAGAAATTACCGTATATTTTTTTAAACAAAAGACAGTTAGTTTTTTTTTTTCATAGCAATCAGCTAGATAGATTAGCTTTACCGGCCAGTATTTAATTTCCTAATATTGAAAGAGTTTGCATCTCATTCTCACTTTATATTGAACGCCCCTCGTATTAGTTTCGTATAGGCCCCAATTTATAGGCGAACACATAAAGCCTAGCCTAGGGCATAAATTTTATATACATATTTTTATACATAGGTAAATACTAGCTTTTGCCCGCGACTCCGTCCGCGTGGAATTAGTAATTTGGGCAGCTTATTTTTTTTTATCAAATTTGCTTTTTCATCAATTATGGCTGTCCTTAGTTCCTCGATATAAAAAAAATTACCCGCCCCCGCAACCCCCCTCGCCCCCTCCCAACCCCACCCCCCACCAACTCCCCCGCACACCAGCGTTCACATTCACCACCGTACTCCCAAGTCAAGCGTGCCTATAGAAGTTTTACTTCAAAAACCCCTGATTTTGAAACATTCTTCCGCTCCGCTCCGCTCCTATTGGTGTTAGCGTGATGATATATAGCCTATAGCCTTCCTCGATAAATGGGCTATCTAACACTGAATGAATTTTTCAAATCGGAGCAGTAGTTCCTGAGATTAGCGCGTTCAAACAACTAACAAACAAACTCTACAGCTTATTAATTCTTCTAAAAACTGTTCGATATTTTTTTTAAATAGACGTATCTTTCTTATTTGTGAACCGATTGAAATGAAACAAACACTAAATGTTAATCCAAGAAAATACCAACATATCAGTGAAAACCGCATCCTTCTAGGTTAAGCCGTTTCTGAGATTAGCGCGCACAAACGCACAGACAAACAGACAATAATACTAAAAAATCATTGTTTCGGGTTCTATTGCGCTAATAAATAGCCCTAGTGACAGTTTTTCTCAAATATCTTCAATGTACAGACACCGACTTGTTACAGATTTATTATATGTATAGATTACTTTAAATTTAATAAAAGTCTTATCCGTCTTATGCTTTCGTCACCATACTGCATCCAATCCCAACCAAATCCGTCCATTGTCTGCCCTTTGCTACCGACCCATTTGGAATGAATACGGGAATATGGGATGATATACGGGATGATGTACTCACGCTGATCCCATACTTGGCGTTCCCGATGCTCCACCTCAGCCCGGCCAGTTCTGCAGCGTAAGCGAACTGCTGGAGGCTGTCGCGGAACAGCAGCACCCACACTGATGTCAGGTTGCAGTTGATAGGGTCCAGGTAGGCCAGGGGGCTGGGGGGAGAAGAAAGTTTAACAAGTTTGGTATGAAGTATCTTTTTGTATTTTTATTTTGCCGTGACAACGTCTAATAAATCGATGAACGCCGGCTGCATCCACGAAAAAGGATGACGCAATGTAACGTTACATGTACGTACATGTTGTACGAGGGCAGGTCCAAAAGTTTCCGGCCTAACAAAGAAAAGAAGTGCATTTATTCACAAAACTTCTTTTATTTTTCGATATTATAGTCTTCCTCTATTTCAATTCAATCTGAAAAGTGCATTGGAAATAGAGGGAGACTATATCGAAAAATAAAAGAAGTTTTGTGAATATATGTTTGTCTTTTCTATGTTAGGCCGGAAACTTTTGGACCTGCCCTCGTACGTACAGAGCAGCGAAGGCCGGTACAGTACCCGGCGATAAAGAATGCACATCGGCCTTTAGCAAGAGACAATTCGCAGTTTACGACGATTTCCGAACACTGGCGACCGTCCATCAATAGCCGTATTTATTAAGTGACGTTTGATATCAAATAAATACTGCACTCCATGGACTTAATTGGTTTATGTCAAATTAATGACATGTAAAGTTTTGATATCTATAGAGGGTTGTTGCAACTACTAGAGAAAGGATAGTCAAAAAAGAGATTAGAGTATATTAAAAGAAACCTATTTTTTCATAAATTTAAATTTTCAAAAAATCTCAATTCCTTCCATTTCACTATCTGTGCTCTCAATTTGGTCAATATCACTGTCACTATCAGCCGTATTTATTATAAGTCTATCAGTGTAATCCATCATACAATTTAAAATTGGGGGGTTTCAATAACTCTATATTATATATTTTCACCGGAACGCGCCCGTACCCTACGGCACCTGAACAACGACTGACAAACGTCACATAAGTAGTGTGTAACAACGCTCTACGAAGCCGACATTTGCCGAGTCTTTTTCCAAAGACCGATGTGCATTCTTTATGGCCGGGTACTGTACCTATGTAAGTATGTTTATCCGTTGCCTAGCACCCATATTAATGAATTAAAACAATTACTTTGCTCACCCGCGACCTTACAATAGTTACGTTTATGCAAGAAATGTGCGTTCATGCAGTTCCTCCACCTCCACACTGTACGAACACACAAATCACATAAACCCAACCATCACCACCACCAAGCTACACTGACGCGTTTCGAACTCAACCAGAGCTCATCTTCAGAGTTACCACAACCGTATGCTATGCTACCAAATGTTAAGCTAACAAATGTTAAGTTTAGCTTGGTGCTGGTGATAGTTGAGTTTATGTGATTTGTGTGTGTTCGTACAGTGTGGAGGTGGAGGAACTGCATGAACGCACATTTCTTGCATAAACGTAACTATTGTAAGGTCGCGGGTGAGTAAAGTTTTAGTTCATTAATATGGACCTCCGCAAAGTAACGCCTGATTCAATAAACCCATAGCTATGTTTAGCTTACTTTGGGACTAGGTCAGTTGGTATGAATTGTCCCGTTATACTTATACCTATTGTAATTATTGAAAATACTACTAGCTTGAAATTCAATGGTGTGTGTGAAGTTCCCAATCCGCACATCAGTGGCGAAGGGTGCTAACAACTCGATTCCCAGCGGGTTGCCTAAAATTTTGAAGTAACCAAACGCTTCTCTTAGTAACCGATTGTTTGTATAGAGACTTACTCTTCCATAATAAACTTTTAAGTATTTTTCAAAATGGTGCAGTAACAAAACGCATCAAAATATCCACAAGACCAATCAGTCATTCATAAATTCAGTATTCCGGCAGGAATTGTACACTCACACATGTAAATATTCATTCATAAAACCATAGATTCACTACAAGCGTCTACCGTAAGAATAGGCATGGAATAGGCTGAAGATAACCCGGTCTCTATCGGCTTATCACATTTAAAAAAAGACTTTCTACATTGTGCATAAGGCTTAATTTCACTTTGACAGAAGCTTTTTTTTTAAATTAATTTATCTCAGTTGGAATAGCCAACGGAATTGACATTCATGCAGCCATTCGTAGACTTATTTAAAATTACTGGATCGAAATTTAATTTTAAAATATCGAGTTTTAGTGTAAAACAGAAAGTACGATATTTTATCTATTTTTATAATAAGATTTATAAACAGACATAATTAAACCGCCACGGGCTGTGCTCAGCGCGCTGCACAACACCAAATCGTATACGCTGTGCCGCGCTGCCGGAATGTGTCACTGTATGTACGATTCGGAGCCATAGAACGTGCCGGACGTGATCCGCTAGCGCGGTGGATTTTTTTGTGGTGTGGTATTTATTGAAATGACAACATTAGGTAATGTCATGTCAATCGCTCAGTGTTTTGTAGTTTGTTTATTTATATTATAATATAATAAAATTATGTGAAATAATTTTAATAAAAACACAATATTAGATCAGTGTTGATACGCAATATCGGTGAAATTGAATCGTACATATTATCGTCTGTCAGGTTATAAATCTGATTATAATTCAGTGTCTAATTCATGTATAAGTAACATATTGTTTTGATACTGATATCAGTGAAAGGATAAATATGCTGCAGTCTTACTGCACGTAGGTAAGTACTAGTTTTCAAGAATATAACCTAGTATAACTACTAAGAAATGGGGTATGATTTTTGTTTGCTTTTTTTCGTCCGGCTTTACCTGGAAAAAAATTCACGCCTCGCCACTGCCGCACATATATCCGCATAGGCTGGGATGATGGTGATGTTGATGATGATAGACCCTTAACATTCGCCATGTTCACAGGATAGAGGCAATCAAAAAAAATGCGTACGACTCTGGCACAGTTGAACAAAGTCTATACAGTTGGGAAACGAATGTACTTGCGTAAAGCACACGTTTTTTGTATTAATAATCAATAGAGAAGGGGACTTGTGACCGGGTTTTTTAGTCCGTGCAAGTCGGACACTGTCTGGGCCCTCCATTCCCAGTTCGTCCGAAGGGATTTTTCCCGAGCACAAGTCACTCTTCCTACCCTAAAGTAAAAAAAAACCAAAGACTTCGCGTCTTTGGCCCCTCTGGCGACTCATTAAAAAAAAAATGTACTTGCGTAGAGCAACGGCGGGGAACTCGCGGGGAGGTGGGCGGCGCGGATCGCGGCCCCCGATCGCGCTTGGTTTGCGCACTCGACGCCGAGGGCTGACGCGACCGTGTAAAGCGAGAGCGAGTTTTAGAATCTTTTTTTTACATTTACGAGAGTTTTACATTTATTATAATGGTGCATACTTGTTCTGTGTACGGATAGTTTATTGTATATTTATGGTTATATATTGCGGTGTTGCGTAGATAAACACAAATGTTTATCGACAATCAATTACGCATCAAGTTATAGTGACGAACCAACAACAATTTCTACTTACGCCAACGTGCATACAGTACTTCCCGTGATTCTTTTGGCGGGCTACAGTTACGTCCAGCTGGTTTTGTTGACTACTGTAATGAACTAGAAAACCATTTGAGGCAGAATTTCCGTTCATTTGTTGGAGACAAAATTTTTGAGAAATTATTTAACATATTAAATAAAGTAGAATTTAAATCACAGCCATGCTCATGTTTTCCTCAAACTTTTATGTTAATATTGTTCATTTGCATGCGAATACATTACATAATTAAATTTGATAATAAAAAACTGAACATCTAAAAATAAAGTATCACGAAAATATCTGGCGGTGCATCATATGTAAGTGTAATTAGGTACTTTACATAGGTAATTGTAAATAAATGATTACATAATAGTCACATTTACTTTATTTTTCTTTTTTGACAACCCTAGCACATTTGCGACTGATAGCGTAAGTACCTAAACGGGCGGCGGTGTCGTTCGACATCAAAGGCGATTCCCAACTGTATAGACTTTGTTAAACTGTGACTCTGGTATGGCAAGTGGAGTTATGGGAAACGAAATGTCTCTTTACCTGACTAAATCGAAAGTGAGGAACGCTTTGGGCAGTTTGAACTCATTGTCCTGCTTGAACCATAACCTCATTAGAGGTGTGTCCTGTTGGAAAAAAATTACACACAATAAAAAAAAATCACATTCGGCTATGGCATCAAAATTGATATTTACTGCCTATTTGTCCAGTTTTCGAATTAGTAAAGTTGAATTAAGCAAAGTTGCCAAGTTGTGGTAATTTCTGATGGCAAAGTTGCCGTGACATGACATCGTTTCCATGGGCAAACTTGCTATAAGTTTAAAAAGTTAATTTTATTATTTATGAATTTTCTTACGGACATACAGCTTGCGCCAAAGCGTTCAATAAGATAGCATACTCTTAACCTAAGACTTTACACTTATGAACTTAATCTGAAATCTATCTCAACATCACATAATTTTAAGTTACAAAAACGAAGAGAAATGTTTGTACAATTTACTGAACCTACTTTTAGTCCAAAAGTTAGTTGACATATGTGTGTGAAATATTACTCTTTTGATTCTGTGGTAGTATGCTCCAGCAAATGGGGATTTACTAACGGTTACCCCAGGCAAAATTGTCGTGAGATGTCAAAGTCTTACCTTAACAATGGCGGGCGCGACGGCCTCGCACGTTGGGTCGAGGCCTTTCTCCAACTCTAACCTCCCTGGTATGAACTCATTTAGCGGCGGTAGATGGAGAGCTGGAATTGGTTGTACGGTTTTCCATTGCTGTAGGGGAAATATGGTTTATTAATCATCGTAATCATAGACGTTAATTAAATTAATCTAATATCTTCTTCTAATCACACTAATATTATAAAGGCGAAAGTTTGTGAGTGTGTATGTTTGTTACTTCTTCACGCTAAAACGGTTTGACGGATTGTGATGAAATTTGGCACACATATAGTTTATAACCTGGATTAACATATAGAATACTTTTTGTCCCGGAAAATTGCATAGTTCCCGCGTCTCGTGTCACAGTGTTTGTTATCGAACTCCTCCGAGAAGGCTTGACCGATTTTTATGAAACTTTTTTGCCTATACTCAGTAGGTCTGAGAATAGGTCATAGGCTATTTTCATACCCCTATTATTCGCGGACGGAGTCGCGGGCAACAGCTAGTATCTAATCTAATATATAAAAATCTCGTGTCACGGTGTTTGTTATCGAACTCCTCCGAAACTGCTCGAACGATTTTTATCAAATTGTTTCTCTACATTCGGTAGGTCTGAGAAAAGGTCGTACCTACGTAGGCTATTCTCTATACCCCTATTCTTCGCGGACGGAGTCGCGGGCAACAGCTAGTATTAGTATGGATGCAACTATCGCAACCGAGACGAATCTAATGACGCCACACGCTTTAAAATCCATCGATCCGTTTAGGCTGCAGCGCGTGTCAACGAATGATGCATACATAAATAAGTATGGACATTTTCAATAAAAAGTGTACCATTCACTTTTTTTTTCAGTGACAAAATTTTGAGTTGAGGAAGATTTGGGCTCAGTATCAAAACCGCTATTGATTTTGATGATTGATGATTATCAGATGACCCGCTTGCTCATTTGCCTCCCTCTCATAATAATAATAAAAAAAAACTAACTAACATTAGATACCATAAAATCATGTGTCTAAGAATGGGTATGTATTACAATACCGAAGTACGAAAGACAAAATGTATTAAAACATCGAATGGGTCAAAAGACCGACACGATTTTTTTCTGAAACCGTAAACTTCTCAGAATTTATTAAAACGGCATCATACAGAACCCATTTGGTTAGGTTAGGTTAGTTTTATAACAATCTTAAAAAGTTAACGGTTTCAGAAAAAAAATCGTGTCGGTCTTTTGACCCATTCGATGTTTTAATACATTCGATCTTTCGTACTTCGGTATTGTAATACATACCCCTAAGAATTCATTTATATCATAAAATATATGATCCCTCAAAATCTATATATATAAAAGAAAGTCGTGTTAGTTACACTATTTATAACTCAAGAAAAGCTGAACCGATTTGGCAGAAAATTGGTGGGGAGGTAGCTTAGAACTGGGAGACGGACATAGGATACTTTTTATCCCGTTCCCATGGGATGTTGCGAAATTCCCACGGGATAGAAATAAAAAAAACATTCATTTATAGCAAACATTTATTTTTTATTATGTGATAATGACTATCCTTGATTGACATAGGCTACTTTTTTTTTCGGGAAAATGCAAAATTCCCACGGGATAGACAAAAAATGAACTCAACTTCGGAGCTGATTTTAAAAATTCTTTCACCAATAGAAAGCTACACTATTCTTGATTGGTATAGACTACTCTTCTTCGGGAAAATGCAAAATTCTCGCGGGATGGAAATAAGTGAATTCAACTTTCGGGGTTGATCTTAAAATTTTCTTGCGCTAATAGAAAGCTACAGTATCTTTGACCGCCATAGGGTGCTCTTTTCGGGAAAATAAAAAATTCCCGCGGGATATAAATTGCGGGAACTTAATAAAATCCAAAATCTGCTCATTTGTTGCCTCTTAAGGCGGGACAAAGTGCGCCGGGTCAGCTAGTTTTTGATAAAATTCTTTTAAATAATTTTGTATTTTGGTTTTTTATGGTATCTGGTGGTTTATCATACATTTTTAGTTTCTTATACCTTTATAGCAGCTGGATCAATGTCTTCCTGAAGAAATTTGGTGCCATACCAAGGCTCTACTTGTGTGCATTTGTCTCCGAAGCATCTGTAACACCCAAACAAATATCAAACACACGGATTCGAAAAAAAGCCACTTTAACCTAGTGGTTTGACCTATGGCCTCTCAAGCAGAGGGTCGTGGGTTCAAATCCCGGCTCGCACCGAGTTTTTCGGAATTTATGTGCGAAATTACATTTGAAATTTACCATGAGCTTTACGGTGAAGGAAAACATCGTGAGGTAATGTGTATACATCTGTGAAGAAATTTAATGTTGTGTGTGAAGTTCCCAATCCAAACTGGGCCCGCGTGGGACTTCGGACTTTGTATTTTGAGAGGAGGCCAGTATCCTACGAACTGTATGGAAAAAGTTTTCTTTGATTTGTGGGTGTTCTAGTACTCTAACCTCAGTCGGTCTCAAAGAGTGTTTTAATCCTTGATAGAAATGGGACCGATTGGCATTTAAAAAAAAAAGTCAAATCTGACGATTTTCTCGCTGACTGTACATTTTATCAAAAATCCGTGAGTGTCGATTTGTAATCATTCAAAAAGTTAGAAAAGGTCTCCTAAGAGCATTTTCGCGCAGCAGCAAGGGATCTAGTAGCTGCCCTTGCTGCCCCATCTCAACTTTCCACCCTGTATTAATCTGACGCGCTCGAGTAACTTCACAAATCCCCTCTTGGGCTCCCCTACTATATCCGTTGCACCACCGTACTAACTTGGCCACGATCCCGACGCGCACGTTCTCCGGCGTCAGCAGTTCCAGCAGCTCGTCGATCAGCTCGGGACGCCACTCCGTGAGCAAGTAGTAAGCGCTCAGCACGTCTTCCATGGGGAACTCCTGGAAAACGGTAGTGTATAGCCTCAGAATGAAAAGGTAGGACAGTTTTCGACCTTATGGCTGCGTATCCACCGGAGCTGTGCGAGGATGCGTTGCGAGGGATGTGTTTGTCATGAACAATAGAAACACTTCATTTTGACGACCACATGGCCTAGTGGTTAGAGAGCCTGACTATGAAGCTTGAGGTCCCGGGTTCGATTACTGTGTCGGGGCAGATATTTGTATGAAAAATACCAATGTTTGCTCTCGGGTCTTGGGTGTTTAATATGTATTTAAGTATGTATCTATCTATATAAGTATGTTTATCCGTTGCCTGGTACCCATAACACAAGCTTGCCTAGCTTACTTTGGGACTAGGCCAATTGGTGTGAATTGTCCCGTGATATTTATTTATTTATTTAAAAGGTCCTAAGTGAATGAAGTGTTTCTATTGGTTCATGACAAACACATCCCTCGCAACGCATCCTCGCACATCTCTGGTGGAAACGCAGCCTAACTCGATGACATTGTAGTGAAAATATACGGGTCACTCACATCTTAAAAGGGTGGATCAACTATTTCTCGTTGTTATTCTGTCCCGTCAGCGAGGGGACAAAAATAGTACAGTTTGATTAGAAGAAATCGTCATGATCGTAGAACAACGACGGTTCCAACAAATCTTCAAAAATAGTTTTTTTTTTCAAAATCTTCCCTAAAACGTTGTAATTTATAAGCGTACATTTTTATTTTCATTATTTTTTAGCTATTTACAAGATTATTGAGTTTGAATACCGACGGATTTGATTTTTGGTCTTAGAACATAGACGCGTTTGACATCCCGTCGTTGTACCATGCATATTCCTACCACCGCCCCCTTTTCTCTGCCCGGCGTACTCGCAGATACGTCCTTGTTCTAAGCAAAGTCACATCACTTTGAGCGCGTAATGATATTTAGTGCTTTTTTAACAGAAATGTTGGTATTTAACACAAGTTTATATGACTGTTTCCTTTTATAATAGTGTTTTGTTCAATAAAAGCTAAAATGGGTTCAAGTAGGTCAAGAAAAATAATTGAATTAGTGAAAAATAGCAATATTCATGCAGCGGAACATGACAAGGAAAACTATAACTTTAATATAAAGAAACGTGTTACTTTTGAGGATGAGTGCCCATCGGATACTACGGGTAAGTTTGATTCTTTTTATTTAGTAATAAAGTTAAAAGTTTCTTGTAAAATTGCTTTTGTAGCTTTACGTAAATAAAAACAACGAAATGTTAAAACCGCCTTTATTCCACGCAGTTGAAAATTGTAAGATAGTAATAACTCTTTTTCTATTTAGCGGTTATTTGAAATGATATTTATTAATGCTTGGTTCAAAATATTTCACCCCGTAATAGTTTTATTTTTGTGACGGATGAAAAAATACGACTTTGTCTTGGGGAGGTATTGTTGGCGTATGTTATATACCTACAGTGTTCTTCGGATAAACAGTAGTCGGATATGTAAAACCATCGTTATCGATCGGACGTGTTTTCATATCCGTCGTTGTTCAATTGAATGTAATGGATTTTAAGTATTATTTAGTTAAATTTTTAGGGTTTCGTACTAAAACAAGGAAGGACTTGTCACGAGAAATAAAAAAAAATACCTGGCTTTTTCAATAACTTGCTGTTTATTTTAAAGAGATAAGTTCGCGTTTGCATTTTTTAGTACTTACTCCAACTATAACTAGGTACTTTAGTACTTGCTACATAGGTACTTTAGTACGCTAACATGTTTTTCAGACGGATGTCCTTCTTCGCCTTTGCCGCCAGGTGCTGTAATCGTCTATGAAGAAATGCGTGACATATGGGATGAAGTTTTCTCTGATGTGAACCATTAAAAAGAGCTTCATTCAACAATAGAAAAGTGCCAACTGAACACAGAAGACACAACAAAAACCGCTACTACGGATTAATCTCATGTCCTTAATAAAAATGCGTACATGACTATAGAAACTGTGTCCCCGGTTAATGAAATAAGTTGCCCGCCCTCAGTTAGTATACACCAAGATTCAATCTCTCCCCTGCTATTTACTCCTGCCACTAATGATTTACAAGTCTTGTCTACTGTGATTTCTGATCAATCGGCTGCTGATAGCACCACT
Source organism: Archips crataeganus (assembly GCA_947859365.1). Classification (NCBI taxonomy): domain Eukaryota; kingdom Metazoa; phylum Arthropoda; class Insecta; order Lepidoptera; family Tortricidae; genus Archips; species Archips crataeganus. Next base: position 9,990,927 of record OX402073.1, on the reverse strand, counting down.
GCACTTAATGTATAAGTTCCTCACCGCTAGCCGCTAGGTAGTTTAAAGCTAAATAGAAACCCTTCCGTGTCATCTATACCTGCCACCAATAATTCACAAATATTATCTTCTGTTCAAAGTCCTGTGACGCCTGATCCATCAGCTATTGATAATACTCTACCGTCTCCTTTGAACAAACACAGCAAATGTAATTATCCTTTTTTCTGACAACGTGATCGTGATTATTTCAAGTGTCCATCCGTGGAATCTGTGGATATCACTAATCACCATCACCAGCTGCTGCAGTATTGATCAGGAATATAATATTTAAAAGCGTCCTCGGAGACAAGACGAGTGGAGGAGCTAATAAAGAGGAAGAAACTTAAAAACCTCAGTCAAAGTTACTGTTCAAAAAGAGAAAAAACTGTTGAAGAAAAGATGTGCAACAAAATTCTAAGAAACAGAACGACAACAAAACAAAAAGATTTTGGGAACTTGGTGACAGGGCAAAACAATGGTTGTATGTGGCCAATTATCAAAACAAAAGTCGGACATTTCAGAGAGAATTAAAACATAATGTAATTCTGTGCATTCAGTGATTGAAAGAGCTGGTGAAAATAAATCAATATTACGCAGGAAGAAGTTATTAATAAGATGGGCTAAGACAAGAGATAAACCTTATATTATGGTGATTGATTGTAAGCAAAACATGATAAATAATTGATTTTAAGGAGCAACCTTTTGACCGCCACGCATCATTTTTGTTAGGAACAAAATTGATTCTTATGCGGATGCGGGTAGGTTTAATTTTGTATTACCTTACTGTCGCCTATAGCCGACGCTGGCGGTCAAAAGGTTAAAAACAAGAACTGGACAAAAATATATGCAATAAAAAGATGATGTAGATGAGTCAAACTTAATGCGGTACAAATACTTACAACTTCGAAGAAGATTACAAAACTTTAGTTCTTCGCAAGGAAACAAGAGGCCGTGGTGGTGTCTGTAGTACTTAAAAATGCATACTCATCACCTATTCCTATTTCTGATGACAAAAGATTTTATTAACCTCTGTAAATCAAGAATAATACCTACCAAGTAAATATCATTCTTTTTCAATTCTTTACTGCATGGACGTGCGGTTTCAAATGAGTCAAGATGATGAATGATGATTCTACTCATACATGATTTCTCATTTCAGTACTTGTTAATGCAATTAAGTAAGTGCAACGAATATTAGGATAGTTTTAAAACGGAATGATCTCATAAGACATTAACTTTGATTTTTTATTTTCATAGGCCTATATGCTTTTATTTTGTAGTTGATTTAGCCAGAAACTATTGGGTTTTGTTACAAAATTGTATAAATATTTCATTTTTGATTATTAAAATTGCAATATATTTCTGTGTTTTATTTAAATTTCAAATCCGACAAAAATATCAGCGTTATTCCCTAAGACATAGGCGGAAAATGTGATACGTCACATGTTGGAGTAAGTTTATTCGTTAAATAATGGCGGATTTTGACATCCGCCTTTAAAACATCCCACGAACATAGACGTAAATGACTTCTTACGAAATCGGAGTAAAATAAAAATAAAATCTATAGCACACGTTATAAAGAACCCTTGTCAAAACCTTATTGCCAAATTTCAAAGAAAAATGCATAACCGTTTAAAAGTTATGGTATGAATACCGATTTCCAAGATTAAAACAGCTGTACTGTAAAGTTGCCAAATATCACATCCGTCTTTGTTCTACGATCATGACGAAATGTTGTGTGACATTAACTAACATATATTTCAAACTAAATACAAACTGAAATATAGATGCACAGAAAAAACCCCAGAAAAAAGACCAATGCTGGGAATCGAACCCAGGTCCTCAGCGTTCCGTGCTGCGTGCTTACCCCTACACCACCACTGGTCTAGAAGTTAGCGACGAATCTTTCCCATACATCGTACACTGTTATAATCACATTTAGGCAGTGATAAAGCGCATCTATGTTATGCCCTCTACCGAGAGACTTCAACACTCCTTCCGAGCTACCCGCTCACCTGGACCAAGAGATGGCGCTACTAGGCCAACTTTTACAGTTGAAGTTGAAGTTGAAGGAGTGTTGATGTCTCTCGGTAGAGGGCATAACATAGATGCGCTTTATCACTGCCTAAATGTGATTATAACAGACTGAAGTGTACGATGTATGGGAAAGATTCGTCGCTAACTTCTAGACCAGTGGTGGTGTAGGGGTAAGCACGCAGCACGGAACGCTGAGGACCTGGGTTCGATTCCCAGCATTGGTCTTTTTTCTGGGTTTTTTTCTGTGCATCTATGTGCATTTAGACGACCAGATGGCCTAGTGGTTAGAGAACCTGACTACGAAGCTTGAGGTTCCGGGTTCGATTCCCGTGTCGGGGCAGATATTTGTATGAAAAATACGAATGTTTGTTCTCGGGTCTTGGGTGTTTAATATGTATTTAAGCATGTATCTATCTATATAAGTATGTTTATCCGTTGCTTAGTACCCATAACACAAGCTTTGCTAAGCTTACTTTGGGACTAGGTCAATTGGTGTGAATTGTCCCATGATATTTATTTATTTTATTTATTTATCTATATTTCAGTTTGTATTTAGTTTGAAATATATGGTTTCACGGGATGACCGTAAAAGTAATAAAAAAATGAAGTTGAAGAAAATAAAAAAATAAATAGAAAAAGATACTTCATACTTAACTTGTATTAACTAACATGCTTATTAGATGGCCAATTAGCCATGCTAACTTTTTAAATATGTATTGAAATCTCAAAACCATTTCGAGAAACAAGCTTTCGGTACAGTTTCTGTATATCAGATTTTAAAAAAAGTCTTACATTATTAAGATATTCGTTGAAATGTTTTGACCTTCAAATGCCCTTTCTGTGAGTCATCAAACGAATAATGGATAATGATTCTTTTGCCTTATTTAAAAAAAAATCGACTGACGTCTGTCTAGTCTATATCAAACATAAACTCAAACTTGACATTGACGTGTCGTTTCATTTTGTAGTTTGTTTGTTTATTTGTTATTTAAGCACAAAGAGTAAAACCATATACCTAATAAGGTTTAAGCAGCATTTTATTATAAAAGGACGGCTAATAACGAAAAAGCCGATTCTCGCAATTTGCCACAAGTGGACAATGTCATGATACTGGAGTTCATGACGAATTCTAGCAACCACAACATCGCTGAAATAAGAGGAGCTACTCAACGGTCAAGACTTTATTGTTAAACCATTGTGTACAAGTAATGTGTTTGTTTTAAATAGGCACATACATTTAAATGATCTTCACAACAAAACTGCATATAGTTCTTGAAGTATTTTTGCTTCACTTCTCGACACCATTCCTCTCGCCGTCGTTCTGGGATTGGTACGAATAACAAATCCGGGTTATCCCTGCTGTTATTCGAACATAAAGGGGCGAAACACTCGTAGCCTTCCATTTCAAACAAGTTCAGTTAGTGATTTAAAATTTTTTTGAGGTTAGCCGTCGGCGGTGACGTTAACACCTTGATGTTGACTTTACCATAGACTTTACTGTATTTTTTTTGTGCAGGCAAAGACTACATTATCCATTATGCGTTTGATGACGTCACGTCAGCAATATATTAATATTTTTTTTTAATGTAGATAGGATTCATTAAAAACAAAAATACCGAAATTAGTTTCTTAAAATAGTCTATATTTATCAAATAAATTATAAAAACCATACAACAAAAATATGAAGCATGGCCAATTGTAGAAGGGGCTTAAAACTACCACAAAAATGCATGTTTGGCAAATTTTAATCACATTAACGGTTTAAAGAGTGACCCAGGAGACCGTCACTATAGCAACGAGTGACAAAAAAATGTTGATCGGCCCAAAAAGAGTTTAACTCGACATGTTTCGGGCTCCGTAGCCCTTCTTCCCGGAGCCACACGTCACGGCGGCTGCCAAACGCGCACTGCGCGCTACCGCCCCGGCGCGCGGCTACTCGACGCAACTGACAGCGACACACAACTACCCCCGTTTTCATCATCACTTTTATGACGTGTGACTCCGAGAAGCGCTACGGATTAGCCCGAAACATGTCGTGTTAAACTCGTATAAAGACGTTAGTGATCCGTTAATTTTCACTATGAGTGAGTCTCACGGTCGCTTCATGTTTACACCTGTTATATATAAAAAAAAACAGGAAACTTATATTTTGTGAATTTCTACTTTTTGTGGCTGTTTGCACCTTGCCTTAGAAGAAAATTTTACATTATGCACTAGACCAGCGTTTCCCAACCTTTTTCAGCCGCGGACCCCTAGGAAATCAAGCACAGTTTTCACAAACCCCCTTAATAAAATAAGCAGTAAAAAAAAATTCGGATTAGGTATTTATTTTAGTTATTAAAATATAATAAAATAAATATCACGGGACAATTCACACCAATTGACCCAGTCCCAAAGTAAGCTAGGCAAAGCTTGTGTTATGGGTACTAGGCAACGGATAAACATACTTATATAGATAGATACATACTTAAATACATATTAAACACCCAAGACCCGAGAACAAACATTCGTATTTTTCATACAAATATCTGCCCCGACACGGGAATCGAACCCGGGACCTCAAGCTTTCAATTACAGATACAAAATAGGTACTTATAACTGTTCACCGCGGACCCCCATACATATATTCGCGGACCCCAGGTTGGGTAACACTGCACTGGACCATAAAAAGTCAATTTCATGCAGCATGCTCTCGGCATAAAGAGCAACTTTGCATCTCTGAAAAAAAATTTTTTTTACCTGCACCAAGCTGACGTGTGAAGTGACGAGCGACCTCGGCTCCTGGGCGTCCTTGAACCTGAACTCCATGGCCATGAGGTCCCGCTGCTCCTCCCACACCCAGCGTTGGGGCTTCGTCGCGCGCAGCATCGCTATGTACTGAGAAAAAAAATACATTTCAAACTAAATACAAACTGAAATATAGATGCACAGAAAAAACCCCAGAAAAAAGACCAATGCTGGGAATCGAACTCAGGTCCTCAGCGTTCCGTGCTGCGTGCTTACCCCTACACCATCACTGGTCTAGAAGTTAGCGACGAATTTTTCCCACACATCGTACACTTCAGTCTGTTATAATCACATTATGCAGTGATAAGCGCGCATCTATGTTATGCCCCCTACCGAGAAACTTTAACACTCCTTCGGAGCTAACCGCCCATCTGGACCAAGAGATGGCGCTACTAAGCCAACTTTTACACTTACTTGCTTACTTCTACTTTTATTTAGTTTGAAATATATGGTTTCACGGGATGACCGTAAAAGTAATAAAAAAAATGAAGTTGAAAAAATAAATACAAAAAGATACTTCATACTTAACTTGTAAACAAAATATAGTCAAAAGACTAGGGGCCGTTGAATATTAGTTGTTGCATACTTAACTTCCTCTGAACGTAGTTACAGTTAAGATATTTACTGGATCAGTTGATTTGGTTGCCTTGTGTACATGGATGCGTACTAATTCCTATAATACAAGTTTTTACTTAGCTTAGGAGTTAGAGGGTTTACTGTGGTGCGATTATGTGCAACAAAGGTTTCATCTGCGAACAGATAGACATATTTTTGTTTGTATTCTGCTATTGTTTCCTACCATATTGTTACCTGTATTCTTTATATCCTGTTGTACTTTATGAAATAAACTATTATTATTATTATTATTATTTGGACGAGTGCGTGCAAATATTAATTGCAACTCTTCATCTATTTGGGAGCGCCAACTACTCCGCAAACTATGACCAGTGTACAACATCACGATCGACAGATCGCATGAAAAATCCTGTGTGTAAATTCATTCATTCATCATTCATGCGTCATTTTAAATTAGACAAGCCCTACATTACAGTGGATCAGCTATTTCTTGTTGTTATTCTGTCCCGTCAGCGAGGGGACAAAAGTAGTACAGTTTAATTAGAAGAAACGTTGCGTCACTTTAACTAACATGCTTACTAGATGACCAATTGTAGAAGGGGTTTAAAACTACCACAAAAAATCATGTTTGGCAAATTTTAATCAGGTTTAAAAGGACAAAGTACTATTTCTCAAACATCCAAGGAAATGTGGTCCTTATAGTCGTGACAATAGAACACGAAGTATGCCATTGTATAGCAGTTGAGGAAGATTCGTTCTAATTTCAAATTAGACGACAATAATGGAATTTCATACAAACATTGCTGGCCAAGGCCAGCAAAGAGATTGTCTTTTGTTTTAGTGGGTCGTATTTTCTTTTATTGACTATCAATGACATACTGCCAATTAAGAAAAATTTAGTTTGTGAATTTACTTTTTAATATCTTACTTGGCTAGATTTAATAAAATAAATAAGGATTGGCGTTTATTGTTAACAATTTATTAAAATAACCAATTAATAAGGTCGTAATTTTTTAATAGATATAAATCATCTCAAGATTTTGCGTTAAAAACATTAACTGGAACAGCTTACAAATAAATTGCTGGAAAAAAAAATATTTTGGCGGGAATCAAAAAAAAAAACAATTTGAATTAAATATGAATATATAAGTTGAACATTCGTATCATTTCCTTGGATTTATTTGAGAAAAGCACTATACAAGCCTTGGCCACGAACAGGGATTGCCGGCCTCGTATCTCTAGATGGCCTCGTTCACACTCGGCCATCTATAACTACTCGGCCGGCAATCCCCTATTTCGCGGCCGCTGCAGTAATGTACTATTGTGGCCTAGGGATCGAATTGGTAGACTGTAGGTACCTGAAACACTAGCACGACAATATCGTCGATATGCTCGACACCATTTTCTGTCAGGTCCACTTGCACGCCGAAGAATCCGAAGCCGCGCGCGCCGATACGCGTCCCGCCCACCAAACTGTAACGTTCGTTATTATTGCTAAATGCTCCTTTCATCCACTCAAAGGTTGACTGGTAGAGATCCCTTAAAGGGATAAGTTAGCAACGGTTGTCAATAGAGATGTTGGCACCACCAATCAACTGAACTGACGTACTTTTTATGAGCTGTCAAAACACAACTCTCCCATACAGTTTGAATGGCAATAGCAACTGACGGCACTTGTTCGCCAACTCAATCAACTAACTAAATAAATAAATAAATAAATAAATATTACGGGACAATCTTACACAAATCGATCTAGTCCCAAACTAAGCAAAGCTTGTACTATGGGTACTAGACGACGATAAACATACTTATATACACCGTGAAATTTTAGTGGTTGTTTTCCCGAAACGAGGTGATTTAGTATCGATTGTACATTCGATTTATAATTACTATTTTGACTAGAGTCAAAAATCCAATTGTGAAAAACGAAAGTCGAAAATGACCGCAAACCGATAGTAACGCTTCGTTGGTACCTAACCTATCGTACGATCGTACGCTACTTGTACCAACGAAGCGTTACTATTGGTTTGCGGTCATTTTCGACTTTCGTTTTTCACAATTGGATTTTTGACTCTAGTCAAAATAGTAATTATAAATCGACTGTACAATCGACACTAAATCACCTCGTTTCGGGAAAACAACCACTAAAATTTCACGGTGTAGATAAATAAATACTTAAATACATAGAAAACATCCATAACTCAGGAACAAATATTCGTGCTCATCACACAAATAAATGCCCTTACCGGGATTTGAACCCAGGACCTCTTGCTTCGTAGGCAGGGTCACTACCAACTAGGCTAAGGCGGTCGTTAAACTCTTTATTTGTTTTAAAACAACAAATCTAATTTTGCAGTTAATCGAAAATTAATCTGGTTTTCAGTGCTAAAATAAAGCATTTTTTTTTTACTGGAGTCGTGTATAGCTAAGTTTTAAATATATAAATAAAACGTTGGCTGACTTGAAACCTCCTTAGTCTGTAATGGCATTACCTACTAACTTGTTTGCAAATTTTAAAACTAAAGTTCGAACTCCCTTGGGAAGAAAAACTGCACTTACGTAAATCCATAACTCCCTTAAGAACAATTAAGGTCATTGTCATTTAGTATACAGCAAGGATGATATAGACTGGATTGGCAGTCGCCATACTACGGATCGACCGCGGTTTTTGTAGTTTCGATTATTAAATCTAGATGGCGCTGAAATATAGCCAGAGGCTTTGAAGGTAAAACAATAAGACTACAGATGTTTAATATTACTACAAATGTATTATTTTTCAAAAATATTGCATAATAATACATTTGCAGTGATATGAAATATCTGTAGTCTTATTTTTTTGCCTTAAAAGCCTCTGGCTATATTTCAGCGCCGTCTAGATTTAATAATCGAAACTACAAAAACCGCGGCCGATCCGTAGTATGGCGACTGCCAATCCAGTCTATATCATCCTTGGTATACAGGCATGGAAACCATTGACGAGCGTGTGGTGGAAATAGAATGAACTGACCTGTTACACCACCCTCTGGCTTTCAGCTCTGACAGCAGACTCCCCGGGCCCTCGTGTCCCAGCAGATGCGACAAGTAGTGGCCTGGCTGAGAACAAACCACACTAAATTGGGAATGTCTAAAAAAAATTACCAGTGGTTTTTATATTTTTTTTGTATAGAAAAGTCAATTATAAGAAACTAATTTCAATATTTTGTCATTTAGTGCTCTACTTTTTTCAAAATTAATTATTGAAACTATTTTAGTTGATGACGTCAGATTATAATTGAGGGCTCCCACAATGCCAAATTTCTAAATCTATCTAAATGCGTACGATAAGGCAGCCCCTTTAATTATTTTTTGCGTAGTGGTACACTATACACTGTGTCACTTTACTGGCACTGTCAAAGTGCTATATGTCAGACAGCGGGTCTAAATCAAACTCCGTAGTATAATCCACGCGTAAATTGTGAAGAATTGTAACCACACAGAATAAAGTACGACTTGAACCGGTCACGCAATTTACACCAATGTCAAATGAAGGTCATTGCTTATTTGTTATATAATAAATTCATTACATAATATTAAAAATAAATAACTACAGAAAACCAGTTAAAAAGCATTTATCTCGAAATGGTTTTCGATTTACTATACATTGCAAAAAAAATAGACATCCCCAATTGAATGCTGATGAGCGTATGGTGCGAAGAAATTCAATGGTGTGCATGAAGTTCCCAACTACGGCCCAAGCCCTCTCGTTCTGAGAGGAGGCCTGTGCCCTGTAATGGGACGTACACAGGCTGGGATGATGATGATGATTAAGCTTGCTGACTCGGATTTGCTAATTTTATGTCCACAGGAGAGACTAACTTAGTTTCTTTCGCTTTGAAAGACCCATAAGCAGACATGAGAATTTAGGGGGCAAAATTCAACCCGTCGCGCGATCGGCCACCGTTCACGCAAAATGCCCTACGCGACCAACGATTTTTGGTTCAATCTGTTTACGTACTACTAGAAAAATGAAATTGTGCTTTTATACGATAATTATATACTGAATGTTATATATCGTTAGAAAGCTGAGATTACACACTAGGTTTTTAAAATATCATTGCTATTTCTAACTCACCTGATAGTAACGAAAATAATGTATTATTGTTTCGTTTCAATTATTTTCACTCTAACCTCAAAACATTTTACCACATAGCTAAATTTACTGACACATTCCACATTTCCACTATTGCCACTACACTATTTTGAACATAATTAGTTTAAGAATCGATTACACACATTAGTTTACCATATTAATACTTTTCACTCCATAAAAACAATCTCGCACAACTCGCACCCGTAACAGATTGTATCGGACTGGTGCAAAATTTGTTTGCCGTTACATTTTTATTAATTCACCAAAAATCAACGGATGCTTGAATTTTGACCAATAAGAATTAGTTTGACGCAAAAATGACAACAGACTTGGAAAAATATAGCCAATAGCCTGAAAGTTAAACGAAACTAATAAAATAAATTGGCCAATCACGAACAATTCGTTATGCGCCACTGCGGCGCGCGGGACGCTACCGGCCCGAAAAAGTTACGCGCCAGTGCGGCGCGCGGGACGTTCCACGGGTTAATCAACACTGACAACACGTCAAAATTTAATCAGTCACTAAATCAGTTAATTAATCAATATGTCAATAGGTGTTTTAATCCTGAAGTCAGTCAGTCAGTCCGTTAAAAGGATTAATGAGTCAGTTAAAGTTGACTGGCTTAACAACTAGTTGAATAATCAGTCAATTGGTTAATTGATATGTCACTCAATTAAGCAACTCACCCCGCTCTTGTAGTGTTTCCTTGTATCAGGTATAGGGAAGTCTATTGAGAGCGACCTCAGGTCTTTGACGGGTAAGCAGTACGCGCGCTTGCGCCGCAGCGACGGAGGGAAAGGGTGCTCCGTCCAAGATGGCGCCACGAGAGAATAGACAATGGGCAAGCCCAACGGTGGGAAGACGTAATGGTGATTGGTAATATAGTGGTGATGAGTTGGCTGCAGTGTTGGTTAAATAGCCGATCGCGACGTTAGTCATCTACTCTCTTGACAGAGTCATAAATTCGTTACTCAGTCAATTAATCATATAAATCCGTGAGTTAGTTACTCAATTAATCAGACATGAACCAGTCTATAAATCAGTTAATTAATCAGACAGTAAATGAACTTATTAAACAATCTGTCAATAGACAATTTAATTAGTTAATTAATCAGTCAGTAGTATTGTCATCAGTGAATAATATTATGGTCAGTTTTATTAGTCAGATAATCTTTGTTACTCAGTTAATTAGACATTTTATCAGACATTAATCAGTCAGTAAATCAGTTAGTTAATCAATATGTCAAAAAATACTTTAGACGATTAGTTAATTAATAAGTCAATTGATTAATTAATCAGTTTGTCAATGAATACTTTAAACAATTAGTTGAATAATCAGTCAATTGGTTAATTGATATGTCACTCAATTAAGCAACTCACCCCGCTCTTGTAGTGTTTCCTTGTATCAGGTATAGGGAAGTCTATTGAGAGCGAGCTCAGGTCTTTGACGGGTAAGCAGTACGCGCGCTTGCGCCGCAGCGACGGAGGGAAAGGGTGCTCCGTCCAAGATGGCGCCACGAGAGAATAGACAATGGGCAAGCCCAACGGTGGGAAGACGTAATGGTGATTGGTAATATAGTGGTGATGAGTTGGCTGCAGTGTTGGTTAAATAGCCGATCGCGACGTTAGTCATCTACTCTCTTGACAGAGTCATAAATTCGTTACTCAGTCAATTAATCATATAAATCCGTGAGTTAGTTACTCAATTAATCAGACATGAACCAGTCTATAAATCAGTTAATTAATCAGACAGTAAATGAACTTATTAAACAATCTGTCAATAGACAATTTAATTAGTTAATTAATCAGTCAGTAGTATTGTCATCAGTGAATAATATTATGGTCAGTTTTATTAGTCAGATAATCTTTGTTACTCAGTTAATTAGACATTTTATCAGACATTAATCAGTCAGTAAATCAGTTAGTTAATCAATATGTCAAAAAATACTTTAGACGATTAGTTAATTAATAAGTCAATTGATTAATTAATCAGTTTGTCAATGAATACTTTAAACAATTAGTTGAATAATCAGTCAATTGGTTAATTGATATGTCACTCAATTAAGCAACTCACCCCGCTCTTGTAGTGTTTCCTTGTATCAGGTATAGGGAAGTCTATTGAGAGCGAGCTCAGGTCTTTGACGGGTAAGCAGTACGCGCGCTTGCGCCGCAGCGACGGAGGGAAAGGGTGCTCCGTCCAAGATGGCGCCACGAGAGAATAGACAATGGGCAAGCCCAACGGTGGGAAGACGTAATGGTGATTGGTAATATAGTGGTGATGAGTTGGCTGCAGTGTTGGTTAAATAGCCGATCGCGACGTTAGTCATCTACTCTCTTGACAGAGTCATAAATTCGTTACTCAGTCAATTAATCATATAAATCCGTGAGTTAGTTACTCAATTAATCAGACATGAACCAGTCTATAAATCAGTTAATTAATCAGACAGTAAATGAACTTATTAAACAATCTGTCAATAGACAATTTAATTAGTTAATTAATCAGTCAGTAGTATTGTCATCAGTGAATAATATTATGGTCAGTTTTATTAGTCAGATAATCTTTGTTACTCAGTTAATTAGACATTTTATCAGACATTAATCAGTCAGTAAATCAGTTAGTTAATCAATATGTCAAAAAATACTTTAGACGATTAGTTAATTAATAAGTCAATTGATTAATTAATCAGTTTGTCAATGAATACTTTAAACAATTAGTTGAATAATCAGTCAATTGGTTAATTGATATGTCACTCAATTAAGCAACTCACCCCGCTCTTGTAGTGTTTCCTAGTGTCTGGTATAGGGAAGTCTATTGAGAGCGACCTCAGGTCTTTGACGGGTAAGCAGTACGCGCGCTTGCGCCGCAGCGACGGAGGGAAAGGGTGCTCCGTCCAAGATGGCGCCACGAGAGAATAGACAATGGGCAAGCCCAACGGTGGGAAGACGTAATGGTGATTGGTAATATAGTGGTGATGAGTTGGCTGCAGTGTTGGTTAAATAGCCGATCGCGACGTTAGTCATCTACTCTCTTGACAGAGTCATAAATTCGTTACTCAGTCAATTAATCATATAAATCCGTGAGTTAGTTACTCAATTAATCAGACATGAACCAGTCTATAAATCAGTTAATTAATCAGACAGTAAATGAACTTATTAAACAATCTGTCAATAGACAATTTAATTAGTTAATTAATCAGTCAGTAGTATTGTCATCAGTGAATAATATTATGGTCAGTTTTATTAGTCATATAATCTTTGTTACTCAGTTAATTAGACATTTTATCAGACATTAATCAGTCAGTAAATCAGTTAGTTAATCAATCTGTCAAAAAATACTTTAGACGATTAGTTAATTAATAAGTCAATTGATTAATTAATCAGTTTGTCAATGAATACTTTAAACAATTAGTTGAATAATCAGTCAATTGGTTAATTGATATGTCACTCAATTAAGCAACTCACCCCGCTCTTGTAGTGTTTCCTTGTATCAGGTATAGGGAAGTCTATTGAGAGCGACCTCAGGTCTTTGACGGGTAAGCAGTACGCGCGCTTGCGCCGCAGCGACGGAGGGAAAGGGTGCTCCGGCCAAGATGGCGCCACCGCCGAGGTGTCCTCCACTCCTGAGAATAGGGGTACCACCATCGCTTCCAGCTCGTCCAGGGATTCTAAAAAAAATAAATTAAAAAAAAGCTGTGGTGGTGCAGTGGTTTGACCTATGGTATGGCCTCTCGTAGAGGGTCTTGGGTTCGAGTCCGGATTAGCACCTCTGTGTTTTTCAGAATTATTGTGCAAAACAACAAATGCAATCAGCTCTTTGGATATACACTTATTCATTCAAATTCATGTTCATTTCGTTTTCCATAGTTAATCCACAGTAATATTATACATGCGAAACTGTGTGTGACTGCGTGTCTGTTACTTCTTAACGCTTAAACTGTTGAACCGATTTAGACGAAATTTGGTATAGAGATAGGAAAGAGCATATAAAATTGCATAGAAATAATTCGAAGATACGACACCACAAGTTTGGTGAAAAAGTATCTTTTGTATTTTTATTTTTCAACTTAATTTATTTTTCCTTTTACGGTCATCCCGTGAAATCCATTTATTTTACTAAATCCACTATTTTTATTTTATTATTTAGTAAAGTATATGGATTTCACGGGAAATCCATTTATTTTACTAAATCCACTATTTTTATTTTATTATTTAGTAAAGTATATGGATTTCACGGGATGACCGTAAAAGTAAAAAAAAAATGAAGTTGAAAGATAAAAATACAAAAAGATACTTCATACCAAACTTGTTAAAGTATGGTTTAGTAGCGACATCTCTTGGTCCGGGTGAGCGGTTAGTTCTGAAGGAGTGTTGACGTTTCCCGATGAGAACTTAACATAGATGGCGCTGTATCACTGCTTAATGTGATTTATTAAGTTGAAATGTGCGATGCATAGGAAAAAATTGTGTCTAAACTCCTGACCAGTGGTGGTGTAGGGGAATAGCACACGGCACGGAATGCTGAGGACCTGGGTTAGATTCCCAGCGCTGGTCTTTTTACTGGGGTTTTTTCTGTGCATCCATGTTTCAATTTATATTTAGTAAAATACACGACTCCAGTAAAAAAAAACGCTTTATTTTAGCCCTGAAAACCAGATTAATTTTCGATTAAATGCAAAATTAGATTTTTGTTGCTTTAAAACAAATAAATAGTTAGTTGATTAAGTTGGCGAACAAGTGTAGTCATAAGTTGCTATTGCCATTCAAATTCTATGGGAGAATTGTGTTTTGACAGCTCATAAAAAGTACATCAGTTGATTGGTGGTGTCAACATGCCTATTATAATAAAAGGGTCGGACGACTTACCCTTCCCAGTGACGACCAAAGCCATTATATTAGCTGAATACCATTTGTCATGGAACTTCAAGAGTTCCTTGCGCACGTCGATGCCTTTTTCCTTCGGGATAGTCTCCAGGGTGTCACGGTTGCCTGTTACAAACAAGCATACATTAAAATATCAAAATGAAAACGCTATTCGAAAGTTCCAAAAGCACAACCGTATTTACAGGGACGGATTAGCCACAGGCAGAGTAGGCCTAGGGGCCCCGCATCGCCAAAGGGCCCCGCGCACGCAACAATAGTAGATTGTTCAACAAGTGACTAACACAAACCATAATGACACGAGATATTTTGACGACCAGATGGCCTAGTTAGAGAACCTGACTATGAAGCTTTAGGTCCCGGGTTCGATTCCCGTGTCGGGGCAGATATTTGTATGAAAAATACGAATGTTTGCTCTCGGGCCTTGGGTGTTTGATATGTATTTAAGTGTGTATCTATATATATAAGTATGTTTATCCGTTGCCATAACACAAGCTTTGCTTAGCTTACTTTGGGACTAGATCAATTGGTGTGAATTGTCCCGTGATATTTATTTATTTATTTAGCCACCCGATCAGAGCGAGGGTGGCAATAGTTCGAGTTGTCATTATGGTTGTTTAGTCTCGCGTTAAATACTCTACTTTTCACTTTGAATGCGAGGAAATATTACAATACTAGCTTTTGCCCGCGACTCCGTCCGCGTGGAATTAGTAATTTGGGTAGCTTATTTTTTTATCCAATTTGCTTTTTCATCAATTATGGCTCTCCTTAGATCCTTCCGGAAGAAGTGAAACTTCATAATAAACCAACCCGCTCCCAATCCGCCCCAACCCGCCCCCAACCCGCTCCCAACCCGCTCTCAACTCACCCCCCACCCGCCCCCAACCCGCTCTCAACCCGCCCCCAACCCGCTCCCAACCCGCTCCCAACCCGCTCCTAACCCGTCCCAACCCACTCCCAACCCGCCCCCAACCCGCTACCAACCCGCCCCAAACCCGCTCCCTACTCGCCCACCCACCCGCTCCCAACCCGCCCCCAACCCGCTCTCAAGCCGCCCCCAACCCGCTCTCAACCCGCCCCCCAACCGCTCCCAACCCGCCCTATCTAACTGGGCTATCTAACACTGAAAGAATTATTCAAATCGGAGCAGTAGTTCCTGAGATTAGCGCGTTCAAACAAAAAACCTGTTCGATAAATTCTTAAAATAGACGTATCTTTCTTATTTGTGAACCGATTCAAATGAAACAAACACTAAATGTTAATCCAAGAAAATACCAACATATCAGTGAAAACCGCATCCTTCTAGGTTAAGCCGTTTCTGAGATTAGCGCGCACAAACGCACAGACAAACAGACAATAATTCTAAAAATCATTGTTTTGGGTTCTATTGCGCTAATAAATAGCCCTAGTGGCAATTTTTCTCAAATATCTTCAATGTACAGACACCGACTTGTTACAGATTTATTATATGTATAGATTACTTTTTTACAACATTATGCTCAATACGAGCAACGGACAACAGTTCAAAATTCAAATAGCAAAATAATTTGTTAATTTTAATTAAGTTACGGCTTTGTCTTTTCCTTTATATTTTTTGTCAAGTGACGCTTTAAATGCTTGCAAGTTCAGCCAACAGATTCAAACTTGTAAACTATTTAAAACTAATTGTACAATGCATAATAAAATGAATTCATCCGTAATGTAATTAAATATAATAACATCCGTAATTATTCAGCGTATTTCACGAAATTAAAACTTTTTTTTCATAATTTGGCACAGTTGTCATTTTGAGGTTATTTCCATGCCCTAAAGGCTTACACAGACCAAAGCGCGGGGCATGCGCGCGACACCACTGAAAGTCCGCAGCGCGCTTCGCTGAAAATGGCGATAATCCTCCACTCACAAACACCGTGATTGGCAGTTTAGGGGTCTCCAAAGTAAATTGAAAAAAAAAACTTTAATCCCCAGAGATACATAAAACCGGCCAAGTGCGAGTCGGACTCGCGCACGAAGCGTTCCGTACCATTATCTATAAAAACGGCAAAAAAATCATGTCTGTTGTATGGGAGCCCCCCTTAAATAATTGTTTTATTTTAATTTAATTATTTATTTTTAAAGTGAATATAACTAGATATTTTGTGAATATTTCAAGCGGCCTACTAATGTTTCGCAAATTACGTTTCCCAAACTGATTCATTTGGCAAATGTTTCATTTCCCAAATGTTTATTTTTTCTGAAACTGTAAACTTTTCAGGATTGTTATAAAACAAACCTAACCTAACCTAACCTAACCTACAGAATAGTCCCGAAATATATCCTGAATAGTTTACAGTTTCAGAAAAATATACAAACATTTGCACCCGTCGTAAATGGAAGCCAGCAGCGAAGCTGTTTGGCTTTGATGATGGTGCTGCCCTACCACACTCCGACTGACAGACTGACTTGACATTTTTTTTTCATAGTTTACTAATTTATTAGTTTCCATTTTTATCTGTTATTACTTCCTAATGTATATTTCTAATTTATATAGAATATGTGTAAATAAATTATATTATATTTTTCTAAACATTTGGGAAATTAAACATTTGCCAAATGAATCAGTTTGGGAAACGTAATTTGCCAAACGAAAGTACACCATTTCGAGCGTCTACCTGTTGCCGTTATCAATATCGAGCAAAAACGAGCAAAAAAATCACGTTTGTTGTAAGGGAGCCCCCTTAAATATTTATTTTATTCCATTTTTTAGTATTTGTTGTTATAGCGGCAACCGAAATACATCATCTGTGAAAATTTCAACTGTCTAGCTATCACGGTTCGTGAGATACAGCCTGGTGACAGACGGACGGACGGACGGTCAGCGGAGCCTCTGTAATTGGGTCCCGTTTTTAGGGTTCTGTAGTCAACTAGGAACCCATATAGTTTCGCCATGTCTGTCCGTCTGTCTGTCTGTCTGTCTGTCTGTCCGCGGCTAAGCTCAGAGACTGTTAGTACTAGAAAGCTGTAATTTGGCATCAATATATATATCAGTCACGCCGACAGTGATTGAATAAAAAAAAGTAAAAAAAATTTTTTTAGGGTACCTGCCTTAGACGTAAAGGGGGGTGATTTTTTTTTCTCGGCTAACCCTATAGTGTGGGGTATCGTTGGATAGGTCTTTTAAAATCATTGCGGGGTTGCTAACATGATTTTTCTATTCAGTGATCTGTTTGCGAAATATTCAACTTTAAAGTGAAAATTTTCATTAAAATCGGCCGTCCCCCCCCCCCCCCTCTAAAATCTAAACTGTTGGGTGGAAAAATCTGAAAAAATTCAGAAGGGTAGTAAATATATCAAATTTACTAGGAAAATTATAGCGGCTAAGATTGCTTAGAAATTATTTGTAGTTTAAGAGTAAATAGTAGCCTAAGGTATAAAACATACCTAAACTTGGATGGTTTCGTACACATACGAAATCCTTAGGAAAATATTACTTGATCTTTTCGTAATGGCTACGGAACCCTACCTTGGGCGTGTCCAACACGCTCTTGGCCGGTTTTACCCTTTGGGTACGGAGCTAAAAAGGAGCTTTAGTTCCAATATGCGAGACTAAAGTAACATTTTAAGAGCATGAGAAGTGAATTATTTTTTTTACCTGTCCCGAACTTGTGGTAAGGATGTTCAGGAGAAGCCGTGCTCTTGTTGAGCTGATCTAGCCGCCAGGTGTCCGAGCTGGTATTCTTCTCGTGCTCCGAGTTCACGGCGCTCAGTTCACGCCCGGTGGCAGACTCCGTGAAGAGCGGGGCGATGAAGAACTGGGCGAAACTGTGAGGATAATAACTATAAATTAGAAATTTTAAAAACCCCCAACGCAATTAATAATAATTTAATATGTATTTAAGTATGTATCTATCTATACACCGTGAAATTTTAGTGGTTGTTTTCCCGAAACGAGGTGATTTAGTATCGATTGTACAATCGATTTATAATTACTATTTTGACTAGAGTCAAAAATCCAATTGTGAAAAACGAAAGTCGAAAATGACCGCAAACCAATAGTAACGCTTCGTTGGTACCTAACCTATCGTACGATCGTACGCTACTTGTACCAACGAAGCGTTACTATTGGTTTGCGGTCATTTTCGACTTTCGTTTTTCACAATTGGATTTTTGACTCTAGTCAAAATAGTAATTATAAATCGATTATACAAACGAAACTAAATTACCTCGTTTCGGGAAAACGACCACTAAAATTTCACGGTGTATAAGTATGTTTATCCGTTGCCTAGTACCCATAACACAAGCTTTCCTAGCTTACTATGGGACTGGGTCAATTGGTGTGAATTGGCCCGTGATATTTTAGTTATTTTTATTTTAATTATGTGACTGTCAATGCCCGTTATGCATCTAAGATCTCTTCCGCAGCTAACAAAAGAGCTGATAACTTTGAAACGGCTGCACCGATTTTGATGAAACATACCTAAGAACCATCGCCAGGAAACCTGCTTTCTATTAAAAAAAACCGCATCCAAATCGGTGCACCCGCTTAAGAGCTATGATGCCACAGACAGACACACACACATAGCGGTCTAACTTATAACACCCCTCTTTTTGTGTCGGGGGATAAAAAGTTAGTGCGTGGAGTCCCTCCGCGCGGAAGAAGTGCAACTTCATAATAAAAAAAAAACCAGGCGGTCACCCATCCAAGTACTGACCGCGCCCGACGTTGCTTAACCTCGGTGGTCGGACGAGAACCGGTGTTTTTGTCAAATATCTTGAAAACAGTGCATCCTATGGCAAAATCAATGAAATTTTCATCCCCCCTCTGCAACCCTCCATTTTTGCAATTATTTTTCAAACTTGTTGAAGTATGGCCTAGTAGCGACATCTCTTGGTCCGGGTGAGAGGTTAGTTCCGAAGGAGTGTTGACGTTTCTCGATGAGAACCGAACATAGATGGCGCTGTATCACTGCAGAAGTGATTATAGCAGGCTGAAATGTGAAATGTGGAAAAATTTGTATATAAACTCTTGACCAGTGGTGGTGTAGGGGTTTAGCACGTGGCACGGTATGCCAAGGACCTAGGCTGGGTTCGATTCCCAGCGCTGGACTTTTTTCTGGGGTTTTTTTCTGTGCATCTGTTTCAGTTTGTATTTAGTGATGAAATACAGGGTTATTTGTAATTCACTGACTTCCTCTTAACCCTGAATTCCTATCACTTAAACAAATGTTTTTTGATTTACGGCTTTTTACAATGGAGCACTTTTTTCCATACAAATAAATAATAATAAATAAATGGGTATGTATTACAATACCGAAGTACGAAAGACCGAATGTATGAAAACATCGAATGGATCAAAAGACCGACACGATTTTTTTCTGAAACCGTAAACTTTTCAGAATTTATTAAAACGGCATCATACAGAACCCATTAGGTTAGGTTTGTTTTATAACAATCTTAAAAAGTTAACGGTTTCAGAAAAAAATAGTGTCGGTCTTTTGACCCATTCGATGTTTTAATACATTCGGTCTTTCGTACTTCGGTATTGTAATACATACCCTAAATAAATACTTCTAACACAACTTCGTACTCTATGAAATTCGAGGGCGGGGCCACGCGCCGCGGTCGTGGCGTTCAATGAATGAATGACTAACACTGCACAGAGTATCGTAAAAGTAAGAGATAAACTCAAATTTTCAAAACGTTATTACACCAAAAATATTAAGTTACTAGCTTTTGCCCGCGTGGAATTAGTAATTTGGGCAGCTTATTTTTTTTTTTTTATCCAATTTGCTTTTTCATCAATTATGGCTCTCCTTAGTTCCTCGATATAAATAAAAAAAATACCCGCCCCCCCCCCCGCACACCCGCGTTCACATTAAACACCGTACTCCCAAGTCAAGCGTGCCTATAGAAGTTTCACTTCAAAAACCCCCGATTTTGAAACATTCTTCCGCTCCGCTCCTATTGGTGTTAGCGTGATGATATATAGCCTATAGCCTTCCTCGATAAATGTGCTATCTAATACTGAAAGAATTTTTCAAATCGGAGCAGTAGTTCCTGAGATTAGCGCGGTCAAACAAAAAAACCTGTTCGATAAATTCTTAAAATAGACGTATCTTTCTTATTTGCGAACCGATTCAAATGAAACAAACACTAAATGTTAATCCAAGAAAATACCAACATATCAGTGAAAACCGCATCCTTCTAGGTTAAGCCGTTTCTGAGATTAGCGCGCACAAACGCACAGACAAACAGACAATAATTCTAAAAATCATTGTTTTGGGTTCTATTGTGCTAATAAATAGCCCTAGTGACAGTTTTTCTCAAATATCTTCAATGTACAGACACCGACTTTTTACAGATTTTTTTATATGTATAGATGACAAAAGCCGTAAAACAAAAAACATTTGTTTAAGTGGTAGGAGTTTAGGGTTAAAAGGATGCTAGTGAGTTACAAATAAACCTGTATAGTAGCTTACATGTCAAGCGACTTCCCCAGATAGTCAGGCAGCACGTCGAAGTAATACGTCGTGTGGTCGGACGATGTGGACGCGTTGGAGGACCCCCCGTGCTCCGACAGGAACTTGTTGTACTCATTCTCCTGCAGAACAAATATATATTGGCATCATTTTTGAAAAACAAAAATAACACAGTTTTTTTTTTTCAAAAATGATGCCAACTGGGCATGCCGACAGAAGTGAAAACCACATGCCTGTGGATCTATGTACTGCACATACTTAAACACAGCGGTGTCGGTTAACAACCCAAAATTTAATAGGTTTTTTAAAAAAAGTACAGGGTACACTTTTTTCTGAAAATGCCCGCCTAAAGAAGTTTGCACCTCAAAAATTGTACGAAATGTTGCATTTGAATAAATACTGAATACTGAAACCGGCCAAGAGTGGGCCATGCCCAGGGCAGGGTTGTAATATGCGTGCAGGATACCTACCTCTGGGTATTTCTTGGTCCCCAAGAACAGCATGTGCTCGCAGAAATGCGCGAGACCTGGCAACTCCTCTGGGTCACTCAGGTAACCTGTAGTAATAATTAATAAGGCAAGATTCGAGTGTAGAACAATATCAAGATTGGTTTTTTGGAGTCTTTTTATATTTTTATTTTTGGTATCCCATTACTTCGTCTCATTCTGTATTCGTCTTTGTCTTGTTCGCTATCCGTCACTATCTTTTTTGGTCAATGTCTGCAACTTGTCTGTCTCTTAATACGCCTTATTCATTTTTCGCCAGTCTTCCTTGGACTCATTTAGACGACCAGATGGCCTAGTGGTTAGAGAACCTGACTACGAAGCTTGAGGTCCCGGGTTCGATTCCCGTGTCGGGGCAGGTATTTGTATGAAAAATACGACTGTTTGTTCTCGGGTCTTGGGTGTTTAATATGTATTTAAGTATGTATCTATCTATATAAGTATGTTTATCCGTTGCCTAGTACCCATAACACAAGCTTTGCTAAGCTTACTTTGGGACTAGGTCAATTGGTGTGAATTGTCCCGTGATATTTTTATTTATTTATTTATTAGTCGTCGTTCTTCGCTTTCGTTTTTTGTCTCATTTACTTATTCGCCAAAATTATTTCGATACGTTCGGTGCTGGTAAATAAATGTAGTGAAGAACGACGAATGAGTCCAAGGAAGACCGTGACGAAAAAGACTTATAAGAGAGAGACAAGTTACAGAATTTGACCAAATAAGATAACGACAGATACCGAACAAGACGAAGTTGGGGTAGACGAGTTCTTGAGTGGAGACCACGGATCGGCAAACGTAGCGTGGGACGTCCTCAGACTCGGTGGAGCGATGATCTTCGCAAGCGGCTGGCAACAGCTGGATGAGAATGGCCGAGGATCGTGCTCAGTGGCGTGCCATGGGAGAGGCCTATGACCAGTAGTGGACGAACATAGGCTGATGATGATGATGATGATGATGATGATGAACAAGACGAAGATTAATACAGAACGAGACGAAATAAGAATAAAACGAAAAACGAATGATTGCCGTTTTTATAGATAATAGTATGGAACCCATCGTGCGCGAGTCTGACTCGCATTTGGCCGGTTTTTTGTTATCTGTATTGAAGAAGGGTATAAATAACATACCAACATTGACGTCCAAGGCTGCCGCGGACTTGTCGGTCGTTGGGTCACTAATCAGCAAGACCTTTAAGCGATTTGAGAGCTCCAGACCTCTGCAAAAAACAAGTGTAGAATAATGGTTGATGGAATCATTCAATTCATACTATTCAATGGTTTTTATTTGCATCTTTCCCCGCCAAATGTATTTTTCACTTCTCATGCTCTTAAAATGTTACGTTCGTCTCTGCATATTAACAACCGCTTTAGCCTAGTTGGTAGTGACCCTGCCTACGAAGCAAGAGGTCCTGGGTTCAAATCCCGGTAAGGGCATTTATTTGTGTGATGAGCACGAATATTTGTTCCTGAGTTATGGATGTTTTCTATGTATTTAAGTATTTATTTATCTATATAAGTATGTTTATCGTCGTCTAGTACCCATAGTACAAGCTTTGCTTAGTTTGGGACTAGGTCGATTTGTGTAAGATTGTCCCCTAATATTTATTTATTGTCCCCCCTAATTTATATTGGGCCTGTATACAGGGTGTAATCGGTAAGTGTGTCTAGGCGATTATTCCGTAACCATAACAGATATCGAAAAACTGTTAACTGATATTGAAGTATGTTACCTAATGAGTAAAATGACATCATTAATAATGACAGTATAAATTGACTACCTGGCTCTTAGACCGTTGTTTTTATACCATCAAGAATTATTTAAATCGTGACTGATATTTTCATTTTTAATTTTTCAAGTATGTGACTGTTATTGATTATGTTAATATTATTATTTTGTAATTATTATTTTTTAGCATTTTTGATATTATTTTATTTTATTTTATTGATAATGGGACACAAACAGCGAAAAATAACAGTTGTGATTATTTAAAATTTAGATAATACAAAAGCCAAAGTAGTTTCCACTAGTAAATTGTAGCATTATGGTTGCTCGGAAAGACTTATTTTTACAATTGACTAATAAATAATCTAAGCCTAACTTTTATTTTAATTGTATCGCTCCAACAAATGTTTGCACGCCTGCATGCAGGCTGAATACACTGGACATATTTAAAATTAACAATGTAACATCTGCACAACTGTATTCTGAGCAAATAAATTATTTGAATCTTTGAATGTTTGACATCATATTTGACATGAAACACTCGCATACATAGAGCCCGTCATTGTGTCGCACAAGGACGTAACTTTCAAAAATTTGTACTTGCTAAGAAATAAATATTATTCAAGTAAAATATAGTTTTATTACTTCGTTGGGTTCAAAAACAGTTTCTTTAAATATCAAAACTAAACTTATAAATTATAAAATAACCTTTTAAAATAAGGAAACTCAAAATTTTCTACTAATCTCGTACAAAAAGTATGGGAGCATTTGATGTCAAAATTATGGATATTTTTCTTTTTACTTTTAAAAAGTTAATGATGTCATTTTACTCATGTAATAATGAACTGAAACAATTACTTTGCTCACCTGCGACCTCACTATAATTACGTTTATGCAAGAAATGTGTGTTCATGCAGTTCCTCCACCTCCACACTGTACAAACACACACAAATCACACAAACCCAACCATCACCACCACCAAACTACAGTTAATGATGTTTCGAACTCAACCAGAGCTCATCCTCAGAAAACCACAACCATATGCTAAACCACCAAATGTTAAACTGACAAAGCAAAACAAATGTTTTAACTTGGACTTGTTTTTTTTTTCATTAATATGGACCTCCGCAAAGTAACGCCTGATTCAATAAATCATATGTAATAGTTACGGAATAATCGCCTGGGCACGCTTAACGATTACATCCTGTAGATTATGCCTTTGATTGTGCATCGTTCTCACCTGTACTCCCTCTTGTCCTCCTGCGATTTGACGATGTCTTCGTATCTCTTGGCGACGGAGGGGGTCGGGGTTCCGGGCGCGCCAGGGTTGCCCGCGCGGGCGGGGCTTCGGGGCTGCCGCGGGGCGCACTGCGGGGTCGTCATGTTGGAGTGGGTCCGGATGAAGAACGTGTAGCTGGAAGGTGAAATTAGTTGCTCTGGTTTTGGGTTGCTGTGACAAAATTGGGTTAGGCTCAAAAAACTCACTTTCCCGAAATGTCCACTTTCTCTAAAAGTGCACTTTCCGCAAAATGTACACTCCCAAAATGTACACTTGCCCATTAATGGCACTTTCCCCGTAAGTGCATTTCTCAAAACACACACTTTCCCATAATGTACTATTTTCTCAAAACGCACACTTTCCCTAAATGTACACTAGTCAAAAATGTCATCTTCACCACAAAGTTTTCCTTAGATGAAGATCCTAAGCTATGATGGCGATGTTAACATTTTTACCTATGTACCTGTACCTAGCTAGATAAATCCTTCATGCTCCTGCATTTTTACCGTTTATCAAATAGTCTATATATATTATATAGGTATATAGTACGTACTTTTCCAAATCTAGTGCTCTATTTGAGAAAGTGCTCCATTTGACAAAGTGCACTTTTTGGGAAAGTGCACCTTCTGAGAATGTGCTTTATCTGAGAAAGTGTACCAATTCGGAAGTGCACTTTTAGAGACAGTGCACCTTCCGAGAAAGTGATCCATCTAAACGAGTGTACCTTTAGCAAGAGTAAACTGATGTGGAATTTTTGACTTCCGTCCGTGACTTTAGTTCTTGCGCGGATTTCATCATTTAATGCAAATGCCCGCAATTACTAACAATATTGCACAGCCCAATAATTCAAACCCATTAGGCATTAACACGAGGGTCATCAGGTCATACATTATTAGCCGGGTCTCCACTGAACAAACTGCCACGTGAGCCAGCCATTTTCGGTGAGATTTTGAACCTTGTGTGGAACAAAATTATCATGTGCTAGCATCGCGAGGCAGCTCGCCAGTGGGGATCCAGCTGTTGACATTTATTCTGGATCAATAAATACAGGGTCCTGTTTGAACCTCACCATTCTCTCAAACAAAAAAAGAACAAAATCATTGTCAAGTAAACATGCAATTTAACTTATTATAAGCTACATTCATACCTGTAGAATGGTACCCTGGCGACTGCACACAACACATAAAATATTAAAGAATAAAAAAGTACAGTAAAACAACTAGCAAAGCTACAGGACACACCACTGAACAATAATTATGATCAATGAATGTATGTGTTGATGATCAAATCAATACTAAATATAAGTAGGTACCCAAATAGTCATTTGTCCATGGCGTAGGCAGATTATGAGTTATACTAAGGACATGTCAAGGACAATACAGAGCCACATAGTAACTGATGCGTTCATTATTTTGACTAAATACCAAACAAAATCTTACCTGCTTCTAATAAGGAAAAACTTCAAAAAACAACGGATAACAACAGCACACAAGCTAGAGAGCTGCTTCAGGGTTTATTTACTAACGATAATAGGATATAATTGGTTAATAAGTAGTGGTTACACTAAGAAAAAGCTTCAATAGCGCTATTTAAGGAATCTAATAAGAATGTATAAAACATAACCTATTGTAGCTGGCCCGATACGACACCGTCGGTGAGAAGCTGTGGTAGCCCACAAACAGTAGTCTTTTCGATGCCAGTTTGAATGATTTAACTTAAAAAGCTAGATTTTAGAATAAATTCCGTTGTTAAAATTACGATGACAAAGACTGCTGACTGACGTAATTAACCGACTGTCCTGACTGTGACTGACGTGTAAGCTTTTTAACTGTCAAACTGTATAATTAGTAAAGGAATCACTCTATTCTAACATTCTTAAAACGATGACACCATACAAAACAGGTTTTGCAAAAACTTCAAAAACAGTCATTCGCACAAAATACGCCGCAAAATAATTCTTTTCTTCTACTGAAACGCATATTGAGACAAATCGAATTATTAAAAATATGACAATTTGTAGAAAATTTAATTACGCAAGTTACCGATTGAGTTAACGTCTAGAACTGTCACTGTCAGTTTTTAGAAAAAAAATATTTGCCGGGGAAATTATTCTTGTTCAGTCTTGTTTATCAATCAGTGTCGCTACGATAAACACAGTCACATAAATTACGTTTACTGTTCTACGGAGTAATTTAGAGCGTTATGGAGCGATGGGAGACCATTGTTGGGCATCAGATAGAACCTGGACACAGAGCTTTTGAGAAATTACTGCAAACTGCGAGTACTACATTGAAAAACGATTTAGCCCCATTTGAAACAGGTATTTAACAATAGTAAATTAATTGCTGTATAGGTTTTTTGAATAGGTAGTTTTCATCGTAAACAGCCTACTGAGGGATTTAACTAACGTGACCATTTCTTTGTCACTTTAAAACGGGACAACGACTTTGAGATTTTGGGCAGAAATAAACTTTTTTTTACAATAACAAACGTCTTACCACCCAATTTTGTATTTAATTTTTTTCCGCTGCGCAAATATATTTTACTACTGGCTGTATCTAGCTGTTCCTTGGTCAAGTATTCTTTGTACTGCTAATCTATTTGTCTAGACAGTTTTTAAATTGATTGAATAGTGCCGAGACTACACGTTTGGGTAGTGGTATTTTTTCTACCCTAAATATTCACTTAATCAATCTGTCTACAGAATGGGTTATCGACACCCTCCTCTACAAACCAGTGGACTTGCTCTGTACTGTGTCAGAGAGACGTGGCGACGAGGTCTGGCAGAAGGGTCTCGGAGATGCTGTGAAGCTGCTAGCGGAAATTGTAGCCGAGTGGAGCTACGCTGAGAAGTATTACGAGGACATTGTTAATGTTCGTAAGCTATACAATACTTTTAACCGTTACATCTGACATTTATATTAAAATTGCAGTATTTCTCCAAATTTCTTGTTTCATGAAAAAATTTGTGCTGAAGTGGTGATAAAGCAGTGGTAGCCTAGTGATTTGACCTAAGACCTCTTAAACAAACGGTTGTGGGTTCGTATCTAGACTTGCACCTCTGAGTTTTTCGGTATTTATATGCAAAATTATATTTAAAATATACCATGAGCTTTACGGTGAAGGCAAACATTGTGAGGAATCCTGCACGCGTCTGTGAAGAAACTCAGTGGTGTGTGTCAAGTTCACAATCCGCACTAGGCCTCAAAATTGATTTAGGCCAAAATAAATAATGACTAATTTAATTAATGATAACAAAAAGAAATTGGGTTATAATTATTTATAGCACTTTCGTTTTGTCAAAATTCTTTTTGAACAAGACAAGGCTAAAAAAAGGCTAAAGAAAGGCTATGCAAAGTAAATTTATAAATCATCAATATATTCCCTCTAGCTGTGCCTGCTCTCATATGATGCGGAACTAAGGAAACATGCTCTCAACTGCCTGATATGTGTCACCAAGAAGTCGGAGATTGGTGCCAAGAATTACTCACGGCACATAACTTCTCTGGAGGAAGGCTCACAGTGCAAGACGCCCTTGGCTTTGCTTGTTGGTATGTATGCTATACCCATATTGAATTTATTGAATTGTTTTTGTTTAAGAAAAGACTTCATCTATCTATATATATATATAAAAATGAATCCCTATTTCCCTTGGTCACGGCATCACGCGTGAATGGCTGGACCGATTTTGTTAATTCTTTTTTTGTTGCGTTTGTTATTGTCAGGTGAAGGTTCTTATGAAATTTTTTTTAGGAAAAAGACAACGGGGGCGAAGCCGCGGGCAACAGCTAGTAAAATATAATAATGTAGCGACAACAAACAAACACACGACATAACAAAGTAATTAATACATCCTGCATATCCCTTTCAATTTTTCTCAACTCAGCTGCATAAATACAACTTCCCCAGGCATAGTATCTATCTGGAAAGAGATCTCTCTATTGCAACTATCCCCAAAATAAAAATAAAACTAAATCTAATAATAACATATTTCAACTTAATAATAGTAATATTTGCCGACCTATTCTTTCGATTTTTTTTCTTTTTTAGGGTTCCGTAGTCAACTAGGAACCCTTATAGTTTCGCCATGTCTGTCCGTCTGTCTGTCTGTCTGTCTGTCTGTCCGCGGCTAAGCTCAGAGACTTTTAGTACTAGAAAGCTGTAATTTGGCATGCATATATATATCAGTCACGCCGACAAAGTGATTACATAAAAAAAACTAAAACAATTTTTTTTAGGGTACCTCCCATAGACGTAAAGTGGGGGTGATTTTTTTTTTCTCAACTAACCGTATAGTGTGGGGTATCATTGGATAGGTATTTGAAAATAAATAGGGGCTTTCTAAAACCATTTTTGGATAAACTGAATATTCACTCCGAAAGTTCAAAATAGTGTGTCCCCCCCCCCCTCTAACTAAATATGAAAAAAATCACGTAAGTTAAACTTAATAAAAACTTTCTAGGAAAATTATTTTCAACTTAATCAGTTGAGCAGTTTTTAAGTTTTTTAAAAATATATTTCTAACTATGATTGTAATTTAACCGCCATTGCAAGCATTTTTTTTCTTGAAATACCTATAAGATCACGCTAACAGTATCTTCTTTCAAATAAAAAAATATATATTACATCTGAAAAACAATCAACATACATACTAGTTCTTAGTTACCCAATTCGCCGATAGATGGCGCTGTACCGCTGACGTTGGGACCAAAACAACCACATTAATAAAGTATGCAAAGATTTTTTCGTACCTGCTACGGAACCCTATCTTGGGCGTGTCCGACACGCTCTTGGCCGGTTTTTTTCGTGGCTGAAGTGCACCTGTCTGACTATGCTAGCCTCATTGGAAGACTTGATGGCCAAATTCATCAAACATTTATTAATTAATGCATTATATTCCGGTTGAATCCTACTAATATTATAAACGCGAAAGTATATGTATGTATGTATGGATGTTTGTTTGTTACTCTTTCACGCTAAAACGGTTTGACGGATTGTGATGAAATTTGGCACACATATAATTTATAACCTGGATTAACATATAGGATACTTTTTATCCCGGAAAATTGCATAGTTCCTGCGGGATAGCGATACACGAATTCTTCGCAGACGGAGTCGCGGGCAGTAGTAGCTCGTAGATTAATAACAAGCAATAACCAATAGGGATGTTAACACCACCAATCAACTGACGTACTTTTTATGAGCTGTTAAAACACTAATTCTCCCATAGAGTTTGAATGGCAATAGCAACTTATGACGTCGCTTGTTCTCCAACTCAATCAACCAACTATTTATTTGTTTTAAAGCAACAAAAATCTAATTTTGCGGTTAATCGAAAATTAATCTGATAAAATTAAAGCGTTTTCTTACTGGAGTCGTGTCTTCGAAGTATTTTTTAACGAGCTGCTGCCCGCGACTCCGTCTGCGAAGATTTCTTTTATCGCTATCCCGCGGGAACTATGCAATTTACCGAGATAAAAAGTATGCTATATGTTAATTGACTGAATACTGGTTCTAAATAATAGCATTTTAAGATCTGTGTGTACTTACGTATTCTGGGCAAATAAAATTTCTTTCTTTCTTTCTTTTAATCCGGATTATAAACTATCTGTGTGCCAAATTTCATCAGATTCCGTGAAACCGTTTTAGCGTGAAAGAGTAACAAACATCCATCCATCCATCCATCCATACTTACAAACTTTCACGTTTATAATATTAGTAGGATGGCGTCAACATCCCTATTGTTGTGAAATCCTTTGTCCAGAAATTGATGTTGTTTGGCGGATTGATGATCAATATGATCATGAATCACCAACTTATGTTTATAATAATTTATCATTACTTTGAAGCTAAGCCTGTTTTGTAAAAAAAAAAACTTATCACATTATTTTATTTATTTTATTTAGGTGCCATATGTGAACATCATCCATCTGTGATATGCAATGATATAAACAAAATATGGCGTACATATCTGAATATGTTGGAGAACAACAAAAATACAGTGAGTATTCGTACCCATGGAGCTTTTCTATACTTTCGAAATTGTTTTTACGAAGGCAACTTCTATTGTTATGCCAATTTTACCGTCAAATATTACATACTCGTACGGTCGACCAAGAAAGTGGTCTACCAGTTTTGACAAAAGTTTCTGTGACATCTAAATATCCCTAAGTCACTGTCATCATGTTATTGCAAGGGAAATTCGACCTCGTTGTTTCATGACGTGCAAATGAACATCGACCGTAGGGGGGTAGACCATATTTTTAGGCGACTGTACATAAAAAAACTCACTTTCTTCTTTCCTTCTTTAAAAAAAACTTTTTAACAAAAAAATTAAACCGCCGAAAAAACTGAAAAGCAAAAAATAATACCTTTTTTGTTTGACCTTAATCTAGGTACCAGTTTGAAGTCGGTGCCTCAGCACGAGCCAGGAGGAGTGATAGAAGCCAATCAGGCAGAAGATTATAGGTCCACTCCTCCTGGCTAAGTGCTGAGGCACCGACTTCAAACTGGTACCTAGATTAAGGTCAAACAAAAAAGGTATTATTTTTTGCTTTTCAGTTTTTTCGGCGGTTTATTTTATTTGTTAAAAAGTTTTTATTTTATACTTTTTTCCCAACCTCGGGGTAAATTTTTTTTCCAAATTTATATAATACTAACTTCAAGGTATACCCTATCCAATAAAAAAGAATTATGAAAATCAGAGTACTCTGTAAAAAGTTAGTCAATCATCCTCTGTTTTCCTACCCTTAGGGTAGGAATATTATTTCCAAATTTACATGCGACCACCCTTGGGGTATACGCTTTCCAATAAAAAAAGAATCATCAAAATCAGACCACTCTGTAATAAGTTATGCGTGGTCATATAGTACAATCAGTAACTGAACAATCAATCATCCCCTGTTTTCCTACCCTTAGGGTAGGAATATTATTTCCAAATTTAAATGGGACCACCCTCGGGTATACGCTTTCCAATAAAAAAAGAATCATCAAAATCGAACTACTCTGTAAAAAGTTATGCGTGAACATACATAAAAAAAAAAACAAATATACACGTCGACTTGAGAACCTCCTCCTTTTGTTTTCGTCGGTTGAAAAACCATATTGAGAAAAAATGCGAATAGAAATTTTGCTACTAATTTTGGAAATAATGATTCCGGCAAATAGATCTAACCAGTCATCTCTAGGTATAATGATGAGATGATAGTAAATATTTTTTAGGATACTTTCACCAAAGCCGTATCGGAAGGTATATGCGGTTTGTTCAAGCATTTTGGGGAGGATTTGCCGACTGCAGAGTTAAACAACTTCTACGAGAGTCTGTCTTGCGTTTATATGAAAAAAAATGGCTGTCGTTCAGGTAAACTATTTTTAGACGAATATTATATTCATCACCGGAAGACGCAGTGTAGGTAGGCCTCCCAACGAGATGGAGCGACGACCTGGTTAAGGTTGCGGGATCGCGTTGGATGCGGATGGCGCGGGACCGATCTGTTTGGCGAGCCTTGGGGGAGGCCTATGTTCAGTAGTAGACGTCTTCCGGCTGAACTGATGATGAATGTCATCTCAGTTTATTACGTCCCACTGCTGGGCACAGGCCTCCTCTCATAATGAGAAGACTTGGGTCGTAGTTCCCTCGTGGGTCTTAATTTTGATAAAATACTGAACATTTGTAAATATACCTTATTTATCAATGAACTGAAATAATTACTTTGCTCACCCGCGACCTTATGATAGCTACGTTCATGCAAGAAATGCGTGTTCACGCAGTTCCTCGACCTCCACACTGTACGAACACACACAAATCACACAAACCCAACTACACTGACGCGTTTCGAATTCGATCGCAGCTCATCCTCAAAGTATCGCAACTGTTCACTATGTTAGTCGGAAGTCGCGGGTAAAAGCTAGTTCATAATATAAATTGGATTTTTTTCTTTAAGCCTGCTTGAAGATACTAGAAGACTATGCCGGTTTGTTCCGTGAACGGATATCTTTGGATAGATATCTTCGAGATCAACTTTGGGAATGTCTTGGCGAGGACAGTGGAAGAGCCATTTTGAATGTCTACAGAGTCATGTCCAGACATGTTGACAAGAAAGTCTTGGAGGTAAATATCACCTTCGGGATCCCTTGGTTTCCCATAATTTAATAATTCATAACAGACATAGGAATTTAGGGGGCAAAATTGAATGTCAGGTAGAGAGTTCCTTTGTCGATAAACTCAACTATCGACGTTTCGTCTGTATACTAGTGATCGCCCCCAGCTTTGTTTGTAAGTTTGTATTATTTTGAAAGTCTTATTTCGAAGTTTATACCTAGTTTATAGACGATAGCTGCTGGCTAATTACTATCATTGCACTATAAACTATTTACAAATCTTAACCTCGTTAGGCCCAACGTGCTAAATGTAATACTTATGTCAAAGTAAATGTCAACTTTTCTTGATTGACAATATGTTTCAAATTATGTTAGTCCAAATTGGACGTGGGCTTTACGAGGATAAAGAAAAATAGAATAGATTTATTATTTTATTTCATTTTATAATACAAGTTAAGTATGAAGTATCTTTTTCTATTTTATTTTTTATTTTTTATTTTCTTCAACTTCATTTTTTTATTACATTTACGGTCATCCCGTGAAACCATATATTTCAAACTAAATACAAACTGAAATATAGATGCACAGAAAAAACCCCAGAAAAAAGACCAATGCTGGGAATCGAACCCAGGTCCTCAGCGTTCCGTGCTGCGCGCTTACCCCTACACCACCACTGGTCTAGAAGTTAGCGACGAATCTTTCCCATACATCGTACACTTCAGTCTGTTATAATCACATTTAGGCAGTGATAAAGCGCATCTATGTTATGCCCTCTACCGAGAGACTTCAACACTCCTTCAACTCCAACTTCAACTGTAAAAGTTGGCCTAGTAGCGCCATCTCTTGGTCCAGGTGAGCGGGTAGCTCCGAAGGAGTGTTGAAGTCTCTCGGTAGAGGGCATAACATAGAGGCGCTTTATCACTGCCTAATGTGATTATAACAGACTGAAGTGTACGATGTATGGGAAAAAATCGTCGCTAACTTCTAGACCAGTGGTGGTGTAGGGGTAAGCACGCAGCACGGAACGCTGAGGACCTGGGTTCGATTCCCAGCATTGGTCTTTTTCTGCGGTTTTTTCTGTGCATCTATATTTCAGTTTGTATTTAGTTTGAAATTAATTTTATAATGTCTGTAAAATATTATTTTTACAAAAAAAACTTGGAGCGATCACTAGTATATGGGCAAAGCGTCGATAGTTGTGTTTATCGATAAAGGAACTCCCTACTTGTCATTAAATTTTGCCCCCTAAATTACTATGTCTAGTCATAATGTATCATTCTTCATAATTAAACGTCATACATTGATTTATTTCTGTAACAGTATTTTTTAAGTAGGTTAGGTTAGGTTTGTTTATAACAATTCCAAAAAAAAAATAGTTTCAGAAATAAATCACTTTATGACGTTGATTATGAAGAATGATACATTATGTATGACTTGTTAAATTACGTGAAACCACAGAGACCCATCATACTCATCAATCTAGCTTATACGTCCCACTGGAAGGAATCCTCCTCTCATAATGAGAGGGCTTGGGCCGTAGTTCCCACGCGGGTCTAGTGCGGATTGGGAACTTCACACGCCATTGAAGGTGTGTGTAGGTTTCCTCACGATGTTTTCCTTCACCGTAAAACTCATGGTAAGTTTCAAATGTAATTTCGCACGGAAATTCCGAAAAACTCAGAGGTGCCTCGAACCCACGACCCTATGCTTGAGTGGCCATAAGTCCATCTGCAAAACCATCATACCATGGCGTAAAAAAGTTGTTTTTTTAACAAAAGCTTATTATTTTAGAAAATAATATCAATTGAAGTATTACCACACACACAAGCTTCACATACGAAGATGAAACTAACAGCGCTCAGGATCTTGGCTTTCGCCAAAATAACTGGTTTAGACGATCTGACGCAATACGTAGACATGCAGACGTTGGAGAACGAATTCAGGAGAGACAAAGTTACGCACGGGCATGCTGATATGGTAAGTGTTGTTTTTTTATTCAAGTCCCGTAAAGGGCACGACATACTTCAAGGGGAAGGTAGGTAGGCAGGTCACCTAACGGTGTCAAATATTGAAAAATGACCTGGGAGGGAGGGGGACAGAGAGAGGGAGTGACACAGAGTGAGTGAGGGAGGGACAGAGAGAGAGAGAGGGAGGAAGAAAGTGATGTACAAAAATGGAATGGTAATAAACCGAAGCATAAGAATAAAAAATCAGAGTATATAAAAAAGGAAGCTAAGACAATTATTAATTGAAAAATGATATTACTCAATAGATGAATTCTCAAATGACATGTCACCACGGAATTGAAAATGACTTTATTATTGCACTTTTTAATTTGTGTATTTAATAGTTGTAGTAAATTTGTTATATATCTTGAAATTTAGTTAAACATTGAAAATTGCTGTGCCCTATCAGGGTTTAAGTCTGGAATCAGTATTTATTTATAAGACCTAAATGTACATTCAGCGTCAAATAGTTCGTGACACCCAAAGTGGCCAAAAAGTTAGCGACACGGCCTTATTCCAACTGTAATAAAGACGTGTTGCTAACTATTTGACCACTTTGGGTGTCACGAACTGTTTGACGCTGACTGTACGACATGATTATAAAGCAGAAATTTCCTGCCTCGCACAGCAAAGCTCTGGAATGAGGTTCCTGCTGCGGTATTCCCGGACCGATATGACCTTCAAGCTTTCAAAAAAAGAGCGTACTCCTACCTAAAAGGCCGGCAACGCACTTGTGACTCTTCTGGTGTCGCGGGTGTTCATGGGCGACGGTAATCGTTTACCATCAGGCGATCCGTCTGCTCGTTTGCCCCCTATATCAAAAAAAAAAAAAAAAAAAACAAACAAACAATAAATGAATTATGATAGAGAAAGAGAGAGAGAGAGAGGGGGAGAGGACGGGAGAGAGAGAGAGAGAGAGAGAGCAAGAGATTTATACTCGACACACGAGAAATAAACGGGTGAATAAACTTTTTAGTTTTGTTTACTCTGTCCCCGGTTGTCCAAGTAAAACTTGGACACAGTTTCATAGAAAAATGCTTAAGTTGTCCAAAGGACAATATTTGTGTAACCATAGCAACGGGTGGCACTAAAAAGTTGATTCACCAAATTACATAATATTTCTTTGCATTAACATATACAATTATTATTATTTTAGTTAATATAATTTAAATATTTTTGCTTTTAATATTTTGTCACCGAATGTAGTTTTTTCGAATTGCTTACAAACCGTATCTTTATAGATACAATGGTGTATAGAGAGCAATCTGCCGAACAGTGAAAGGTTGCTGCAGGCGGCCATTTTGTTTTATGACAAATTACCGCCCACCAAAAGAAAAGCTATAGTTGTGAACGGCATATTGGATTCGCCGCGCTATGTGAGACAGGTAAGATATTTCTATCCTGCTCATATGACTTGACATAATCTCCTTTTCAGAACGAATAGGCTGGGATACATTAATAGTTATGTATGTGACTGGTGTCTAATGAGACGCATTAATACGAGTTTGGTTTTATGAAACAAGCCGAAGGCGAGTTTCTTAATAAGATCACATGAGTGTTTTAATTCCTGTGGTGTGTTGCCAGTGATGACTTATGGCACTGAGACGTGGCCGCTAACGATGGGCCTCATAAGGAAGCTCAAAGTCACTCAGAGGGTGATGGAGAGGGCTATTCTCGGAGTTTCTCTGCGGGATCGCATTAGAAATGATGAAATTCGCGCAAGAACTAAAGTCACCGACATAGCTCGAAGAATCGCCACACTCAAGTGGCAGTGGCCGGTCACATTGCTGGTAGAATTGACGGCCGGTGGGGCCGAAAGGTTCTCCAGTAGGATCCGCGGACCGGAAGACGCAGTGTATGTAGGTCTCCAACAAGATGGAGCGACGACCTGGTGAAGGCTGCTGGAACGCGTCGGATTCAGATGGCACGGGACCGATCTGTTTCGCGAGCCTTGAAGGAGGCCTATGTTCAGCAGTGGACGTCTTTCGGCTGAAATGATTATATTAATAACAAAAAATTAAACCGCCGAAAAAACTGAAAAGCAAAAAATAATACCTTTTTTGTTTGACCTTAATCTAGGTACCAGTTTGAAAAAAAAATGTATTATTTTTTGCTTTTCAGTTTTTTCGGCGGATTAATTTTTTGTAAAAAAGTTTTTATTTTATACTTTTTTTCCATCCTTGGGGTATTTTTTTTCCCAAATTTATAATACCAACTTCAAGGTATACCCTATCTATCCAATAAAAAAGAATTATGAAAATCAGACTACTCTGTAAAAAGTTAGTCAATCATCCCCTGTTTTCCTACCCTTAGGGTAGGAATATTATTTCCAAATTTAAATGTGACCACCCTTGGTGTATACGCTTTCCAATAAAAAAAGAATCATCAAAATCCGACTACTCTGTAATAAGTTATGCGTGGTCATATAGTACAATCAGTAACTGAACAATCAATCATCCCCTGTTTTTCTACCCTTAGGGTAGGAATATTGTTTCCAAATTTAAATGGGACCACCCTCGGGGTATACGCTTTCCAATAAAAAAAGAATCATCAAAATCGGACTACTCTGTAAAAAGTTATGCGTGATCATACATAAAAAAAAAAATATATATATACACGTCGAATTGAGAACCTCCTCCTTTTGTTTTCGTCGGTTAAAAAATTACAGGAAACTATTTAAAAAACATTTATCTCGAAATGGTTTTCTATTCACTATACAATAAAATAGATATCCCCAACTAGCCCAACTACCCAATATTAGGATTGCATTTGGACTTTTCAGGCGGCCATACATTTCCTGATCACTCAGTCGTGTGAAAACGATTCCATGCAAATATGGCGGGACTTGTACGATGTCAGCAACGATGACGTCATTGTCAAAGCGCAGGCTGTAACGAGGGAGTTTGCCAACTATCTGACGACGGCGGTGGCACTGTTCTTGGAGGAAAGAAGGGATTCTGAGGTGAGTTCGACAAAAATTATGTATAGTCGACGAAGTAAGTGCTTTACCATTTTTTGTGACAGTTCCTACATCAGAATAAAAACAATAAGGCTGATTGTCACATTGACTTGTAAGTGAAAATAGCCTTTGATGTCTTAAGTCATACAACTGACATTGAACTTTAGGGTGGTAAAGGAGTTTCTTGGTCGACTATACTTAGAATAAAACGAGTAAACAAATTTTTTTAGGTTACAAGGTTTTATTGAAAATCTAACATTTGGTGGCATAGCACACGGTTGTGGTACCTACTCTGAGGATGGGCTCTGGTTGAGTTCGAAATGCGTCAGTGTAGTTTGGCGGTGGTAAAAGTTGGGTTTGTGTGATTTGTGTGTGTTCGTACAGTGTAGAAGGTGGAGGAACTGCATGAATACTTTTTCTTACATAAACGTAACTATCGTAAGGTCGCGGGTGAGCAAAGTAATTGTTTGCAGTTCTATTCTAATAAAAGTAATAGAAGTATTTTTCTGGACATAATAAAATAAATAAATAACATAACATAACATAATACCGTAATACTTATTTACTTATTCATATTTTTTTCAGGATATCCCCCCTAAACTAGCCTCCCTCCTCCGCCTCACCTCTAAAGTGGCCCCCCTCACTTCTCCCCTCACCTCTTGCGCCTCTTTGCTCTGCGAGCTCGCGGAAAGCTGTTCCACTGCTGAACTGACATCAGCTTTGAGAGCTGTGCTTTTGAATGCTCCTGTTCAAGAAAGCGCTAACTTTTATAAGGTAAACTTAGCTAAATCGCATCAAAATTAAATAATCTGACATAATGCAAATCGGGTTTAGCCGCTTATACCTACTCTTATATGTTGATTTGCATTAATAATAAATAATAATAAAATAAATATTAGCACAGCTTGCACTATGGGTACTAGACGACGATAAACATACTTATATAGATAAATAAATACTTAAATACATAGAAAACACTTAGATACATTACATAAATACTTAGATACATTGATGTATATTCATAACGCCGTACAATACGTTTACTTTTAGTTTACCACTAACAGATTACTTGCCTTCATTTCGTTTTCAACTTTAACACCATACAAATAAAGTAGTTATTACAAAATCTGCAAACGTGGGTAACAGTATTCTAAAATTGG
Source organism: Archips crataeganus (assembly GCA_947859365.1). Taxonomy (NCBI): domain Eukaryota; kingdom Metazoa; phylum Arthropoda; class Insecta; order Lepidoptera; family Tortricidae; genus Archips; species Archips crataeganus. The sequence goes on along the minus strand of OX402073.1, from coordinate 9,952,314 downwards.
CTTTATTTGTAGGTCGTTAAAGTTGAATATGAAATGAAGGCAAACCATCTGTCAGTGGTAAACTTTATGTAATCTTACTGTAGTGTGCACTTAACAGTCTAAAGCAGTAATGTAGATCAGCTGCCATAGAATGTCACTCTCTCAGAATCAACAGCAAGAGGTTTTATTACTTTTCACCTCACTAGCTCGGAAAGCCCTTTTTGTTTGTTTGACATCTATTGAGAAAATCGCTTTTTATCCACTTGTGAAGAAAGAGTTTTGACATTTGAAGGCAGCTTAAGTGATTTTTGACAGCTAACAAAACGCAAAACGTTAAAAGTGCTGAATTGTGAACATCACAATTAATGAATTGCATCGAGTAAAAAACACTAAATACAGTCTTACAACTTTATTTTAATTCATAAATATCAGCATTCAACATTAACCTTCATTCTTGTTGTAAAAACGGATAAAATGTTCTGACAGTCCAAGTAAGTCGATGTGCGAACAAAACGCATACGAAATAATAAAAAAAAACTTAAGTCAATCAAAACTTTTCAATTAATTAAGCCGTCAACGTTAAATATTCGCATGTTTTTCTAGTTATTTTGTTATTAAAAATGAGTGATTCTAGTGAAGAAGACGTATTAACACCTGTGGAATTACGGGAAACCGTGCAAAATGCGGAATTGAGCTTGCGGAATGTCGGTATTGAAGTAGTTCCATAAAGACGGATATGCCTAGGCTATTTTGCATTATTTTTGATTTTACCAATATTTCTATACTTCAAAATTAAAGTATTGACAAAGAGGTAAATAAATAATAATTCATAGTACAAACCCTTTTTCTTATTTTCCTCGCTGTAGTGAGGTGAAAAGTTTTGTGTTATACACGGGTGAAAAGTTATTTTACGTCTCGTGTGTTGAAACACTCGCTATCGAAAGGATTCTATTTTTGAACCACTCGCTTCGCTCGTGGTCAATCATAGACTCATTTCGATAGCTCGTGTTTCAAATGAACACTCGCAGGTAAAATACAACTTTCCCCCCTTGTATAACAAATAACTATATTTATTAATTAAATTAAAAAGATTTATATACTTATTTTTTGCATCCGACGACCGCCCATTACTAATACACCGTGAAATTTTAGTGGTTGTTTTCCCGAAACGAGGTGATTTAGTATCGATTGTACAATCGATTTATAATTACTATTTTGACTAGAGTCAAAAATCCAATTGTGAAAAACGAAAGCAGTAAATGACCGCAAACCAATAGTAACGCTTCGTTGGTACCTAACCTATCGTACGATCGTACGCTACTTGTACCAACGAAGCGTTACTATTGGTTTGCGGTCATTTTCGACTTATTTTAGTAATTATAAATCGATTGTACAATCGATACTAAATCACCTCGTTTCGGGAAAACAACCACTAAAATTTCACGGTGTATAATATTGTATTTTATTTGTTTATTTTCAGTCTCTTCGCATAGAAAGCTGTCGCGATGAAGCAATGTTGCATGAGTGTTGCCTGACTCTCATACAAGCGCCGGATTCCGTAAATATCGAGCCGGCCAACATGCTTTTCGCGTTTCAGGTAAGAAATAGTTTTTTCTCAAACATGCAATGAAATATTGATGCTATGTTCCATATTATAGGCTGCGAAGTATCGCAAAGGGGCTCCCCTTTTCGCCCATAATCTTTTTTATCCAAATTTTGAAAGTCAAAAATTGATGTCCATAACATTCCTGCTCATAAATATCGACGGTCATAATTTTTTTAAAGCATATCGCTTAATAGTTCTAACTGCAATGATCCATATCCTATTGACCATAACTTTAAAAAGTCATAATATTGATATCGATAACATTTAACGGAATATCGTTGATTATTCAGAAACATTGTAAGGCATATATCTTAAAGTAATAATTGTTGTTAGTCATAATTTTTCATTACCTAAGATGCACTAAGCATATACATCGAAATCTATAACATTCAAAGGAATATCGATACTACTACTCCATTAATGAGTTCTTTGTTAATTAAGGTTTTTCTTCTATGTACTTAAGTGTTTTTACTAAAGATTCACACATCAGGGATGGTGTAATATGCAGTTCTTATTTAAATTTTGTAATATCTTTTCTACCAACCATATTACTGTGAATAAACTATTTTGATTTGATTTGATTTGATAATCGAGATGATATCGCATACAATTTTACAAATAAATAAAAAGAAAAGCATACTGTTCAGTGTTGCCATAGATTGCTTTCGCCGATATCAATTATTCTCTGGCTACTAACTCTCTTTGTAGCGGCCACACTGGATTTTTCCGTTCTACCGTCACCTGCGTATCCTCTCCCCTCCACTTCGTGCGTTTTATAAAAAAAAACGCCTAGGGTGACAGCATCAGTAATGGGCAAGAACCAATTATCGTCATTATTATCCGTAAATCCAAATTTTATGAAATGGCCACACTACATTTTTAAACTATCAACACTTTGCTGAGGTAACTAATGCTCATGACTGGTAAAGTCCATGAGTGGTGGGCTAGAAGGCTTTGAAGCTTTGCTGTCCATTACTGGGCAACTACTGTGCTTAACATGTCCATGATTGGTGCCGCCACCCTAATCGGAGCGGGAGCGGATGATGTGTCATTACGAATTTTTCTGTTAAGAGAATAACCGTTACGCTGACCGCCAGCAACGAATTTTGCGAATCTTTCCCTAATAAAGAAAAAATTAGATTAAAGTCAGTGCCGCTGCTGAAGTCTCCTTGTGCGCCGCCCTGCGATAAACCTGAAAGGCTAAGTGCGGCACCAGAGGTAAGAGTTAGCAGTGATTCCGGAGGAGCTGACAACTCCGAGCCGACGGTGCCTGCTACCGACGCCCTAAGGTTCTGCGCCACTGCAGACGAGGAGCCCACCAGGTGCAGAGCTTTCAGCAGTCACTGTTACTACTCCATATTTTTTTTCCGTGTAGACTTTATCGTCGAAAGACGCAATATTTTGCTTCCTAACGGCCCTAAGTACCTTTCGTTTATTTTCGACCTCTCTTCACCCATCTTCCTATACAGTCCACTCCCTTTCGTTAACACATACAACAAAATAAAAATGGATATTAAATTTGTTTACCATGAACTTTACGATGAAGAAAAACATCGAGAGATGAAATTCAGTGGTGTGTGTGGAGATCCCAATCCGCACGCCCGCGTGGGAACTACGACCCAAGCCCTCTGATCCTGAGAGTAAGCCTGTGCTCTGTAATGGGGTGTATATAGGCTTTGACGATGATTATGATAACTATTTATTTTAATTTTTGATTTTTCAGATTATCTTTTCAAGTGACGTCGAACCTTCCATACTTTGTAGTGGCATAAAAAAATTAGATATTTTACTAACTAATAGTAAAATAACTCATCAAGACGCCATGGATGTTATATACTTAGTGAAAAAACTGCGTTCCAGTGGCGACAAGACAGACAAACACATAAGGATTCTGCATAGGGAAGTGTTAATGTTTTTAGGTAAGTATTTTTTCAAAATTGTAGAATTTTGTATCCTATTTTAGATATTTATCTGAACTGTAGAAGGATCGTCTGCCGCCTATTGCTATATTGCTTAGCCTAGTTGGTAGTGACCCTGCCTACGAAGCAAGAGGTCCTGGGTTCAAATCCCGGTACGGGCATTTATTTGTGTGATGAGCACGAATATTTGTTCCTGAGTTATGGATGTTTTCTATCTATTTAAGTATTTATTTGTCTATATAAGTATGTTTATCGTCGTCTAGTACCCATAGTACAAGCTTTGCTTAGTTTGGGACTAGGTCGATTTGTGTAAGATTGTCCCGTAATATATTTTTATTTTTTATTTTAAGGATTTCGTTTATCCCTGTCCCGCGGGAACTATGCGATTTTCCAGGATTAAAACTATCCTATGTCCTTTCCTGGGACTCGAATCTATGTATATCAAAGGCCATGCCAGGATAAGCTAAGTGAATCTGCCCCCAGCGAGTTATGACTAATATATTTTTAGGCTTACGCACCTCGAAAGGAAAAAGCGAAACCCTTATAGGATCACTTTGTTGTCCGTCCGTCCGTTCGTCTGTCTGTCTGTCAAGACCCTTTTTCTCAGGAACGCGTGGAGGTATCAATCTGAAATTTATATCAAATACTCAGGTCTACTGTCACTTGGAGCTGGGAAAAAATCAAACTTCAGAGCCAACGCAATCAAAACATACAGCCGTTTGTGCCGCAAATTTCCGCAAATTTTCGAAACTCACAAGGGAATCAAAACCTACAGGGTACTTCCCGTGAACTCAGAATCTTGAAATTTGGCACGAAGCAAGGTCTTCTAGCACAGATAAAGGAAAAATTGCGAAAAGCATAATTTTTTTTGTCTGTCTGTCTTTATCAGTTCCCAATCTGCAATGATCCCACACCGCGCACATTTTGCTCAGGAGCAGGGGCCTGCTAAGACTGGATGATCATAGATACATATAAATTTGTACGGAACCCTCGGTGCGCGAGTCCGACTCGCACTTGGCCGGTTTTTTTATTGATATGGCTTTCTATTAGTAACAAGTGTTCAAAATTTCAGCCCTCCAAACTTTATAGATTTTGTAAAAGAAAAAAAAAATATGATCTTTCATCAATATTTTTTTTCTAGCCGGCCGATTTTGACGTTCCTCACGTATATTGTGCATATAGTAAAGACAATTATATGACATCAATTTTAGGATATATTGCCATACAAAAAAATACAACAGAATACAACTATTTTTTATTTTAGTTTTTAAAGTACTTCCACGTCAGCGACACCTCCAAGTTTTGCACCAAAGCAAGCCTCTTTAATAAGCTACAAAATGAATATAATTTACTTAATTTTATCTGTGGTAGAACTGGTAGAACAAGGTTTTTTTTTAATTTAATACATCTCTTAGACGACGTACTTAGACTTCGTCTTTCAGACGACCAAATGGCCTAGTGGTTAGAGAACCTGACTACGAAGCTTGAGGTTCCGGGTTCGATTCCCGTGTCGGGGCAGATATTTGTATGAAAAATACGAATGTTTGTTCTCGGGTCTTGGGTGTTTAATATGTAGTATATGTAGTATGTATCTATGTATGTATCTATATAAGTATTTTTATCCGTTGCTTAGTACCCATAACACAAGCTTTGCTAAGCTTACTTTGGGACTAGGTCAATTGGTGTGAATTGTCCCATGATATTTATTTATTTATTTATCACTATACACTTTCCATACCCGGTCGTTAAAACTAATCGATGATGGATCCCTTGCCCTATTTTTAGGTAAACACGGCAGCATAGATGTAAACAACAACACTAGTACAACCCTGGACCTGAAGAAGACGCTGACCTTGAACCTGCCGCATCAGGGAGCCACGTTCAGGGTCAACCTTCACAGGATCCTGGTGCTGGCTCTGCATCACGAGGACCCGAAGGTTCTGCAGGTGTTGATGACCATGCTCTATGCTAATTGTGAGTGTTTTGTTAAGCCCCGACACAAAAAAAGGGTGTTATAAGTTAGACCGCTGTGTGTGTGACAGATAGAGAGAAAGAGAGATAGAAAGAGAGAGGGTGAAAGATAGAGAAGTAGAGAGAGATAGAGATAGAAAGATAAAGATAGATAGAAAGGTAGAGAGAGATAGATAGAAAGATCGAGAGAGAAGCAGAGAGAGAGATTGCCATATGGTAGGTTTTAGTTGACCGCTGACATTTTCTATACAGGGTCTCACAACTCAACGATAACCTGGTGCCGGGCGAAAGGCCAAGTGGCCGAGTGGACAAATGTTACTTAAAATGATGTTTCGATAATGCTCGACGCGCGGTGCGTGAGATAGAGCGAGAGAGAGAGAGAGAGAGAGAGAGAGTAGTAGATAGAGAAGTAGAGAGAGCTATATATACGAGGGGCGTTCAATATAAAGTGAGAATGAGATGCAAACTCTTTTAATATTACGAAATTAAATACTGGCCGGTAAAGCTAATCTATCTAGCTGATTGCTATGAAAAAAAAACTAACTGTCTTGTTTAAAAAAATATACGGTAATTTCTTTGCAATGCTATTGAGTACGTTAGCGAAAATGGAGAAAATTGAACTGCGCGCCGTTATCAAATACTTGTATTTGAAAAATTTTTCTACGGACCAAGTCAATTTGGATTTGCGGGACACTTTAGGGTCTAATGCTCCTCCGTATTCGACAGTCGCACGTTGGTGCGCCGAATTTAGACGTGGAAGAACATCGACAATGGACGACCCCCGCTCCGGACGCCCTACTACAGCAGTAACTGAAGAAATTGTGAAAAAAGTCGAAAACTCAGTTTTGGCGGATCGTCGTGTCACAGTTCGTTTTATTGCTGAAAATGTTAAGATTTCAACGGGGAGCGTGCATAATATTTTACATGAACGCTTGGGTATGAAAAAGGTATCTGCGCGTTGGGTACCAAGAATGCTTACTGACACGCAAAAACAAACTAGACTAGAGATTTGTCAAGAAGCTTTGAACCTGATGCAGCAAGACCGGGAACTTTTTTTGGCGCGATTTATAACAATGGACGAAACATGGCTCCATCATTACGACTCTGAAACGAAACTGCAGTCTATGACATGGAAAAGGCCATCATCTCCAACTCCGAAGAAATTCAAGGTGAGCCCATCTGCCGGTAAGGTCATGGGCTCTGTTTTTTGGGATGGTAAAGGGGTATTAATGATTGAGTATCTCGAGCATGGAGCCACTATTACGGGCACTTTATACGCCAAACAAATAGCAACATTGCGCAATGAGATCCGCGAAAAACGGCGAGGTAAACTCTCTAAAGTTGTGCTGTTCCACCAGGACAATGCCCTGGCACACAAGTCCGCCGTTGCAATGGCTGCAATTCGTGATGCTGGGTTCGATATCCTTAAGCATCCTCCGTATTTACCAGATCTCGCTTCCAGTGATTTCTACCTATTTCCGAGATTGAAACAATACCTGAGAGGCCAGAAATTTGAAGACGACGACGCGGTAGTCGCTGCAGTACAAGATTTTTTAAGTACTCAAGATGAGACCTTTTTTAAAAATGGAATTTTAAGTTTAGAAAAAAGATTTACTAAGTGTATTATGCTAAAAGGTGACTTTGTCGAAAAATAAAATGACATTTAGTAAAAGTTGTTTATAACATACTCATTCTCACTTTTTATTGAACGCCCCTAGTATAGGGAGAGATAGATATGTTATTTAAAATACTGTTTCAATAAATATTTGTCTGGTTAAGTTGCGTGTTTTATGCACTTGTTGTAATCTACTGTTGTAGTGTCATACAAGAAAGGGCAAGCGTCGCAGACTGCTCTTAAATGCGTCATACAGACATTGGCCAACATACTCGCGTCGGGCGCTGCGCCGCTCGCCGCCGCCGTACAGCAAGCCGCGAGCATGCTCAATGCGCGGTGCGAGAGATAAAGAGAGATAGAAAGATAGAGAGAGGTAGAGATAGATAGAAAGATAGAGAGAGGTAGAGATAGATAGAAAGATAGAGAGAGTTAGAGAGATAGAAAGATAGAGAGATGTTGAGGTAGATAGAAAGATAGAGAGTGATAGATAGAAAGATAGAGAATTAGAGAGAGATAGAGAGAGACAGAAGTAGAGAGAGATAGATATGTTGCTGTTTCAATAAATATTTGTTTTAGTGTCATCCAACAAAGAGCAAGCGTCGCAGACTGCTCTCACGCGCGTCGTACAGACATTGGCCAAGATACACGCGTCGGGCGCCGCGCCGCTCGCCGCCGCCGTACAGCGCGCAGCGAGTATGCTCGATGCGCGGTGCGTCGCGCAAATCTTACAGGTGAGAGTACAAAGCAGTGACGTAGTTAGCTCCCCGGAAAGGTTGTCGTTTTTAGGGTTCCGCACCTCGAAAGGAAAAAGCGGAACCCTTGTAGGATCACTTTGTTGTCCGTCCGTCCATCCGTCCGTCTGTCAAGACCCATTTTCTCAGGAACGCGTGGAGGTATCAAGCTGTAATTTATATCAAATACTCAGGTCTACTGTCCCTTGGAGCTGTGAAAAAATTAAACTTCTGAGCCAACGCAATCAAAAGATATAGCCGTTTATGCCGCAATTTATCGACACTCGCAAGGGAATCAAAACCTACAGGGTACTTCCCATGAACTCAGAATCTTGAAATTTGGTACGAAGCAAGGTCTTATAGCACAGATAAAGGAAAAATTGCGAAAAGCATAATTTTTTTTGGCTGTCTGTCTATATCAGTTACCAATCTACAATGATCCCACATTGCGCACATTTTGCTTAGGAGCAGGGGTCTGCTAAGACTAGATGTTCATAGATACATATAAATTTGCACGGAGCCCTCGGTGCGCGAGTCCGACTCGCACTTGGCCGGTTTTTTTCCTCAGTAAAATCCACCATTTAAGCTCCAAACGCACAGAGGCGTGGCAGTGCGGTGGTGGTGACGGTTGTAAATATTATAACTTGTATGAACGGTTGTGCGGTACTGCGCCTGCCGGCCGCACCTCTTCCGGCCCCCTTTGTCGTCATACCCCCCAGCCCCTGTACCGCGCGGGCGAGTACTCATTTAAACGGTCTAGCTATAGTTCTTTAACCCCCCGATCTTATTTACAGTACATAAGCACTACAAAGTCATGCGGCGTCAGGAAACTGCTCGCCACAGCCCTGGCGCCGCTCTGTGAGGACGCTGACATTGTACAACTGACAGTCGAGAGGGGCACTGTCATGATGGCCAGCTTGGAATGTAAGTGTTTTCACTATCACCGTCATCGTCGCCTATATGGGTGAGTTAACTTTTAATGACGACCTAGTTGGCCTAGTTGGTAGTGACCCTGCCTACGAAGCCAGAGGTCCTGGGTTCGAATCCCGGTAAGGGCATTTATTTGTGTGATGAGCACGAATATTTGTTCCTGAGCTATGGATGTTTTCTATGTATTTAAGTATTTATTTATCTATATAAGTATGTTTATCGTCGTCTAGTACCCATAGTACAAGCTTTGCTTAGTTTGGGACTAGGTTGATTTGTGTAAGATTGAACCCTAATATTTATTTATTTCTATTTATTTTATTTAATGCCACCCGTTGCTATGGTTACACAAATTTTGTCCCTTGGACAACCCATTATTCTATGAAATAAGTATGAAGATTTGACAGGGACGGAGTAAACAACTGAAAAAGTTGATTCATCGATAAATTCAGATGATAGAATGATATGATGTGGTTACATTAGTTATCAGAAAAACGGGGTACACTGCAGGACTTCACACACACCATTGAATTTCTTCGCAAGTGTAAGTTTCTTAACGATGTTTTCCTTCACCGTAAAGCTCATGGTAAATTTTAAATATGACATTCTAGAGATCAAACCACTAGTTGTTGAGGATAAATCAACTTTTTCGTTTTGTTTACTCAGTACCCGGTTGTCCAAGTGACATCTTCATACTGTTTCATAGAAAAATGCTTAGGTTGTCCAAGGGACAAAATTTGTGTAACCATAGTAACGGGTGGCAAGAAAAAGTTGATACACCCGTGTATTACATTTTATTTTCAGCTACAACAAAAAGAGCTGGTCTGGACGTCGCCGAGACAATAATATCGTCTCTGGAAAACAACAACGCATTATGCAAAACTATTCTTCCACAAATACTAACATTGACGGCGAAAACCTACGAAAATGACGCAAAAATGGTGTTCGATTCTGCCACCAAAATGTTTGTCGATAAGAAAGGATTGTTCGAAAATGCAGTATTAAAAGAAATTGTATACGACCTTTTAAAAAACTTAATAAAAACCAAAATGCCTGATGTCAAAATTTATAAAACGACTGTGAAAATGACCGTGGAATTTTTGCGAAAAATCGACGATGTCAAAATTGACGACTTATTGGAGGTCGTTTTTGGAATATGTCAAAACGATGTCGATGTCAAAGTGGTGTTCGTTTTGACACTTTTGAAAAGCGTGTTTGGTTTTGACGCTGATGTGTCGAGAATGGTTTTGGGGAGGGATAACGCGGTTGTCATGGAATTTGTGTTCAATTCTGTTTTTGATGACACTGAGCTGGGTCTATTTAATTTGGAAACCATTTTGTTGTTCTTAGAGGAGTACTGTCAAGTTATGCTCGAGTTGAGATATAAGGTAAGTGATATGCGTATATCTAAATATATTTTTGGTACAATTGGGTATGTCTATTTTTTGTAATGTATAGTAAATCGAAGTGATAGATTAAGTTAGTTTTAAGGTTATATGATCTGCGCAGCGCAAACAATTGTTTCCGTTTGCCCAGCAGTGGGACGGAACAGCATCAGCTCTGACAAAAAGGGTATTTTGACGAATCGCACTTTTGACTAATCGAAATTTGACCAAAGGCACCTTTGACTAACAGGGTATTTTGACAAATGACCATAGGCGGAAAATCCGTATGTAAATAAGAATCGACCTTTATATATTACGTATCATCGGGTGACAAGTAAAAGTCACTAAGTACCAAATACCTACTTAAAACAAAGCTCGTATCTCAGTATGAAATTACTAACTAGATACGACTTTTTGAAGAGCAGCGACAGAAATTTTAGTGAGTTTTGCTTGTCATCCGGCGATATTACTCTATCTATGAACAGTGTAATTTTTATTTCAGGAAACAATAAAGCTGCTATCGGACATCATCATAAAACTGACACCGAGGACAGCAAAAAACTTACGGAAAAACCTGAAAAGTTGTTTTTCAACATTCAAGAAGCATTGCATTGTTGCAACGCCGAGATTGATACAGAAAAGTTTCCAAATTTGGACGGAAAAGTTGCCACTGCAAAATATAACAGAATCCTTAGAAAGGCAACATTTCTTACCACAGCACGTGCTGTCTGTCAATGCCTTAAAAATAATGTCAAAAATTTTTGACACCAAAGAACTGATATTATCAGATGTCAAATTTGAAATTACAAAATGGCCGAAACGTTTGCTGAAATTGTATTCGTCTGGAATGCTAGAAGAGTGTCATTTCAACGAAACTCCATATTTTAATGACATTTTGACAGTCAGTTTGAAGTTTTTGCCGATATCCGATGTCAAAAAACTTGTGCTTGAAGGCAGGGGAATAAACTTGGCAATTAAAGACGTCGGTGTTCTGTTCTGTGGGTTCTTCATACAAGGGTTTTCGGAGGTTCTGACTGAGGAACCCTATTTTTTGCTGGACCACGACATGGAATCGTGTAGCGTGATTTTGAATGATTTGGTCAAATATTACGTTAAGAAGACTTATGTCAAAGACGAATGTGAAAAATTGTTGGAATTAGTTAATAAGGTGAGTTAATTATTAATTAATTTAAACCAATTTCTTACTACCTATTGATTAGAGAACCTGACTACGAAGCTTGAGGTCCCAGGATCGATTCCCGGACGGAGCAGATATTTGTATCAAAAATACGAATGTTTGCTCTCGAGTCTTGGGTGTTTATCCGTTGCCTAGTACCCATAACATAAGCTTTGCTTACTTTGGACTAGGTCAATTGGTGTGGAGTGTCCCGTGACATTTATTTATTTTTCACTTCTCATGCTCTTAAAATGTTACTTTAGTCTCTGCATGTCGGGACTAAAGCTCTTTTTTGATCTCTAGGGATTAAAGTATTTTTTTTTAAATTTACTTTGGAAACCTCTAAACTGCCAATCACGGTGTTTGTAAATAGAAGATTATCGCCATTTTCAGTGACTAGGCATAGACAATTTTAAAGCTTTCCACAGACCGAAACGCACTGCGGACGCTCCATGGCATCGCGCGCATGCCTCGCGCTTCGGTCTGTAGAAGCCTTTAGGGCGTGGAAATAACCTCAAAATGACAACTGTGCTATTAAAAAAAAGATTTAATTTCGTGAAGCATAATAAACGAGTGATATTCATATTAATCTATTTAATTATATTAAGGATGAATTAATTTAGTATGCAGTCCTAGTCCAATTAGTTTTAAAATAGTTTTCTTATTTCTAGTTTGAATCTGTTGGCTGAATATGCAAGCATTTAAAGCGTCACTTTACAAAAAAAATATATAAATGAAAAGAAAAAACCGCGGGACAAAGTTTTTTGTCAAGTATACATATAGTATTTTATTAGTATACATATAGTATACATATAGTAGTTTAACGACCGCTTTAGCCTAGTTGGTAGTGACCCTGCCTACGAAGCAAGAGGTCCTGGGTTCAAATCCCGGTAAGGGCATTTATTTGTGTGATGAGCACGAATATTGGTTCCTGAGTTATGGATGTTTTCTATGTATTTAAGTATTTATTTATCTATATAAGTATGTTTATCCGTTGCCTAGTACCCATAACACAAGCTTTGCTAAGCTTACTTTGGGACTAGGTCAATTGGTGTGAATTGTCCCATGATATTTATTTATTTATTTATTTAGTATTTGAATTTAGAACAGATGTCCCTTATTCGTATTGAGCGTTCGTTGTAAAAAAGTAATATTGACATTTTGTATAAAACGTCGTTTTTTTCCTCGCATTCAAAGTGAAAAGTAGAGTGTTTAACGCGAGACTAAACAATCATAATGACACGCGAATTATAGCCACCCTCGCTATGCTCGGGTGGCTAAATATCTTGTGTCATTATGACTCGTTTTAGTCCCTTGTTGAACAATCTACTATTAATTATCTTGTTATTCTGCGACCGCGTGTGGTATTGTAAGACTACGTTTGCAATGCACATGCAGAAAATCCAAGTTCTATTTCAGTGATACCCAAAGTGGTCTATATCAACTAAGTATTACTTTGCGATAAATCAATATTAAGTATTAAGTAATTTTGAGAACTGTTTTTTTTAGCTTTGGCCAGCGTATGAGAAGCACACGACATTCGCCCAGAAACACTCTTTACTGGTCAATCTGGAATGCCTGAAGGGTCTAGGTCAGGACTCGATGCTGCTGCAATGGGTGCTGGACTCCATCAGCTCCCAAGAACTTCCAATTGAGGAGAAGATCAAGCTGGTCTCTTTTGTACCGGAAGAGATTTTGAGGTATTAAACATTATTTAATGTAGAAATAAATTTGTTAATGCAAGTTTTTTTTGGCTATACTTTTGGGTGAATCAAACCTTTTAGTGCCACTCGTTGCTATGGTTACACAAATTTTGTCCCTTGGACAACCTAAGCATTTTTCTATGAAACAGTATGTAGTGTCACTTGGACAACCGGTGACAGAGTAAACAACACAAAAAATGTTGATTCACCCTTTAATAACATCCAATCCAAAATTTAGCACGAATGAAAATCCGTAAATTGTTAATTTGCTGTTCCATAAAAAAATGCGATTATACCTATTCTTTTACTAACGAACTTTTTACGTACAAGCTTGTACAGAACCCTCGATGCGCGAGTCCGACTCGCACTTTATAAAATGATAATTTGCCGAATGTTGTCTGGGTGAATCAACATTTTAGTGCCACCCGTTGCTATGGTTACACAAATTTTGGTCCTTTGGACAACCTAAGGATTTTTCTATGAAACAGTATGAAGTGTCACTTGGACAACCGCGGACAGAGTAAACAACACAAAAATGTTGATTCACCCTTTAATAACATCCAATCCAAAATTTAGCACGAATGAAAATCCGAAAATTGTTAATTTGCTGTTCCATAAAAAAATGCGATTACCTATTCTTTTACTAACGAACTATTTACGGTTACCTATCAAAATTTAGAAATATTTTTTCCGAATATTTAAAATCCCGAATGCTTCATTTATCCGGATGCATTTTTTTCTGAAACTGTAAATATTTCAGGATTTTTATAAAACGACCCTAACCTAACCTAAAGGGTTCTACACGATGGTCCTGAAATAAACCCTGAAATATTTACAGTTTCAGAAAAAAATGCTTTCGAACAAATGAAGTTTTCGGGATTCTAAGCCTTCGGAAATAAAATTTTCTAAACATCGATAGGTTCCCACTATTCACGTACAAGCTTGCACAGAACCCTCGGTGCGCGAGTACGACTCGCACTTTATAAAATGATCATTTGCCGAATGTTGTCTGGGTTAATCAACTTTTTAGTGCCACCCGTTGCTATGGTTACACAAATTTTGGTCCCTTGGACAACCTAAGCATTTTTCTATGAGGGTCAATCAACTTTTTTTTGTAAACGATTTTCTGCTACTTTCTATGAAAACCGAAATAATTAAAAAACTGATTATTTTTCCTTATTTAAAGTACCTATACTTTTCAAAACCCTAGATTTTTGTAGTCAATAATGGTGTAATTGCCATATTTATTTTATTTTGTTTAGCTTCTATTTCGTGGGTGACCCAGGGGACAATGTTGTCCCCGAAATTTGTATGAAAATAGTGGTATTTCCCCTGGGTGACCGGATTTTTTCATAGAAATACTTATTTTTTTTGGTTTTCACATACGCACTATGATAAACAGTTTATCTAATTACTGCAATATCATGGTTTCACTAACCAGAGATGACAGAGTTACTTGTAAAAAAAAGTTGATTGACCCATGAAACAGTATGAAGTGTCACTTGGACAACCGGTGACAGAATAAACAACACAAAAAAGTTCATTCGCCCAGATATATTATCTTTGACTTTTTGAATGTACGCTTTTCTTTTTAGCTTTGGGGGCTTTTTTTGAACTTTTAAGTCTTATTTTAACATGTTTGCAACTCAACACTCACTCATTGCACTTTTTTTCCTTTTTTTCCTTTTTTATTTTTATTTTAAGATACGTAATAATAATAATAATAATATTTTTTTTTATATATCTCCATTGCTTTTCGTTGTGATTATTGGTACTGGTATTTGTTTATCTATAGAATAAGCAATAAAGCATTCATATTTAATATTTAACCAAATAATCGCGAGTAGCGACCGCCCCTCTTCTAGGGGCCAGTCTGAAAACCAGCGCTGGGCGTCGTGCCTAGCATACGCTGAGATTGGGACCCATTGCCTAACCTAGCAGTTAGTTTAGCATAGTAGTTTTTTGTAATGTTTTTAGTTTTACTTATCCTATTTTGTTTGTTTTATTTTTTTTTCTTTGTATTGAGTTAGGTTCTGGTAATAATAGTACATTACTGCAGCAGCCGCGAAATAGGGGATTGCCGGCCGAGTAGTTATAGATGGCCGAGTGTTAACGAAGCCATCTAGAGATACGAGGCCGGCAATCCCTGTTCGTGGCCAAGGCTTGTATAGAGTTTTTCTCAAACATGCATCATCATCATCACCACCATCATCACCGCCATCATCATCACCATCACCATCACCATCACCATCACCAACAACATCATCAACATCCATCAACATCCATCAACATCCGTCAACATCCATGAACAAGAACATCCATCAACATCCATCCATCCATCCATCCATCAACATCCATCAACAACCATCAACATCCATCAACATCCATCAACATCCATCAACATCCAACAACATCCTTCAACATCCATCAACATACATCAACATCCATCAACCAACATCCATCAACATCCATCAACATCCATCAACAACCATCAACCAACATCCATCAACATCCATCAACATCCATCAACATCCATCAACAGCCATCAACCAACATCCATCAACATCCATCAACATCCATCAACATCCATTAACCAACATCCATCAACCAACATCCATCAACATCCATCAACCAACATCCATCAACATCCATCAACATCCATCAACATCCATCCATCCCTCCGTCCGTCCGTCCGTCCGTCCGTCCGTCCATCCGTCCGTCCATCCATCCATCCACGTCGACCACGTCGACCTATTAAACGTCATGGTGCTGTGTCACATAAAACATTAGACGATCACTTTGCTGGCCTTGGCCAGCAATGTTGTATGAAATTCCATTATTGACCTCTCGTCTAGCCGCACCTGCAACGTGACAGTTCGTGGCGTATTTTAAGGAACATAACGTCAATATTTCATAGCATGTTTGAGAATAGTACATTACTGCAGCGGCCGCGAAATAGGGGATTGCCGGCCGAGTAGTTATAGATGGCCGAGTGTTAACGAGGCCATCTAGAGATACGAGGCCGGCAATCCCTGTTCGTGGCCAAGGCTTGTATAGAGTTTTTCTCAAACATGCATCATCATCATCATCATCATCGTCATCGTCGTCGTCGTCGTCACCATCATCATCACCATCACCATCACCACCATCATCATCTTATCATCACCATCATCATCACCATCATCATCATCACCATCATCATCACCATCATCATCATCATCACCCATCATCACCATCATCTCATCATCACCATCATCATCATCATCATCATCACCCATCATCACCATCATCATCATCATCATCATCACCCATCATCACCATCATCATCATCATCATCATCATCATCATCATCTCATCATCACCATCATCATCATCTCGTTATCACCATCATCATCACCATCATCACCCATCATCACCATCATCAACACCATCACCATCATCATCACCGCCATCATCGACACCATCAACATCACCATCATCATCACCAACATCATCATCATCTTACCTTACCTTAAATAAACGTAGTGGCAGAATGTTTTAATGAACCAAAACGCAAAATATTGCTTATAGTTTTTTTTTAATGGCTAAATGCTATGATGCCATAGACCTATAAACGTCATAGTATGAAACAATAGACGATCACTTTGCTGGCCAAGGCCAGCAATGTTGTATGAAATTCCATTATTGACCTCTCGTCTAGCCGCACCTGCAACGTGACACTTCGTGGCGTATTATAAGGAACATAACGTCAATATTTCATAGCATGTTTGAGAAAAAGATTATTTTACTTTTACTTTTACTTTTTTAGTTCTCCGCGCGGTGAGTCAGTGTTGGCGTTGTTCCCTGCGCGGCTGTGCGAGCTGCGGCCTGCGCTCTTGGAAGCCCTGGCCGACCGGCCCTGCGCGCTCCATGTGAGGACCATCGCTGCTCTAGTGGCTAGTGAGTACTTCAGTAACCAAGCATCCATCCCAGGAGTTGATTGGGTCAGGCTTTCCCGTACGCATCGCGACGCCCCGGGGCGTCACGGAACTGTTTTAGGGGTACCAATGTGCCATAGGAAACTTTCTAAAATTGCGGAATTTTTCATAGGTATAGGAAAATTTCGGAAACTTCTCATAATTTTGTACAAATTTCTCAAATTTAAATTCCCTATACTTGTGAAAATTTCCAGAAATTTCCGAGAACTTTTCCAACTTTTGATATTGAGAACACTGCTTATTTATTGTATGTATTTTGCATATAGGTATATGTTGTATGTATGTATGTATGTAAACTCTTTATTGTACAAAATAAGGAAAAATGCATGTACAAAGGCGAACTTATCCCTTTAAGGGATCTCTACCAGTCAACCTTTGAGTGGATGAAAGGAGCATTTAGTAAGGGACCGACAAAGAGTAAGTAAAAATAAAACAGTCGGACAAAGCATAAGGCTACAACTTTTAGTAAATACAATACATAAACTCATAATATAAAGAAACCTATTAAAAATATACTACCATATATAACATATATATGCATAAAACATATAATAAATAAGCAGTGTTCTCAATATATTAAAGTGATGGTGTGAACCACATCTTCTTCAAAGCTTCCCTGAACGACACCACGGAGGGAGATTGCCTAATGGAGGTGGGCAATCGATTCCACAGTCTAGCAGATATATATGGTAGTATACTTTTATTAGGTTTCTTTATATTATTAGTTATGTATTGTATTTACTAAAAGTTGTATTGTAGCCTTTGCTTTGTCCGACTGTATTATTTTGACTTACTCTTTGTCGGTCCCTTACTAAATGCTCCTTTCATCCACTCAAGGGTTGACTGGTAGAGATCCCTTAAAGGAATAAGTTCGCCTTTGTACATGCATTTCATTTCAACGGTTGTCAATAATGTATTTCTTTTTTTTTTCCTTATTTTTGTACAATAAAGAGTTTACATACATACATACATACATACATACTTTTTTGAAACTTTCCGCAACTTGCACATCTGTATTTAGGGGCGTCGCGAAAAGTTATACTTAGTCGTCTGTATACGTGTCTAAAGCTATACGCAGGTCTTTTCTACTACATCGAGTTATTTTACCTGGCAAGTGCTTTTTGTTAAAATCGAAAAGATAAATGAATTCGCGGTATTTTGCGTTGAGATAAACGCGATTATTGATACAATACCAATGTTTACGATTATGACATTGATGTGGCACATAATAAAAGAAACGTATGTAATGTCGAACGAACTCGCCTCAATAATCTCCTTGTAGTGAATAGCTATGAATGGAAAACTCTTTACCACAGAAATAATAATAAAGAGGATAGAAGTGCCTTAGACGCGTGACCTTGGCGCCGCGCTTGTGGCTCGTAGGTCACAAGCGCGCGACTTGTGACTCAGTGCTATTTCAAACGTGGGTATGATAACAAGTGCTTTAAAATGGTGTTTTGCAGCATTAGCAATTGCGGAAACTCGTCCACACTGTGTAATTACACTAATAAGGGGATTACATTTCATTGGTATGTATTAATTTAATGTAATAATGCGGTTCATATCAAAATACAACTTGAGAAAATATTTCATTATGAAATATTGGTTTACACGTTATTAACACGAAACTTCATATACCATTGCTACTCATGCCCATAAAAACGCAGATCGTTTTGAATTATACGCAGCAATGTAATTTCTGATAACCCTTCCGTCTTGCACAAAAGTTCGTGGTACGGACAAAAAACAGGTTACGACTAGTACAGACATAATGCCGACGCGGCCAATAAAGAGCGCCGTTGTGTAAGTGTGGGTATGACTTACGTTGAGTGTTATTTAACGCTATCTCTAAGGTGTAAGGTTCATAATTGTTTGTTAGCAAAATTATTAGTAATTGTGTGCGTGATTGCGTAGTACGGTCCCGGTCTTTTGCGTGTGTGCATTAACACAGTAAGTAGAGGGGATGAAGCAGCGACACGAGTTCCGGAAGAAAATAGGAACTAAGGCATTTCTATCCTCTTTATTATTATTTCTGTGCTCTTTACTGACGAAATTTAAAAGATAAATAATAGGACGTAATGAAGGACCTTTTACACTGGTTCAGCCATTAAATTTAACTATTGAATATCTCAATAACTGTAACATAAAAATTTTAAAAACCCCCAACGCAATTGTCACTGTCAATGCCCGTTACGCGTCTAAGATCTCTTCCGCAGCTAACAAAAGAGCTGATAACTTTGAAACGGCTGCACCGATTTTGATGAAACGTATCTAAGAACCATCGCCAAGAAACCGGCTTTCTAATATAAAAAAACCGGCCAAGTGCGAGTCGGACTCGCGCACCGAGGGTTCCGTACAAATTTATATGTATCTACGACATCCAGTCTAAGCAGACCCCTGCTCCTAAGCAAAATGTGCGCAGTGTGGGATTATTGTAGATTGGTTACTGATATAGGTACCTAGACAGACAGACAAAAAAATTTATGCTTTTCGCAATTTTTCCTTTATCTGTGCTATAAGACCTTGCTTCGTACCAAATTTAAAGATTCTGAGTTCACGGGAAGTACCCTGTAGGTTTTGATTCCCTTGCGAGTGTCGACAATTTGCGAAAATTTGCGGCATAAAAGGCTTTATCTTTTGATTGCGTTGGCTTAGAAGTTTGATTTTTTCACAGCTCCAAAGGACCGTAGACCTGAGTATTTCAGCTTGATACCTCCACGCGTTCCTGAGAAAAGGGGTCTTGACAGACAGACGGACGGACAACAAAGTGATCCTATAAGGGTTCCGCTTTTTCCTTTCGAGGTGCGGAACCCTAAAAACCGCATCCAAATCGGTGCACCCGCTTAAGAGCTATGATGCCACAGACAGACAGACAGACAGGCACACACACATTGCGGTCAAACTTTATTTGCCTAAGAAACAGGCTACTTTAGTATCCTAGTTTAGGCAGTTAAGTTATTTATGAATATAGCACGGTATTGTTTGTATTATGTTTATGTTGTTATGTTTAGGTTGTTAGTTTTCCATTAAGGTCAATTTGTATCGAGTCAGTACTTTAGTATGTCGGTCTTAGTTTACTAACACATAGACATAATCTCAGCGCGTACTAACGACTTTTCGTGTAAATAATTATTTATTTTAATAAACAATTTGAATTTGAATTTGAATTTGAAACTTATAACACCCCTCTTTTTGTGTCGGGGGTTCAAAATAGTGAGAGTTAAGACACTACATAGTTTCATCGACAAATTAACTTTTAAAGTAATGACGGAAATAAAAATAAAAATACGGTGTATAAGGGCGTCGCAAAAATGAGTTTAGCATCTTTATTGCAAGTCAGTCACATTACAGTACAATGACAAACCTTAAAACTAAATGACAGAGAGCCTACCAATTCCTAAAAGGGTCGGCAACGCACCTGTGATGCCCCCCGTGTTACGGGTGTCCATGGGCGACGGTGATCGCTTTCCATCAGGTGACCCGTCTGCTCGTTTGCCACCTCTTATATAAAAACAAAAAAAAAAAAAAAAACCTGGTCCAACCTGGTAAATGTCAAAGTCGAGGGCCTCACGATGCAAAGGGGCCGGCCATAAAGTACGTCACACATTTAGGGAGGGGGGGGGGGGGTCAAGCGATCTGTGACACTAGAACAAAATAATGGCGGTTTTCATAGTAATAAGTGTGACAAAGGGGTGTATGTATTATCTTCTTTGTCGCAGTCGGTAGCCATCTTCCGGAGTCGCTTTAGGGCGTACTGGCTTGACAGTTCCTCTTAAAAAGAGACAACCTCTATTGCATTCTCTGTTTAATGTACAATACAATACAATACAATACAAATATTCTTTATTGATCACCAAAAACAGTACAGTGACATAACAAAAATAAAATTCAGGTAGACAATAGGCGGTCTTATCGCTAAATGTATATGCGTATATTAATGTATTTATGTAATTTTTATGTAGTTAGTCTATTTATGTTGATATGATATCTATTATTATATTAGTAATATTATATTAATAATAATATTATATTAGTGTGTACTGGCGTGTATTCTTTGTATGTTTGTGTATTGATTATGTTAAGTTTATTGGTTTGGGTTTACTTTTGATTTCGACTCTTTTTACTCTGCATTGTATGCCTACTCTTGTCTCTGGTGTCCTGTCAATCGTTCAAAGGTTAACTGGAAGAGATCCCTTTAAGGGATAAGTTCGCCTTTGTACATCTGTTTCTCTTGTTAACTATTAATTTTCATGTTTTACGTACAATAAAGAGTTTTACATACATACATACATACATACATACATACATACAATACCGAAGTACGAAAGACCGAATTTAAAACATCGAATGGGTCAAAAGACCGACACAATTTTTCTCTGAAACCGTTAACTTTTTAAGATTGTTATAAAACTAACCTAACCTAACCTAATGGGTTCTGTATGATGCCGTTTTAAGAAATTCTGAGAAGTTTACGTTTTCAGAAAAAAATCGTGTCGGTCTTTTGACCCATTCGGTGTTTTAATAGGTACATTCGGTCTTTCGTACTTCGGTATTGTAATACATACCCGACAAAGGGGGAGGGGGGAGGGGTCCGAATTGATCGAAATTGGTGTGACGTAATTTATGGATGGCCCCAAACGCCATCTAGCCAATCGCACAAACTTGTTGGCAGACGACACGAGCTCCGGCTGGTGGGACGAGGCACTAGACTCGTGTCTGGCGGCCATTGGACAGAACAACAGAGAGGACATTTGTCGTGCGTTGTACGACTCGAATCGCGGCGCGCGCGCATGTAGCCGCGTACTTGTGCCACTACTAAGGTAATTACAGTAAGATTACATAAAGTTTACCACTGACAGATGGCTTGCCTTCATTTCATATTCAACTTTAACGCCCTACAAATAAAGCCAATTTTAGGATACTGTTACCCACGTTTGCGGATTTTGTAATAGCTAGTTTATTTGTATGGTGTTAAAGTTGGAAATTAAATGAAGGCAAGCCATCTGTCAGTGGTAAACTAAAAGTAAACGTATTGTAGATCTTTAATCGGTGGTCAGGAGTTGAGGAATATTAATCCCTAGCCAGAATGGAATTTAATGGATGAGGTCTCAAGCAGGGATGCATCCTATACCGATACCGATGCCGATATATCGGCGATATTTTGGGTTTGCCGATATATCGGCATCGGCGATATTTTTAGTGCCGATACAACGATACTTTTCAAATTTCGCGCTTTAAAAAAGCAATGTAAACGCGCATCTTGTTTGATCTAGTTCGTTGCAAACGAGGCAAAACAAAAATCATGTTAATGTTAATTTTAATTATCAACAGTTATTGATTTCATTTTAATTATTACCCTTAATACTTAATTTTAATAATCTTATTCAAAGTCTGTAACTGTTTATATATTTTAATAGGATTTAAAAATATTTAACCAAAATTGTGCGTTTTATATATTTTAACTAAATTTAATTTTAATTCACTATGCGTTTGTATCGGTATCGGTATCGGTATCGACGATATTTTTATAAGAGTATCGGTATCGGTATCGTATCGGCATAAAGGCGTATCGATGCATCCCTACTCTCAAATAATAACCACTAGGCTATCTGTTCATAACTGTAACATCGCCATCATCACCCCCCCCGGTAAGGGCATTTATTTGTGTGATGAGCACGAATATTTGTTCCTGAGTTATGGATGTTTTCTATGTATTTAAGTATTTATTTATCTGTATAAGTATGTTTATCGTCGTCTAGTACCCATAGTACAAGCTTTGCTTAGTTTGGGTCTAGGTCGATTTGTGTAAGATTGTCCTCTAATATTTGTTTATTTATTTATTTATCATCATCCCAGCCTATATACGTCCCACTGCAGGGCACAGGCAATGAGAGGGCTTGGGCCGTAGTTCCCACGCGGGCCCAGTGCGGATTGGGAACTTCACACACGCCATTGAATTTCTTCGCAGGTGGTTTCCTTCACCGTAAAGCTCATGGTAAATTTGAAGTGTAATTTCGCACATAAATTCCCAAAAACTCAGAGGTGCGAGCCGGGATTTGAACCCACGACCCTCTGTTGGAGAGGCCGTAGGTCAAACCGCTAGGCTAGCACGGCTAATTACCGCTAACTGTAACTACTTGCAATATACCTATGTATCTATGTACTCGTATGTAAGTGCCGTATGTACGGGTCAAATCTTGGAAGTTGAATTTGACCCCTTTCCACCCTTTCCAGGGGTCGCATTCACTTGAAATTTGGTATAATTGTGTAAGTTAGACGACCAGATGGCCTAGTGGTTAGAGAACCTGACTATGAAGCTTGAGGTCCCGGGTTCGATTCCCGTGTCGGGGCAGATATTTGTATGAAAAATACGAATGTTTGTTCTCGGGTCTTGGGTGCTTAATATGTATTTAAGTATGTATCTATCTATATAAGTATGTTTATCCGTTGCCTAGTACCCATAACACAAGCTTGCCTAGCTTACTTTGGGACTAGGTCAATTGGTGTGAATTGTCCCGTGATATTTATTTATTTTATTTATTTATTTAAGTTGGGTGACAATGCAAGTACCGTCAACTAAAAAGCTTGCTCTTAAAACGAAACTTTTAACAAAAACTTTATTTTAGATACTCCTCTGCGGAATCGTGCGAGAAATTCCTAGCTTCGACGTTAGACAGAATTTTGGCGACTTTGAGGAAACGTCCGACTGTGGTGAAGGCCAATCGTCACTACCAGAAGTCTATAGAAGACTATATAATCAGCCTGAGTTTGCTGCTCGTTGCGTTTGAAAAGGTAAGTGAGTTTTGTTTTCAATCAATCAATTGGCTAAGTAAAGTTTTTTGAAGAGGTGCTAATTACATTTTTTTTTCGACAGTAGTCGCCTTCAAGACCGAGAAACTGCAGCTGTTTTTTTTTATCTCCTACTATTTATTGGAAATATTTTTTTAAGTGTTCGAGATGACATTTGTGAGATTTAATGGCTGACAAGCGGTTCGTGCTCAGTACTTAGCAGAAATAGAAAAAAAAACGAAGTCAATTGTCAATGTCAAATGAAATTTAACCGTTTGCGTTTCGTTTACTTTGCTTTGTCCAAAAAGCAGTTCCAAAATATTGATCAAAAATATTCAATCGTGATTCAATTATCGTGCATAAGTCGTGGAGAAATGCGGTAAAATTGTAAATCCGGATTTTGTGCGGAGGTCGTTAAAAATAGTCCTAAAATCACATCAAAACGCAAAGCAAACGAAACGCAAACGGTTTGACATGGACAAAAGTGACAGATGCCTTAGTTTTTTTTCCGTTTCTACTAAGTACTGAGCACGAACGGCTTGTCAGCCATTAAATCTCACAAATGTCATCTCGAACACATAAAAAAATATTTCCAGTAAACAATAGGAGATAAAAATAAAACAGCTGCAGTTTGTCGATCTTCGGAATGCCAACAGTCAAAAAAAAATATAATTAGCACCTCTTCAAAAAACTTTACTTAGCCAATTTTTATTTCGTCATCACAGGTAGATTTTTTACAGATTAGAGGCATTACAAAGTGGTTCGGCTGTGATGTACCTTTTGGCATACGATAATTTATAACACAAATATTACAGGGTAATTTTTTAATCAGTGCACAAATTTTATTATGTGATTCAGTGTCGTTAAAATAACAAATCTCATTATTTTATATTTATTACTTAAATTTTATGTTTTTCATAGTAACTCGACCAATTGTTGGATGAATAAAACTATGAACAACCCAAATTTGAAAATGTAAAGAAAAAATCTCAAACAGATAATCGTGATCTATCAACGATACTGAATCACATATCAAAATTCGTGCACTGATTAAAAAATTACCCTGTATAAAATTAAGTGCAAATATCAATCTTAAGGCTTAATTATTTATACTATAAACCACCACCAGTTGCTAGTGGTGGTGTAGGGGAAAAGCACGCGGCGCGGAATGCTGAGGACCTGGGTTCGATTCCCAGCGCTGGCCTTTTTTCTGGGGTTTTTTCTGTGCATCCATGTTTCAGTTTGTATTTAGTATGAAATATATGGATTTCACGGGATGACCGTAAAAGTAAATAAAAATTAAGTTGAAAAAAAAATATATTAGGAGACAATCGTACACAAATCGACCTGGTCCCAAACTAAGCAAAGCTTTTACTATGGGTACTAGACGACGATAAACATACTTATATAGATAAATAAAAACTTAAATACATAAAAAAACATCCATGACTCAGGAACAAATATTCCTGCTCATCACACAAATGAATGCCCTTACCGGGATTCGAACGCAGGACCTCTTGCTTCGTAGGAAGGGTCGCTACCAACTAGGCTTGCCTAGGCTAGCGGTCGTCAAAAACCAGATAAAAAAAAATAAAAAGATACCTCACACCAAACTTGTTACAACTATAATCTGTTTTTCTAGCTACCAACGAGTTCCTTAGAAGCGTCATCGTCGCCTCTATACAGCGGCATTCAAAAACCGATGCCGTGGCACATCGTTCGCGAGACGCTGATATTCTGCGATTCTCTGCGGCGCTGCGACGCCGTCGCCTGCCCTGCTGACGCGCTGCCGTCCTTAAAGAGCACCTACAGGTCACTTACTTACTTACTTACTCCGTTGGCGCAGCGACCCAAAGTGAATCTTGGCCTCCGATACGAGACAGCGCCATATCTGTCGACCTTGCACTGTATTTATTTATTTTTATTTTATTTTATTTGTAAAGGGAAACACACAGCATATTACAATCCAAGTAGTTAGCTTACAAAGTTAAGAGGGTACGATGCGCACCATTTCTCCATACAAACGTAATTCCCTGTTTCCCCCCTGGATAATAGCTTTAGAGCCAATTTTTTTTACTGTGTAATCTGTATCTACCACAGCTAGGCCCCTATGTTTCGTTTTTTTTCCATATTTCAATTAACATAAGAAATATGAGCTTTCAAAAACTGAAAAAATTGCCCTAATTCAACGTCATTTTCAGACACTCATCAGAAAAGAATCCCTGATATAAACAAAAAAAGGAAAACATAGGGGCATAGCTAAATCTGTCCTCTAATTCTTTTGAAAAAAATAATTTTATTGGTCCAGTTTTCGAGAAGAAAACAGGGGATTACGAAATGCTGTTTTGATCAATTTTACGCGCCTAATAACGGTCTGAGGTGCAGTTGTCCCGCTCTCGCTGTACTGACACGGAGGGGTTCGGGCGAGACAGCGACATTTCATTAAAATACCTATTTCTCAAAAGTCTCTCAGCCATCGTACCCTCTTAACACTATTAAGCCACAATAGTTTCCACCAAAGTTCGAACAGTTTTGCTTGCTCGGGAAGAACAACATCCGATCACAAGTCGGTTATCAAATTTCAATCAAGATGGACATAAAAACCATCATACAATAATAAAAATAACAAAGCCAAGAATATAAAAAAAAACTACTTATTGAATTTAGAAGACTAAACACAAAGCAGAACTAATAAAACAAATAACACACGGCAAGTACCTTAAATCGTGAGTATTTCGCCCATTCTTCACTACTATAAAAAAAAACCGGTTGTCTGTAAAATCGGTTTACGGACGATAGTTTAACGTGACAACGTCATAGCAAAACATTGATGAAATGATTGCATACTTTTATCAACAAAATTGAATAATTTTTATTGAATTATCACTATTTAACGACCGCTTTAGCCTAGTTGGTAGTGACCCTGCCTACGAAGCAAGAGGTCCTGGGTTCGAAACCCGGTGAGGGCATTTATTTGTGTGATGAGCACGAATATTTGTTCCTGAGTTACGGATGTTTTCTATGTATTTAAGTATTTATTTATCTATATATGTAGTTTATCGTCGTCTAGTACCCATAGTACAAGCTTTGCTTAGTTTGGGACTAGGTCGATTTGTGTAAGATTGTCCCGTAACCTAATACTTTTTTTTTATGGATACAAAGAGGCGAACGCGGGGGAAGGGGTATTGGGAGGGGAGTGTGGGGCAAGAGAGAGCAGTGAACGCCAGGATGTACGCGTAACGGGACAATGCGTTACGTACGTTACACTGAGTCATCCTTTTTCGTGCGTGCAGCCGGCGTTCATCGATTTATTGGACGTTGTCACGTCAAAATCGGTCAAGTGCGAGACGGACTCGTACAGTCAAATGTAAAAATATGGGTGCGTACAACTTGCTCAGTAATATGTCCCTTAGCTCTTATGTCGTCGAATTAAGTTATCGGTACATAATTGGGGATGTCTATTTTTTTGCAATATATAGAAAATCGAAAACCATTTCGAGATAAATGCTTTTTAAATCGTTTTCTGTAGTTATTTAATTTTAATATTATGTAATGAATTTATTACATAATAAATAAGCAATGACCTTCATTTGACATTGGTGTAAATTGCGTGACCGGTCCAAGTCGTACTTTATTATGTGTGGTTAGAATTACTCACAATTTACGCGTGGATTATATACTACGGAGTTTGATTTGGACCCGCTGTCTGTCATCTAGCACTTTGACAGTGCCAGTAAAGTGACACAGTGTATAGTGTACCACTACGCAAAAAATAATTAAAGGAGTCCCCTTATCGTACGCATTTAGATAGATTTAGAAATTTGGCACTGTGGGAGCCCTCAATTATAATCTGACGTCATCAACTAAAATAGTTTCAATAATTAGTTTTGAAAAAAGTAGAGAACTAAATGTCAAAATATTGAAATTAGTTTCTTATAATTGACTTTTCTATACAAAAAAAATTATAAAAACCACTGGTAAATTTTTTTAGACATTCCCAATTATGATAGGATTAAATCGATACATATTTTTGCACTTGACCGTACATGAAAGGTTTCGGTCCTCTGCATAAAGTTTTGAAAATAGGTCAGTTAAAAAATTATAAACATCAAGTAAGAACGCTGAAAAAAAATTTTTTTTTTGTACAACGAATCTTTTGTATTTAGAACTTTATTTTTAGTATTTGTTGCTATGGCTGCCACAGTAATAATCGGTGAAAATATCAAATCTAGCTATTGTAGTTCAAGAGATAGCACCCTGTGACAGACAAACAGACAGCGGAGTCTCAGTAATAAGGTCCCGTTAGCACCCTTTCACAGCGTCAGCCGATATGATCGTCTAGGATAAAACGCGTGTTTTATGCACTTGTAACACAATCTACTGTGTGTATATGTATGTACTAGCTTTTGCCCGCGGCTTCGCTCGCGTGTACCATGAGTATTCCAAAGAACCAAGATATCAAGCAAGCAAGCATACAGGCAAGCAAGCAAGCATGCAAGCATGCAAGCAATATGCAAGCAGGCATGCATGCACGCAAGCATGCAAGCGTGCAAGAACGCGTGCAAGTAAGCGTGCAAGTAAGCGTGCAAGCAAGCGTGCAAGCAAGCACGACTAAACTTCAGGTAGATACGATCCTTTACAGTATTTCTTTGTATACAATGTTTTTCACTAATTCGGAAGCGAGCACTAAAAATCTGTATAACCAGAAAGAATACAACTAAAGGTCTATACATGCATATGATATTTAAAGAAACTTCCTATAACTACTAACCGTTAAGGAGTTTAACCTTCCATCATCAGCTCACCTGGATAACATGCAAAAACACAACTATCGGTCTATACGTACCTATAATATTTGAAAAAATATCCTCAACTCCTAACCGTTAAGGAGTTTTACCTTCCATCATCAGCTCATCAACATGAGATGATGTCTACCAGACGCAAACACTTAAATAGCTTGAGAAAATATATGAAAAACGTAATGCGTGCTTACAAAATTTGAAGGTTGCCCTCGATTTCCCTGAGATCCCGTCATCAGATCCTGATTTGTTGACAATGGGACCATCTCAGGAGTATATTATATTCTTTCGTATAAAAAAATAATTTTTAAAATCGGTTCACAATTGATATACATACAGTGAAATGCATAACCTCCTCCTTTTTTGAAGTCGGTTAAAGAGCCCTTTGTGGCCTATTTACAGTACAAACTTTTGAATTTTGAAATTTTACCTTTCTACAACCAGTAAAACGCAAAATCCCGTTTTTTCTCGTTCCCGTAAGAATTTCGGGAAATGCTTTATTAATGCTCCCCTACACTCCCCAGGAACCCACTTGCCTAATCTCAGCTTTCTACGACCAGTAAAACGAAAAATCCCGTTTTTTCCTTATCCCGTGTGAAGGAATTTCAGAAGGTTCTCTCTCAATGCTCCTCTGCACTCCTCAAGCAACCTACATACCGAATTTCAGCTTTCTGCGACCAGTAAAACGAAAAATCCCGTTTTTTCCTTATCCCGTGGGAATTTCTGAAAATCCTTAAAACTTATTTTTTACTACTATAATTACCTACTTCGATGCCAAATTTGAAGAGTCTAGTAATTAGTTCATGGGATTCCGTTGAACTGAATATATAAATCCCGTTTTTTCTCGTTCCCGTCGGAATTTCGGAAAGTCCTCTCTCAATGCTCCTCTACACTCCCCGAACAACCTACATGCCGAATTTCAGCTTTCTAAGACCAGTAAAACGAAAAATCCCGTTTTTTCCCGTTCCCGTGGGAATTTTGTAAAGTCCTCTCTCAATGCTCCTCTACACTTCCCAAGCAATCTACATGCCGAATTTCAGCTTTCTACGACCATTAAAACGAAAAATCCCGTTTTTTCCTTATCCCGTGGGAGTTTCCGAAAATAAAGAAAGAAGGAAAGAAAGAAAATACATTTATTTACAACAACACAAGACACATAAATATTTTTTCTCAAACATGCTATGAAATATTGACGTTATGTTCCTTAAAATACGCCACGAACTGTCACGTTGCAGGTGCGGCTAGACGAGAGGTCAATAATGGAATTTCATACAACATTGCTGGCCAAGGCCAGCAAAGTGATCGTCTATTGTTTCATACCATAACGTTTATAGGTCTATGGCATCATAGCATTTAGCCATTAAAAAAAACTATAAGCAATATTTGCATTTTGGTTCATTAGGACAATCTGCCACTACCCTTATTTAAGGTAAAGTAAGATGATGATGATGATGGTGATGATGATGGTGATGTTGATGGTGGTGATGGTGTTGATGATGGCGGTGATGATGATGGTGATGGTGATGATGATGATGATGATGGTGTGATGATGATGATGATGGTGTGATGATGATGGTGATGATGAGATAATGATGATGATGTTGATAATGATGATGATGGTGATGATGGGTGATGGTGATGATGATGATGGTGATGATGAGATGATGATGTTGATGATGATGATGATGGTGATGATGATGATGGTGATGATGATGGTGATGATGAGATGATGATGTCGATGATGATGATGATGATGGTGATGATGATGATGATGATGATAGTGATGATGATGGTGATGGTGATGATGTTGATGATGATGATGATGTTGATGATGATGATGTTGATGATGATGATGGTGATGATGATGATGGTGGCGATGGTGATGGTGATGATGATGGTGATGATGACGACGACGACGACGGTGAAAATGGTGTTGATGATGATGATGATGATGATGATGATGATGTTGCATGTTTGAGAAAAACTCTATACAAGCCTTGGCCACGAACAGGGATTGCCGGCCTCGTATCTCTAGATGGCCTCGTTAACACTCGGCCATCTATAACTACTCGGCCGGCAATCCCCTATTTCGCGGCCGCTGCAGTAATGTACTATAACAAAAAGGACAATACAAAGGCTAAAAATAGAGTGTGTCATTGCGGTTGCAAATTGGACACTGGCTCAGCATAATGCTGAGGCGTTTATAACACCCCAGCGCTGATTTTCAGCCAGTACCGTCGGTAATACCCGGAACGCCGCACAGATAGATAAAATGTACACTTATAAATATAAGCGATGAACTACATAAACTACATGCGTAAATCATTAAAACTGTTTTTTACTATTATAATTACCTACTTCTATGCCAAATTTGAAGAGTCTAGTAATTATAGTTCATAGGATTCCGCTGAACTGAATATATAAATCCCGTTTTTTCCTTATCCCGTGAGAATTTTGAAAAATCCTGAAATTAATGTTTTAACTAATGTAATTCCTACTTGTGTATCAAATTTGAAGAGTCTAGTTATTATAGTTACTGAGATAGGGTCACTCGTAATCCAATATATAAATCCCGTTCCCGTGGGAATTCCCAAAAATCCTTCCTTAGTGGATACCTACATTGTATAAGGTATCTATGTGCAAAATTTCAAGTTTCTAGGTCCAGTGGTTTGGGCTATACATTAAAAACGACACCCATATTGATATTTAGACATTTCAACCCCATCGCACCCCATCCAGGGAGATGGTATTTTACGTATGCCACATCGGATTTTAAAACCGTTGTTGTTTTCATAACCAGCGACCCGATAAACCATAGAAACAACACCCATGTTGATTTTCAGACTTTGTTACCCCTTTCCCCCCCTTTTAGGGGTTGAACTCTCAAAAAACCTGAAACACGTGTTTACTCATTTATCATTAGGAGTATTTCTGTGAAGTTTCGAATAAAATAGCCGAACTAATCTTGTTTCCCCATACAAACTTTGAACCCCCTTTTTACCCCCTTAGGGAGTGAATTTTGAAAAATCTTTTCTTAGTGCACCCCTAGACCTTATAAGTTACCTACATGCCAAATTTGGAATCTCTAGGCCCAGCGGTTTGGGCTGTGCATTGATATGTCAGTCAGTCAGTCAGTCAGTTTCTTCTTTTATATATTAAGATGTATTTATTCCTCCATCTCCATTTCACCAACGGACATCCAGGCGGGGGGAGCGTCTTCATCCTTATGCGGTTAGTATTCCAGTGGCCCGTACGAAGCGTTTCGCGTCATCCTTCCTAATGCGAACTGCTAGAGAATGGAATTCGCTGCCGTCGTCTGTATTTCCAGATAAATACAACCTAGGTCTCTTCAAGGCTGGAGTGAATAGGCTGTTACTGAACCAGTGAGGTACACATTTGGGTCCCACTGAAAAACAGCGTTGTGGTTTGCCGCAACATTATGCTGAGTGGGGCCCAATTTATACTATTCGATGATTTTTTTTGTATCTTTTCCTGTCAACTGTATTTCCTGTGTATCGAATATGTGTAAATAAACATCTCTCTCTCTCTCTCTCTCTCTCTCTCTCATTTGGCCTCATCCGCACTTTTCATCAGGTGAGATAGTGGTCAATCACGGGTCAGTTTTATGTAAAAAAAAATACTTTATTGTACATAAAACACAAAAATAATACAAAACAACAAAACAAAAATAGTACAAAGGCGAACTTATCTAAAATGGAATGGATTTTTAAGAATTTTAAGCTAACCTGGCATGAAAGGAAAAACGTAAAAGATAGGCAAAACGCATTTTCGCATTGTTTTACAGGCAATTCCAATGTGTGCTCTACAACTGCTACTGTGCTGCCATCTGCCGGCGGCGGCCGAGCGAGAAAGTCTACCGGCTAGTGTTTGGTGCGGCGTGGCTCAAGATCATTGATGAAGAGAAGACCTATAGCCTGCCTATAACGCCTAGCTGGGTGAGTCGATACTTGAGCAGTGAACTTGTAGCGACGCTCAGCGCCATCTAGTGATTAGAATGATAAATTAACCTTTTGTCTGTGTATGATGTGAGACAAAAAACGAAAGGGAAGAACGACGAATGAGTCCATGGAAGACCGTGACCAAAAACGAATAAGACGTATTAAGAGAGAGACAAGTTGCAGAATTGGGGATGTCTATTTTTTTGCAATGTATAGTAATTCGAAAACCATTTCGAGATAAACGCTTTTAAACTCGTTTTCTGTAGTTATTTAATTTTAATATTATGCAATGAATTTATTACATAATAAATAAGCAATGACCTTCATTTGACATTGGTGTAAATTGCGTGACCGGTCCAAGTCGTACTTTATTATGTGTGGTTAGAATTACTCACAATTTACGCGTGGATTATACTACGGAGTTTGATTTGGACCCGCTGTCTGACATCTAACACTTTGACAGCGCCAGTAAAGTGACACTACTTACAGTGTACCACTACGCAAAAAATAAATAAAAGGGGTCCCCTTATCGTACGCATTTAGATAGATTTAGAAATTTGGCACTGTGGGAGCCCTCAATTATAATCTGACGTCATCAACCAAAATAGTTTCAATAATTAATTTTGAAAAAAGTAGTGATTTAAATGACAAAATATTGAAATTAGTTTCTTATAATTGACTTTTCTATACAAAAAAAATATAAAACCACTGTTAATTTTTTTGAGACATTCCCAATTTGACCAAAAAATATAGTGACGGATAGCGAACAAGACGAAGACAAATATAGGATGAGACGAAATAAGAATTAAACGAATCATCATCATCATCCCAGCCTATACATGTCCCACTGCAGGGCACAGGCCTCCTCTCAGAATGAGAGGGCATATTTTGTATCCGGTTTAAAATTTCGCCTTGTGTCGATGAACGAATTGAAAAACTAATGGGGCGAGATTACTATAGGATACCGAAAAACTTAGTGGTGCGAGCCCGGGCTCAAACCCACGCCACGACCCTCTGCTTAAGAGACCATAAGTCAAACCACTTCGTCGACGCCAACTTTATTTACTAAGGGCCACTTGCACAGTTCAGGGTTAAAAAATTAAATAGGTAACCCTCACAGAAATAATAATAAAGAGGATAGAAATGCCTTAGTTCCTATTTTCTTCCGGAACTCGTGTCGCTGCTTCATCCCCTCTACTTACTGTGTTAATGCACACATGCAAAAGACCGGAACCGTACTACGCAATCACGCACACAATTACTAATATTTTTGCTTACAAACAATTATGAACCTTACACCTTAGAGATAGCGTTAAATAACACTCAACGTAAGTCATACCCACACTTACACAACGGCGCTCTTTATTGGCCGCGTCGGCATTATGTCTGTACTAGTCGTAACCTGTTTTTTTGTCCGTACCACGAACTTTTGTGCAAGACGGAAGGGTTATCAAAAATTACTTTTTCACGACACTGCTCGAAAATGTGGCCATAGATAACCTAAATCCAGTACTCAAAACTGCCTATATATGTACATTTAACAGCTGACTCATTTATGGCGCACAAACACGACAACAAAGTTACACTAATCGAAAACAGGACGTATCAGTATATGTATTTCATTATACGATACGACTTTTTGAAAGATAATTTCTGAATTTCATTCTTGGCGTGCTGAAACGACATTATTGGACCAATCAACAGTAATCGTCTGCTGCATGCGATGGATGGATGGATGAATGGATGGACGGACGGACGGACGGACGGACGGACGGACGGACGGACAGACGGACTGGATGGACGGATGGACGGGATGGACGGGATGGACAGAATGGACGGATGGACAGATGGACGGGATGGTCAGGATGGACGGATGGACGGATGGACGGGATGGACGGAATGGACGGATGGACGGGATGGATGGACGGATGGACGGATGGACGGAATGGACGG
Source organism: Archips crataeganus (assembly GCA_947859365.1). Taxonomy (NCBI): domain Eukaryota; kingdom Metazoa; phylum Arthropoda; class Insecta; order Lepidoptera; family Tortricidae; genus Archips; species Archips crataeganus. The sequence goes on along the minus strand of OX402073.1, from coordinate 9,917,824 downwards.
GATGGACGGGTTGGACGGAATGGACGGGATGGACGGGTTGGACGGGATAGACGGGTTGGACGGGATGGACGGGATGGACGGGATGGATGGGTTGGACGGGATGGACAGGATGGATGGGATGGACGGGATGGACGGAATGGACGGATGGACGGGATGGATGGTCGGAATGGACGGGATGGACGGGATGGACGGGATGGACAGAATGGACGGATGGGCAGATGGACGGGATGGACAGGATGGACGGGATGGACGGGACGGATGGACGGATGGACGCGATGGACGGGATGGACGGGATGGATGGATGGACGGGATAGACGGGATAGATGGACGGATGGACGGATGGTCGGATGGACGGGATGGACGGGATGGACAGGATGGACGGGATGGACGGGATGGATGGATGGATGATTATGATTATGATGATGATGATGATAATGATTTCCTCGCATTAGTCGTGAAAAGCACAATGTTTAGTCTCGGCCAAAAGTGCAATAGATAGACTCGTACTTGTAGCGGAGGCCCTCCAACTAACTCGTCCATCTATTGCTTACTTTCCAGCCTCTACAACAATGTACTATATATTGCTGCGTATAATTCAAAACGATCTGCGTTTTTATGGGCATGAGTAGCAATGGTATATGAAGTTTCGTGTTAATAACGTGTAAACCAATATTTCATAATGAAATATTTTCTCAAGTTGTATTTTGATATAAACCGCATTATTACATTAAATTAATACATACCAATGAAATGTAATCCCCTTATTAGTGTAATTACACAGTGTGGACGAGTTTCCGCAATTGCTAATGCTGCAAAACACCATTTTAAAGCACTTGTTGTCATACCCACGTTTCAAATAGCACTGAGCCACAAGTCGCGCGCTTGTGACCTACGAGTCACAAGCGCGGTGCCAAGGTCACGCGTCTAAGGCACTTCTATCCTCTTTATTATTATTTCTGTGGTAACCCTGCTGGGTTAAGAATGACAGTTCCATACATTTTGACACTTGTTAACCCTGGGTTAGCAGTTAACTCGGAGTTAAGTAGCTAACCCGGGTCCGCGCAAGCCGTACTAAGTGAATACTTTAACGACCGCTTTAGCCTAGTTGGTAGTGACCCTGCCTACGAAGCAAGAGGTCCTGGGTTCAAATCCCGGTAAGGGCATTTATTTGTGTGATGAGCACGAATATTTGTTCCTCAGTTATGGATGTTTTCTATGTATTTAAGTATTTATTTATCTTATAAGTATGTTCATCGTCGTCTAGTACCCATAGTACAAGCTTTGCTTAGTTTGGGACTAGGTCGATTTGTGTAAGATTGTCCCCTGGGCCATTCTACTTTTCGTTGACCAGTCATTTTTTGTACTGTGCTCTTCAAATATTTTTTTTTACAAAAACGGTAAAGTCCTCTGTTTAAATCACTAAAGATTTAAATAGGCACATAATTAAGCTTACATTTAAAATTATCACTATGTATAAAAAGTAATCATTATTATCTATAAAGTAGGTAACGCAGTGGACATGCATGTCCCCGCCATTTGTATGGAAATTGATGTATTTTCCGCTGAGTTACCAATTTTTTCCACAAAATTTCTTTGAATTTAAAGTTTTATTGCTTTAAAACATTAAATTTAGGTGTTTCAGTTTGTATATAAGTTGTTTACACTTGAAAAAAATCACCAGGTATGCCTTATATTTCACAAAAGATTAATGGTTACTTAAAAGTAGAATGGCCCCCCTAATATTTTTTTTTATTTATTTTTACTTTTTTTTTAGATAAAACGCAACAGGTCTCTCCCGGTCTCGGTGCCGGTTGAATCTTCGTCGCTTCTCACGTCTCACTCGCACATCTTCCTTCGCACCCTCTCCGAACACCCGATGCTGTTTGATCTGCACACACAACAGGATGATGTGGTACGTATCACAAGAAAATCCAATATAGTCAGGCGATAATCCTCAAAAAATACGCTTATCATTGGTAATTATCAATGTGATTATCATTGTTATTATAAGTGATTATTAGCAATATAATTATCCGTGGTAATTATCATTATTTTAACCATACTAATATTATAAATGGGAAAGTTTGGATGTTTAAATGTTTATACTCCACGCCAAAACGATTCAATGGATTTGGATGAGATTGTTGTTTTAAATAAATGTATTTTCTTTTGTTTCTTTCTTTCTTTAGAATGGATGACACATAGAATACTTTTCAACCGACGAAAACAAAAGGAGGAGGTTCTCAATTCGACGTGTGTATATATATATATATATATATATATATATACACGTCGAATTGAGAACCTCCTCCTTTTGTTATTTTATGTATGATCACGCATAACTTTTTACAGCGTAGTCCTATTTTGATGATTCTTTTTTTATTGGAAAGCGTATACCCCGAGGGTGGTCCCATTTAAATTTGGAAACAATATTCCTACCCTAAGGGTAGAAAAACAGGGGATGATTGATTGTTCAGTTACTGATTGTACTATATGACCACGCATAACTTATTACAGAGTAGTCGGATTTTGATGATTCTTTTTTTATTGGAAAGCGTATACCCCAAGGGTGGTTCCATTTAAATTTGGAAATAATATTTCTACCCTAAGAGTAGGAAAACAGGGGATGATTGACTAACTTCGATCGCTTTTTAGCGATAAGACCGCCTATTGTCTACCTGAATTTTTATTTTTGTAATGTCACTGTACTGTTTCTGGTGATCAACAAAGAATATTTGTATTGTATTGTATTGTAACTTTTTACAGAGTAGTCTGATTTTCATAATTCTTTTTTATTGGATAGATAGGGTATACCTTGAAGTTGGTAAAAATTACTTACCCCAAGGATGGAAAAAAAGTATAAAATAAAAACTTTTTAACAAAAAATTAAACCGCCGAAAAAACTGAAAAGCAAAAAATAATACTTTTTTTGTTTGACCTTAATCTAGGTACCAGTTTGAAGTCGGTGCCTCAGCACGAGCCAGGAGGAGTGATAGAAGCCAATCAGGTAGACGATTATAGGTCCACTCCTCCTGGCTAGTGCTGAGGCACCGACTTCAAACTGGTACCTAGATTAAGGTCAAACAAAAAAGGTATTATTTTTTGCTTTTCAGTTTTTTCGGCGGTTTAATTTTTTGTTAAAAAGTTTTTTTCCCCCCTAAAATCGCATAGTTCCCGTAGGATAGAACGAATTCTTTGCAGATGCAGTCACGAGCAACGGCTAGTCAGTGATTATCAATATTATTACAATTATCAAGATTATCATCAATATTATTACCAGTGAAAATTATCAAGATTATAATTAGTGGTAATTGTAAGAATAAGAAATCTTTATTTCGCTTAAGTAACATATACATGCTGAGAAGAAAAATAAAAACAATAATTAAAAATAGAAATAAGATACATATGGGAAAAAGGAGTCCACTCAGCACTCGTCGGGTCACTAAAGGTGGCTCGACGCTGATATGATGTGGAAATATTGTTAAGAGTGATAATCGTCATGATTATAATCAATCTACATCTACATCTACATCTACACTATATTATAAAGAGGAAAGATTTGTACCTATGTTTGTATGTTTGTAATGAATAGGCTCAAAAAGTACTGGGCCGATTTAAAAAATTCTTTCACTAATAGAATGCTACATTCTTCCAATTTGACATAGGCTACATTTCATTTTGAAAAAAATTAGGGATCCTTGGTAAAATTTGAACAATGTAACCGAAGGTGTAGAAAAATGAGTCTTAAAATGTCTTTCGTCGAATGCGCTGCCGAAACTATTAGCGATAGAACAAAATAATGTACAACAATATTGAAGAACATCATAATGTCTACAAAAAACTCCGCGGTAGCATATGTCCAACTATTGTAGTTATGTCACTACAACAACTTTTTTCATTTTAAATATTAATGAAAATGCTAACCAAATTCAAACCATGCTATTTATGTGTTTATATTAATCCTTATCCAAATAAATTATTTAATGGTAACGACCATTTAACTACCTATAAAATAGTTTTTAAATTATTTAAATTGGACTTTCCATTCAAAAGATATTACGAATTAAAAAATTCAAACAGTAAACAAAACCGCCATAGCGCCGTGGCCGTTGTTTGCGATGCAGTCTGAAAAGCGCGCCGGGCATCGCGGCGGGCGGGGTGGAGGGGGCACTGAAATACAGGAGTGGGGCGTGCACGTCTGTAATAATTAATAAATAATAAATAATAATTTTTTAATAAATAAAAATATTTGTGAAAAAAAGTGTTTTATATCCAAATTTCCAAAAATAAATAATTGTCTACCCCGTGCGAAGCCGGGACGGGCTGCTAGTGTTAAATATAAATGTTATTACCAGTGGCCATTATCAAGCTGTACGAGAGTATAAAGTCTCACAAATTTACTTGTTACAGCCTAAATTATAGGAAGATATTCCATATCAAACTTGAAAAAGATACTTCATATCAAACTTGTTAAAGTTTGGACAGATAGCGACATCTCTTGTCCGGGTGAGCGGGTAGTTCCGAAGGCGTGTTGAAATCTCTCGATGAGGGTATAACATAGATGGCGCTGTATCACGCAAGTACAAAAAATCCCTTCCCATTTTTAAAAACCTCCTCAAAGCTCACTATTTGTCACTAACTTGATCCTCAATCGTCGGTCCATCCCTGTTCATTTGCTTACATTATGTCTTTAAATCCGAGTTGCTTTTCTCACGTGCGGCCTTTTGATATTTTCTCATTGATATTCTGTATATGTAGTGTATGTAGTGTATAGGTATTATATTTAATGTATGTGTTTATTTATGTATATTTTGTATTGTTTTTAATATTTTGATTAATATCTCTTCATTTCTCCTGTCTGTTGTTTCCGCCACCTACATAAAACTGTTCATATTTGTACATGTATCCAGTATTGGTTGTCTGGAAGAGATCACTTTTGAGCGATAAGACCGCCTATTGTCTGCCTGTTTTTCTTTTTATTGTTATGAATATTTTTTTTTTCTGTATTTTTTTGGTGATCAATAAAGAATATTTGTATTGTATTGTATTGTATTGTGATGATCTAACAAATTGAGATATGAATGTGTAGGAAAAATTCGTGTCTAGACTCCTGACCAGTGGTGGTGTAGGGGAATGGCACGCGGCACGGAATGCTGAGGACCTGGGTTCGATTCCCAGCGCTGGTCTTTTTTCTGGGTTTTTTCTGTGCATCCATATTTCAGTTTGTATTTAGTATGAAATATAGAAGATATTCCAACTTAATTTTTGTTTTTCAGCCAGAAGTCCAAGACATACTTCTGCCGGAGACAGACCTGAACGGCCACCCGTGTGCCGCCACCTTGACGGCATTATTCCGCCACGTGGCAGCCTTGCCGTTCGCGCTGTGGACAGAGCTGGCGAGCTCGCTGGAAAACGGCCACACCAACTTGAAATGGCTGTTGGCTCAGGTGAGCGGAGTGTTAGGCAAGTATAGGTTTGGGTTGGAAATTATCAATCATCTGAGAGAGAGGAAACGAGAGAGAGAGGGAAGGGAGGGAGGGGGAGAGGGAAAGATAGGGTGGTGAGAGAGAAATAAAGAGAGAGGGAGGGAGAGAGAGGGAGAAAGAGGGAGAGGGAGAGAGAGAGGTGGTGGAAAGGGGAGAGAGGGGGAGAGAGAGTTTTACACATTTGATACACAAGAAAAAATATGACAGAAAAAGGTGCAATGCAAATAAATAAAAACCAGCCAAGTGGGACTTGCGACTTGTACATGGAGGGTTCCGGACTTCCGTACAATGTCTTGAAAACAGTCCAGTAAATCGCCGAAATGTAAGTACAGTCAAGGGCAATAATATGTATACATTTTTGTTTAGTACCTTGTCTATTTTCGTCATATTTTAACTGCCATTTCGGCTCTTTTTTTTTTTTACTCAGCATTGTATGCCTACTCTTGTCTCTAATGTCCTGTCAATCGTTCTAAGGTTAACTGGAAGAGATCCCTTTAAGGGATAAGTTCGCCTTTGTACATCTGTATCTCTTGTTAACTAGTTATTTTCATGTTTTATGTACAATAAAGAGTTTTACATACATACTTTCACAGTGGTTAAAGTGACAAGGTACTAAAGTGTATACATATCTTTGCCCTTGACTGTACTAAAATCGCAGACTTATAGGCAGGTTTTCACAAACATCCAATCAGCATAGGGTTGCTCGCTAATATGCGCGCAATATGGCTATCTATGGCTGTTATTCATTACCTAGCAACGTCAGCTGTCGCCTAGCAACCAGCGCCGCATTTAAAAACACTTAAAACCCTTTTAATTGTTAACTTTCTTTTATTTTTAGTATTTGTTGGTAATAGCAGCCACAGTAATACGTAATCTGTGAAAATTTCAAGTGTCTAGCTATTACGGTAAAAGAGCCCTATAGCCCCGTGACAGACGGACAGACAGACAGATATGGCATCCTATGGGTACTGTTAGCTGGCAGTCGATTGCTGGCATGCGAGTTCTCTATGGTATTATTTGAAAATCATAAATAGAACAGCAATCGAATGTCAGCCTTGAAAAGTAAAAGAATTTTGTACAGAATCACTCTAGGAGTCATACAATAAACAGCAGGTAAAAAGTTATGCTGGTCGTTTGAATCAATCCAAAGTTATAGCCTGAAGAGCTACCTACATCCCTGGACCCAAGCAAAGGTCCCAACAGTACGGAACTCTAAAAAATTTGCACAAAAACATATTCCAGTTTCCCTTTTACGATACATATTATAAAACAGAGAGTGATACGTATTATAAAACAGAGGAAACTGTTGTATTTGGGGCATATAATGCGTAACGAGAAGTATGGTCTGCTTCAGCTTATTATCCAGGGGAAGATACAAGGCCGCAGACCACCTGGCAGAAGACGTACCTCCTGGTTAAGAAACCTTAGAGACTGGTTCGGGATGAGTACCAGATCCCTCTTTCGGGCGGCAGTCTCTAAAGTAAAGATAGCTCTAATGATCGCCGACCTCCGGTAGGAGAGGGCACTACAAGTAGTTTCCCTTTTGCACAGATAATTTGCAACTGCAAGCAGGAACTGAAGGCGCACGCTAGCGTGCTGCTCCCGGGTTTGCTCGCGGCGGTCGCCACCACCGTCGCGGAGGGCGCGTGTCTTAACGGGCTGCATCTCGATGTGGTGAGTATGAAAAACTAGATGGTAATTCGCCTTCTGGGTCATTTTCAAATTTTCCGCAGAACACTGTTACTATTTTGTATGCATTGTTACAAATATTATACAGGGCGTCCCACGACTATGCCACATGGAGGGGAAGTACGTTAAATATTGTAGATAGACAATCTTACTGAAAAGAGACTTCATTTTGATTTTAAAAACAATTTTAGCTGCATTCAATGATTTTTGAGTAAACGCCTGTCTGAACCGGGAATCGAACCCGTCAAATGGTAAAAAAACACCCGCAATTTTACGACACCGATCAATAGGCTCAATCGAAAGGATTGTTTTTTCCAAGTAACATAGCATCGTTAGTAAAAGGAAGACCATGCAATTTACGTTTATCTATACTAATATTATAAAGAGGAAAGATTTGATTGTTTGTTTGTTTGTTTGTTTGCATTGAATAGGCTCCGAAACTACTGGACCGATTTCAAAAATTCTTTTGCCATTAGAAAGCTACATTATCACTGAGTGACATAGGGCTACTTTTTACTGCGGGAAAATACCTTTTCCTACGGGAAAATTAATTTATCGCGGGCGAAGCTGCGGACGGAAGGCTAGTTTAAAATAGTTAAATATTGCTTACAATTAATTTAATTTAGCAAATGCTCAAAATGTGTCCCGTTCTGTATTTATTTACTTACCTAAAATTATAAACGTAAAATTGCATGGTCTTCCTTTTAGTAACGATGCTATGTTACTTGACCGTGTCGTAAAATTACGGGTGTTTTTTTTTTACCATTTGACGGGTTTCATTCCCGGTTCAGACAGGCGTTTATTCAAAAGTTTTTGAAAGCAGTTGATTTTTTGCTAAATCAAAATGAAGTCTCTTTTCAGTGAAATTGTCTATCTACAATATTAAATAAATAAATAAATAAAAAACCATTTGTTGCCAATAAAAAAGAAAAAATAAACAAAATTATGTGGACAAGTTAGCTATGAAGTATCTTTTTTTTTTTTTGTACTTATTTTTTCAACTTCATTTTTTTTTTATTACTTTTACGGTGAGCGGTTAGTTCCGAAGGAGTGTTAAAATCTCTCGATGAGGGTGTAACATAGATGTGCGCTTGTCACTGCATAAGGTGATGATTTAGCAGATTGAAATGTATGATGTATAGGAAAGATTCGTGTCTAATCTCTAGACCAGTGGTGGTGTAGGGGTATGGCACGCGGCACGGAATGCTGAGGACCTGGGTTCGATTCCCAGCATTGGTCTTTTTTCTGGGGTTTTTTCTGTGCATCTATATTTCAGTTTGTATTTAGTACGAAATATATAATTATGTGGCAAAAGGCTCAGGCTCAGCATGTGCGGTGAGGATTACTCATCACCGCGCTGGTTTTCAGCCTGCGCCCTTATATAGCGTGCGGACATTGCAAAACAGGCGGGTAGGACGATAAAAAAATGAACGTATAGTTGTATAGTCTACCAAGAAATCCCTTCACCACCCAAGGTTCAATGACAGTTGCATGGCTCAAAACATCAAAAGCTATTTTCACTCGCAAGTCAGTGCGACAACCAGTCGCTGCTTTCATTCCGATGCAGGAACTGTCATTAAAAATGGTAAAACAACTGAAGAAAATGAAAAGTGAAGTAAGTTCATGGTAAATATTTCAAACTAAATACAAACTGAAATATAGATGCACAGAAAAAACCCCAGAAAAAAGACCAATTCTGGGAATCGAACCCAGGTCCTCAGCGTTCCGTGCTGCGTGCTTACCCCTACACCATCACTGGTCTAGACCAGCATTGGTCTTTTTTCTGGGGTTTTTTCTGTGCATCCATATTTCAGTTTGTATTTAGTTTGAAATATATGGTTTCACGGGATGACCGTAGAAGTAATAAAAAAATGAAGTTGAAGAAAATAAAAAAAAAAATAGAAAAAGATACTTCATACTTAACTTGTTCATGGTAAATTGGAGGTACTTCCCCTCCATGTGGCATGGCTGTGGGACGCCCTGTATAAATACTAAGCAGTTTATTGAATCAGGCATCACTTTACGGAGGTCCATATTAAAGAACTGAAACAACACAACATTCTAACATTTAACATTTGGTAGCATAGGGTACGGTTGTGGTACCTACTCTGGAGATGAGCTCTGGTTGAGTTCGAAACGTGTCAGTATAGTTTGGTGGTGGTGATGGCTGGGTTTGTGTGATTTGTGTGTGTTCGTACAGTGTGCTGGTGAAGGAACTGCATGAACACGCATTTCTTACATAAAAACGGCTTGACCGATTTTCATGAAACTTTTTTATCCGTATTCGGTAGGTCTGAGAATAGGTCGTGGGCTATTTTTATACCTACCCCTATTCTTCGCGGACGGAGTCGCGGGCAACAGCTAGTATACGTATAGCATTTTTTTTGTTACAGCTTGACACTGTCATATTTTGGAAAGAAGATGCCACATCGGTGTATTTCAACAGGATCATACATCACCTCATAAATACATGTATGGAACATCGCAGGAGTAACACTTTTGACGGACTGCTCAAAACTTTGTACGGACTACTGGAGCTGTATGGGAGCTCCATACAAATTGGATGGGAGAGCTTCGAGCCTTATTATACAGGTAACTTTGATAGAGTGGACAACAGTAAGTGTTGCCCATTCAATAACTGTCATCATCATCATGCCAGTGTGGTTTGGAAATTTACACACACACAATCATCCCTATCATTATCATCACAACCTTTATACGTCCCACTGCAGGGCACAGGCCTCCTCTCAGAATGACCCACGCGGGCCCAGTGCGGGTCGGGAACTTCACACACACCATTGAATTTCTTCGCAGACTTTTTTTCTTTATAGGCTCTTTACTGAACTATTTTTAAAACATTGTACGGATGTCCGACTCGCGCTTGACCGCCTTTTTTCTTTTTCAGATCAGAGTCAAGACACTTATCTTAAACTATTCCAACTTGTAAAAACAATATGCAAAGTCAACATATACGTACCGGAGTCATTGGAAAAAATACTGTCAAAATTGGACACAAATCCGTCGAAAATCGCCGAGTGTTTCGGCCTGGCGATGGCGGCCTGTCATAATGACAGTGACAGGAACAATGCGCTGTCAACCTTCAAGAAGGCGCTGCATAAGATGAATGTGACTAATTTTGTGAAAGTTTTGTACTACGGTTGTATGGGCAGTGCGGCGTGCTGTGGGGAAACAGAATTCAGGTATTTTGTAGGTGAATCGAGTTTTTTGTGTTGTTTACTCTGTACCCGGTTGTCTAAGTGACACTTCATACTGTTTCATAGAAAAATGCTTAGAAACGTAGGAGTCATAGCTTCTAATAGTTGTGATGGATGTTACCACACGCCACTGTTGGCGTATGTAAGCGATTAAGAATTTCGGGGGAGTCAGTTGGGAGCGACGTGGTTCAGTTGGTAGAACACCCGTTGGGGCGCATACCCAGGAGACGTGGGTTCAAGTCCCACCGGCGCACCCGGAAACTTTTTCGCTTTTAAATCTTAAAAATGCTTAGGTTGTCCAGGGGACAAAATTTGTGTAACCATAGCAACGGGTGGCACTAAAAAGTTGATTAACCCAATTGTATTTATAACAGTTATTATTGATAGATTTAGGGGCGTTTTCACCACCCATTGATTAATTTTGACTGACGGATAAATGTGATGCCGTCTCCGTATATTCGAAAAAAAAAACAAACAGAGACGGCATCACATGTATCTATCCGTCAAATAAATTTGATCAATGGATGGTGAAACAGGGGTTTATGAGTTAACTTTATGGCATGTTCGGACGTGATTTTCTTCTTACATACGTCCTTTGTGATATTTTTTTTTCTAGCAACCATTAACAAAAATCATAGTATTTGTAAGTCGTTAAAAAGCTAGAAATACATACATGTTTGACGTACAATCCGCACGAAAAATGTAATAGTAAAATTTTCTGTTTTAATGCCATTATTGTTGAATAACCTAATAAAAAATCACTTATTTTTTACTTTGTGGTCTCGCATTCTTAAACGTGTACAGATAATTAATTCTACTTTTAATATTGCATAAGAACAGCAATTTTATCTTGTACATAAGCAAATAAAAAAAAGTTGACTTAAATTACCAAATTTTTTTAAAATAAATTTTTGAAGATGGTTATCTGTCTTTGCTAAAAACTTACATTTCAATTCAGTATCTCAGAAATGGTTAATTTTTGCATAAGGCATTATGGGGCAAAAATAAATAAATAAATATTAGGGGACAATCTTACACAAATCGACCTAGTCCCAAACTAAGCAAAGGCTTGTACTATGGGTACTAGACGACGATAAACATACTTATATAGATAAATAAATACTTAAATACATAGAAAACATCCATAACTCAGGAACAAATATTCGTGCTCATCACACAAATAAATGCCCTCACCGGGATTCGAACCCAGGACCTCTTGCTTCGTAGGCAGGGTCACTACCAACTAGGCTAAAGCGGTCGTTAAATGATTGCATCGACTTACCAATAACCCTGTATAGATTATTTAAAAGCGAAAAAGTTTTTCGGGTGCGCCGGCGGAATTCGAACCCACGTCTAGTTGTAACCCACGTATAGTTGTGATGGATGTTACCACACGCTACTGTTGGCGTATCTAAGCGATTAAGAATTTCGGGGAAGTCGGTTGGGAGCGACGTGGTTCAATTGGTAGAACACCCAGGTTGGGGCGCATGCCCAGGAGACGTGGGTTCGAATCCCGCTGGCGCACCCGGAAAACTTTTTCGCTTTTAAATAATCTTAGATTCGGTGAGCAGCCGTATTGCTAATAAAAATAAATAATAACCCTGTATAGAGATGACAATGTTAAATATTAACCGCGTTATTAAACTTTTTTTTCAGAAAAATAGTAAGTTACGTGATGAAAGTGACGTCATCGGACCGAAGCAAGTGCCTCCACACCATGTCTGTGTACGTCGCTAACAACCGTCCCAGCGCGTGCGTTGCCGGCATGTTTGAAACCATAGAGTTGTCCGAAATGCTTGTTGTGGATCCGACGGGTAAGAGTCTCCCCAAATCCATGGACGCGGAAACGGTTTCAGCCAATCGGGAATACCTTTATGCCAACGCAATAAGAGCGAAAAAGACGTGGTTATAAATAATGGGCGGCCGATAGATGCAAAATACGTCAAAATCATGTCAAACAATATACGTAATATGGATATGACTACAATTGGTTTCAAAACGACAACATAATTGCAAAATAATTATATTTTTTTCTATATTACGTATTTTCAGTCCATTTCTATTAAAGTTCACCACTTATACAGGGAAAATGACGACTCTATATCTCAGATGTGAGAAGTGCGTACCTATTCGTAAAGTGATACTTCGCCACTATTTTGCCGGCTCCACATGCTCGATGTTTGCCACAAATACCAAAAATCACCAAACACGGCATCCCCACGCTTGGCAAACGCACTATTCTTGCACGTTCGCCAAGTGTGGGGATGACCACTACTGATACATTCTGAAACATCACAAACACGTTTGTCGTACACCCTTTGATTTGTGCAAAAAACCGACACCAACGCCGATCACTGGCAAACACAAACAAAAACAGGCAAACACCTGCACACACATAAGTTCGTATTCGTGTGTACGTTCGTGTTTGTTGTTTGGTGTTCGCTGTTTGCCGTTGTTTGCCAAGCATGTGGAGCCGGCATTAGTAAAGTTATCACCATCACTCAAATTTCTTATAAAATCATAATCTGGAATTCTGTCTATAACAGACTCCATTAATTTTATTGGATTTACGTACTTACTGACAAAATATTATGTATAGCAATAACTGCATATATTTTTTAATACATAAATATTACACAAGTTAGTTATGAAGTATCTTTTTGTATTTTATTTTTTCAACTTCATTTTTTTTATTACTTTTATGGTCATCCCGTGAAACCATATATTTCATACTAAATACAAACTGAAATATAGACCAATGGTGGTGTAGGGGTATGGCACACGGCACGGAATGCTGAGGACCTGGGTTCGATTCCCAGCATTGGTCTTTTTTCTGGGGTTTTTTCTGTGCATCTATATTTCAATTTGTATTTAGTATGAAATACATAAATATTACCTACTCGAAATTTAATAAAAGTCTTATCCATGTTCTGCTTTCGTCACCATATTGCATCCATTGTCCGCCCTTTGGTTATAAAGTTACTGCTTTTATTTCTAGCTAAAATGTATTTAAATGAAATTTCAGCCATGTTGCTAGTAAAGAACGGTATGAACCTCATGTCGGATGACTTGAAGAGGCAAGCGGTGTTGCAGATCGCTGACAGCTGTCAAAATTCTTCTGTCAAAATCAGGAAGGCCGCTATCGAAGTCATGTTGACAGCTTTTGAAGGTACGTAGATGAATAACTATGGGTGTTGTGTACTCTGCCCCCGGTTGTCCAAGTGACACCTTCAGACTGTTTCATAGAAAAATGCTTAGGTTGGCCAGGAGACAAAATTAGTGTAACCATAGCAACGGGTGGTAAGAAAAAGTTGATTCACCCGTTACTTAAACAGAAATGCAAATAAGTAATAGTGAGTGTTGCTGAAGCGAAAGATATATCAAGTTTGTTATGATTATGAAGTATCTTTTTTGTATAATTTTTTTTAAGTGGGCTTAGTAACGACATCTCTTGTCCGGGTGAGCGGCTAGTTCCGAAGGAGTGTTGACGCCTCTCGATGAGGGTGTAACATAGATGGCGCTGTATCACGGCTTAAATGTGATTAGTTAACGAACTGAGATGTGCGATGTATGGGAAAAATTTGTGTCTAAACTCCTGACCAGTGGTGGTGTAGTGGTATGGCACGCGGCACGGAATGCTGAGGACCCGGGTTCGATTCCTGGAGCTGGTCTTTTTCTGTGCATCCATGTTTCAGTTCGTATTTAGTATGAAATATACGGATTTCACGGGATGACCGTAAAAGTAAAAAATTAAATAATATTTTTTTCTTATTTTTTCAGACCTTTTTTCTCACCCAACATCCCAGCCGTCAGCGAAGCGGCAGAAAACAGAAACTACCCCCATTTTTAACATACATAAAGACGACTTGTATGGCATGACTGTGTTGACTTGTCTTGGTATTGGTGCAACTGATAGTGGGGGGGATATAGCGAGCGTCGTTAGAGAAAAAGTGGGCGGCAAATTGAGTACGGACTTAGGTGTTAGGTAAGTAATAGTTACCCATATGGTGTCAGTTTTAGAATAGGGATGATGACGCCTTTAAAAAATAATTTTAAGACACGAATCCAGTAAAAAAACGCTTTATTATAGCCCTGAAAACCAGATTAATTTTCGATTAACTGCAAAATTAGATTTGTGTTGCTTTAAAACAAATAAACAGTTAGTTGATTGAGATGGCGAACAAGTGACGTCATAAGTTGCTATTGCCATTCAAACTCTGTGGGAGAATTGTGTTTTGACAGCTCGTAAAAAGTACGTCAGTTGTTCGGTGGTGTCAACATCCCTATTTCACCCCTCCTTTTCTTCCATGGATGTCGTAAGAAGTACAATACGTTTACTTTTAGTTTACCACTGACAGATGGCTTGCCTTCATTTCATTTCCAACTTTAACACCATACAAATAAAGTAGCTATTACAAAATCTGCAAACGTGGGTAACAGTATTCTAAAATTGGCTTTATTTGTAGGTCGTTAAAGTTGAATATGAGATGAAGGCAAACCATCTGTCAGTGGTAAACTTTATGTAATTTTACTGTAGGTACCTATATGGATATTATGGATACATCTCACCAAAGACAACAGATGCCATTTTTTTATCAATCGATAGATCACTAACAATCTTGCATTGATTTTTTTTACAGATTTGCGGAGTGCTTCTTTATAATAGTATACCTTCCGTCGCTACGTAACATAGCATTGGATATGTCGGTCTGTGTGTCAGCCATACTTGAAATGCTGTACAGCGGCATGAGGAAAGCTGACAATTTCAAGAATATCAAGCTGAGGGAAGAGCCTATCGCCTTGAGGTAAATTTTGTACAAAAAATGCTTTAAAAATTGGGTGAACCAACTTTTTCTTGCTACCCGTTGCTGTGGTTACACAAATTTTGTCTCCTGGACAACCTACTTAAGCATTCTTCTATGAAACAGTATGAACATGTCACTTGGACAACCGGGAACAGAGCAAACAACACGAAAAAGTAATTTTCAATTAACTGCAAAATAACATTTTTAGTTTATTTAGAACGAATAGTCGATAAGCTATACTTCGTTTTTTTAGCATTAAAGAAAGGTAAGCGATCTTGACGTCTTTTTTTATTGAAAAACACTTTTGAAAAATAAATCACAGCAAATATGTAACAATTAGCAAGGACATTATGATCATTTACATTCTTTTGGTTTCATAAGTAATAGTTACTATTTTTAAAGCGTTTTTCAATAAAAAGACTCATCAAGATTGTTTACTCTATTTCTAATGCTAAAAAAACCGGCCAAGAGCGTGTCGGACACGCACAAGGTATGGTTCCGTAGCCATTACAAAAAAATCAAGTAATATTTTTCTAAGGATTTCGTATGTGTACGGAATCATCCAAGTTTAGGTATGTTTTATACCTTAGGCTACTATTTACCCTTAAAGTACAAATAATTTCCAAGCAATCTTAGCCGCTATAATTTTTCTAGTAAATTTGATATATTTACTACCATTCTGAATTTTTTCAAATTTTTCCACCCAACAGTTTAGATTTTAGAGGGGGGGGGGGGACGCTCGATTTTAATGAAAATTTTCACTTTAAAGTTGAATATTTCGCAAACAGGTCACTGAATAGAAAAATCATGTTAGCAACCCCGCAATGGTTTTAAAAGACCTATTCAACGATACCCCACACTATAGGATTAGTCGAGAAAAAAAAAATCACCCCCCCCTGTACGTCTATGGGAGGTACCCTAAAAAAAAATATTTTTTTATTTTTTATTTTACCTACCACTTTGTTGGCGTGACTGATATGTATATTCATGCCAAATTACAGCTTTCTAGCAATAACGATCTCTGAGCTTAGCCGCGGACAGACAGACAGACAGACAGACAGACGGACAGACATGGCGAAACTATAAGGGTTCCTAGTTGACTACGGAACCCTAAAAAACGATGTATATGTCATCATCATTAACATCCCAGCCTATGTACGTCCCACTGCAGGGCACAGGCCTCCTCTCAGAATGAGAGAGGTTGGGCCGTAGTTCCCACGCGGACCCAGTGTGGTTTGGGAACTTCACACACACCATTGAAATTCTGCATACACCTGCAGGTTTCCTCGCGATGTTTTCCTACACCGTAAAGGTAAATTTCAAATGTAATTTCGCACACAAATTCAGAAAAACTCAGAGGTGCGAGCCGGGATTAGAGCCCACGACCATCTGCTTGAAAGCCGTGGTGGCCCAGAGGTTTGATGTATAGGTATTGCCGTACAATGTCTATGGGAGGATCGTGTTTCGACAGCTCAAAAGAAGTTGGGATCCATGGTCCTCTGCTTGTTAGACCATAGGTCAAACCACTGGCAACTCCGACAGCGTATTCAAAACGGAATAATACAAAAATACCTTTTTTTTAGTGTCGCCCCCGTACCGGCAAAGCTTTTGACTCTAAGCAAAGCTTTCCAAGGCACGTTCAGCAGTTACAGCACATCGAAAGCTCGACAGACGAACAAAGAAGGTAGGTAAATAAAAAATTAGCAAAAAAGTGACTGTACTTTTTGCCCCTAACTCTAGTAGTCTAAGATCCGAGTATACAATGACCTTCACTGAACTGCTTAAGAGGGTACGATGACTCAGAGAATTTTGAGAAATAGGTATTTTAATGAAATGTCGCTGTCTCGCCCGAACCCCTCCGTGTCAGTACAGCGAGAGCGGGACAACTGCAGCTCAGACCGTTAATAGGCGCGTAAAATTGATCAAAACAGCATTTCGTAATCCCCCTGTTTTCTTCTCGAAAACTGGACCAATAAATTTATTTTTTTCATAAATAATTAGAGGACAGATTTAGCTATGCCCCTATGTTTTCTTTTTTTGTTTATAGGAGGGATTCTTTTCTGATGAGTGTCTGAAAATGACGTTGAGATTGGGCAATTTTTTCAGTTTTTGAAAGCTCATATTTCTTATGTTAATTGTAATATGGAAAAAAACGAAACATAGGGGCATAGCTGTGGTAGATACAGATTACACAGTAAAAAAAAATTGGCTCTAAAGCCATTATTCAGGGAGGAAACAGGGGACTACGTTTGTATGGAGAAATGGTGCGCATCGTACCCTCTTAATGGAGGAATTTTATGTTAAATAATTATGTTAATAACTATATCGCAAGTGGGTTGACTCACTTATCTATTTAGCCGCAACCGCTGATTTATATTCAGTACTCTTATATCTGAAACCGTAAATATTTTAAAATAGTCAAAGCAAGGCGAGCCTCGGGAGAGGCCTATGGTTCCCATACAACAAACGTGATTTTTTGCTCGTTTTTGCTCGATATTGATAACGGCAACTAGACGCTTGGTAAATATTCACAAAATATTAAGTTATATACACTTTAAAAATAAATAATATAAAACAATTATTTTAGGTGGGCTCCGGAATACAGCAAACGTGTTTTTTTTTTGCCGTTTTTATAGATAAATGGTACGGTACGCTTCGTGCGCGAGTCCGACTCGCAGTTGGCCGGTTTTTTATGCATTCTTTGCTAATATATATATTTTTATTACAGATTGTAGCAAATCCAGTATTGATGTCCAAATACCTATAGATGATGTATTGGAGACACTTCTGGAGTTTGCCACGGTAAGTTTATCAGAGGAAAAAATGTGATGTACCTAACTAGCTTTTGTTCGCGACTTCGCCCGCGCAGAATTCAAATTTGTGATAAAGATTCATCTCTTTCATTGAATAAAGCAAAAACTTTTGGCCAAGTAACAAAAGGGCATCTGGGCTATTTTTTATTTTGTTGTACCTTTGACTTTTTTTAAATTTGGAAAATTTCATGTGATTTTTTCTCAGAATCACGAGCTTTTTCATTCCTACTAGGAGAAAAGAAACGTTTTCTGTAGTTATTTAATATAATGTAATGCATTTATTTTAGTACATATCAAATAAGCAATATGGCCTTCATTTGACATTGAAGTAAATATCGTAGACGATCCAAGTTGTACTTTAATACATTATTTAAACTGGATTAAACTACGGAGTTTGATTTGGACCCGCTGTCTGACATCTAGCACTTTGAAAGCTCCAGTAAAGTGACACTAGTTACTGTGTACCACTACACAAAAAATAATTAAAGCGGTTGCCTTATCGTACGCATTTAGATAGATTTAGAAATTTGGCCTCAATAATCTGACGTCATCTATCAAAATAGTTTCAATAATTAATTTTGAAAAAACACTAAACTAATTAAATAACTAAATAAAAAAAAATGTTCCTTATAATTTACTTTTCTATACAAAAAAAATAAAAAAGGGATGGTGACGCCATTAAAAAATAATTCGAAGACACGACTCCCGTAAAAAACGCTTTATTTTAGCCCAGAAAACCAGATTAATTTTCGATTAACTGCAAAATTAGATTTTTTGTTGCTTTAAATCCAATAAATAGTTAGTTAATTGAGTTGGCGAACAAGTGACGTCATAAGTTGCTGTTGCCATTCAAACTCTATGGGAGAATTGAGTTTTGACAGCTCATAAAAAGTCGAAAAAAAAAAGAAGAAAAGTGTAGTTTGGTGGTGGTGATGGTTGGGTTTGTGTGATTTGTGTGTTCATAAAAAATACGTCAGTTGATTGATGGTGTCAACATCCCTATTGTATTACTTTTCAGACCGGCCCAGGAGCAGCTCGCTCGTTGCTCACAGAGGTCCTGCACTCTGTGCTAGCCGGTTCAGCCTTCGATCTCGCCTCTCGCTTGCTCCCACTGTTGGGCACCGTTCTGGCGCGTCCCACAGACCTGACCCCGCTCTGTATTGACGTGGCTAGGGTCTTGATTGGCCATGGAGGCAGTGTACAAGAGTAAGTATACAAAATCAGCTTACTCTCACAGCTTCACTCCCATTTTTAGGGTTCCGTACCTCAAAAGGAAAAACGGAACCCCTATAGAATCACTTTGTTGGCTATCTGTCTGTCTGTCTGTCAAGACCCTTTTTATCAGGAACGCGTGGAGGTATCAAGCTGAAATTCATATCAAATACTCAGGTCTACTGTCCCTTGGAGCTGGGAAAAAAAATCAAACTTCAAAGTCAACGCAATCAAAATATATCGATTAAGTAAATAATGATCTGAACCCATCGGACCACTATTACAAGTATTTGTGTAACTATTCATAAGATGTGCTCCTCTTTTTCGGTTGACGTAATCAAAATCATTTACTATAGATGCTTGCTTCATGTTATTAAATTCCGTACGAAACACCTGCCAATCTTCCTTTGTAACATATTGATTTTTAATGTTACGGATCTCCTCACGTAACAATAGGACATCTTTTAATAAACGAGTTATTATTATTATTATTATTATTATTTATTTATTTCAGAAACAATATACATTGTGTTTGAACACTAGAATTAATTAAATATGTACTACATTGTTAAAAACGAATGTTACAGATACTGCTATACTAATATACATGTCAATTAAAATTTTATTCTACTAATTATTATTATTGTTAATTTCATTAATTACTATATTATACATAACCGTTTTATATTGCACATTTTATGTCAATTTCTATTACACATTATATTCTACACTATTATTATTTTCGAAAATCAATCTCTCAGTTGATCTAATGATTACATTACACATATTTTATTTGGTGCCTTAAATTCCTCAACCGAGTAAAAACACCCCTTCAGCAAAAAAGCTTTTAGTTTTCGAATAAAGATATTGCTATTTGTAAGTGACTTCAATTCAACGGGCAATTTGTTGAAAAGAGATATATTGATATTGATATTGAGAGTTGGGTCAATGTGATCAAAAGTTACTGGAGGCAGTTTATGTAGGTCCCGAGCTACAAAAATTGGTAAATCCTCATGATCAATTCCTTCAATTAAATCAATTATATCGTCTATATCTAGAAGATTCTTGCCCCTAATTCTCCTGTTTATCCGTTTGGAGGTTGGGACGGAATCAAACAGCAGTTGTTTTGCATGTTTAATGTCCTCTTCAGAAAATGCACTTTTACAAATTTGCACTAAAGTTTCTTCAGTCATAACATCCACTTAGTCTGCACAAACGCGAGAACTTCGCCAGTCACAACATTGCAGCGGTTGCACTTTAATACGTCCGGCGACATCTTCAAAATAATAATATTGCAATAACAAGGCGACCGGTTCGGAAGCGCGCGCTCGCGATCGCGGGTAGGCTACAAATTATAGAAGCACTGCATACCTCTCGTTTGTTACATCTCCAAAAGGAAGTTCCATTTTTGTTATTCATAATGTGGTTATATTTGTAGTCACCATATACGCATGCTTCTTTATTTTTGTTACTATTTATGTAATTAACTTTTTTTCTTTCCATGTTTTATATTTTCCTCAACCGCAATTCTACACAGTGAGCCACAAGATTTTACTTAAGAAAATATAACATTGCTTGTCATCGTGTGTCACTGGTACTTTTAATGATAAATTATCGGTGGGCTGTGTCTGTATCGTTTCTTGTTATGTAACAAACCTTTGTCTGCTTGTAATGTTTAACATGCGTAACTATTTTACTAAAATTTTTGGTTTCTTTTTTGATGCCATTTATTCACTGTACTTTGCCGAGCCGTAAGGCACGCGACTTTACACAAACAAAGTTAAAGCAAGTCTTGACTAAGAGTGGATCTCCAACATCATCCATGGCCGTTTAGCGAACTAGTCGTTTTGATACTAAGCGATTCTGAGATGAAGGCCTTCTGCTCAGTGCGCTCGTGTTGCTACCATGTCATTTTGAGAAATACACCATCGATACAGCCGTTTATGCCGCAAATATGCCGTTTATAACGCCATTAAAAAATAATTAGAACACACGACTCTAGTAAAAAAACGCTTTATTTCAGCTCTGAAAAGCAGATTAATTTTCGATTAACTGCAATATTAGATTTTTTTTTCAAAGGCCGATTTTTCAGTCCCCAGATAAAAGTATCCGTCAGTTAAAACTATTGCTTTCCTTTTCACAAGTCATAGGAAAAAAACCGGCCAAGTGCAAGTCGGACTCGCGCACGGAGGGTTCCGTACCACTATCTATAAAAACGGCAAAAAAACACATTTATTGTATGGGAGCCCTCTCAAATATTTGTTTTATTTTAATTTAATTATTTATTTTTAATGTGAATATATATGTCGTAGCCGGTCATGAGTACGGACACTAAACGGAACGCAAGTGCGCCGCCTAGCGGAGAACGCGGTACAACTAGGTTTTGGCGCGCTTCGACAGAGTCGTGACGTTACCAGCAGCTTCGGATAGCGACACTCTTGTACGAGCCGCCAAGCAGCTAACACGTCGTCACGGAACTGTCCCACGTTTTGCTTAGTGTTACCTAAACTTTGTATTTAATCTAATTTGAGTAATCAGTACAGTAAATCGTGATTCAAATATTAACGTAGTATGAATATTGTATAACGTATTGCGCGATACCCACCTGAGCCCACAAGATGTCTGAAAATTCGAGCCAGAATCCTGACGCCCCTACGACATATATAACTAAATATTCTGTGAATATTTCAAGGGTCTACTTGTTGTCGTTATCAATATCGAGCAAAAACAGCAAAAAAATCACGTTTGTTGTATGGGAGCCCCCTTAAATATTTATTTTATTCTGGTTTTTAATATTTAATGAACTAAAACAATTACTTTGCTCACCCGCGACCTTACAATAGTTACGTTTATGCAAGAAATGTGCGTTCATGCAGTTCCTCCACCTCCACACTGTACGAACACACACAAATCACATAAACCCAACCATCACCACCACCAAGCTACACTGACGCGTTTCGAACTCAACCAGAGCTCATCTTCGGAGTTACCACAACCGTATGCTATGCTACCAAATGTTAAACTAACAAACCAAAACAAATGTTTTAACTTGTCACTGTAACTTCTCAAGTACCCACTTTATTTCAAAATCATCATCAAATCATTCATTGTTAGATTCAGATTCTTATGAAGTGTTACATTATTGCGGCAAGGGGTTGCGTCTGGATGCTCTGGAATGCATGGAAATAATTAGGTACAACACTATGGGGTCTATTATTAATGAACAGGTAAATTTAGTATCTTCTCCTTTACTGCGGCTTGGGTCGAATTTGAACAGTTAGTATTAATTAAATATGCCTTATAAATAAATAAACAAAAAATTCAAGGTAGTTTTATAATATGTCAATAAAAGTTAATTTTTGTGGGGTAGTTTGAGAATAAGAAAAATAAAGTGGGTACTTGAGAAGTTACAGTGACAAGTTAAAACCTTTGTTTTGGTTTGTTAGTTTAACATTTGGTAGCATAGCATACGGTTGTGGTAACTCTGAAGATGAGCTCTGGTTGAGTTCGAAACGCGTCAGTGTAGCTTGGTGGTGGTGATGGTTGGGTTTATGTGATTTGTGTGTGTTCGTACAGTGTGGAGGTGGAGGAACTGCATGAACGCACATTTCTTGCATAAACGTAACTATTGTAAGGTCGCGGGTGAGCAAAGTAATTGTTTTAGTTCATTAATATGGACCTCCGCAAAGTAACGCCTGATTCAATAAATTATTTTAATATTTGTTGTTGTAGCGGCAACCGAAATACATCATCTGTGAAAATTTCAACTGTCTAACTATTACGTTTCGTGAGATACAGCCTGGTGACAGACGGACTGACGGACAGCGGAGCCTCAGTAATATGGTCCCGTTTTTACCCTTTGGGCACGGAACCCTAAAAAGGACAGCTTACATTTATCTGACATATACTTTTATCTGGGGATGGAAAAATTGGCCCTTAAATAAATAAATAGTTAGTTGATTGAGTTGGCGAACAAGTGACGTCATAAGTTGCTATTGCCATTCAAACTCTATGGGAGGAGGTGTTTTGACAGCTCATAAAAAGGACGTCAGTTGATTGGTGGTGTCAACATCCCTACTTTGATTTCGTGTATCCTGACTAATGGCAAGAGCTGTTTTCTATTTAGATTGCTGGTGCCAGCTAAAGAACTGAGAGACCTGACGATTGGTACAGAAGATGCTGCGTTAACTACTCTCCTTCACGAAGATGTGCACATACGTTACTATGGCAACGACATTTTTAAACTAGGGTAAGTTAGTCACCATATCATATGGGTTATCGTTAAGTTTTGGGACATCAGCTAGTATTTTATCACCCGACTGTCGAAGGAGGGTTATGTTTTTCGAGCGTATGTATTTATGTATGTATGTCTTTGGCACGCCCTGCATTCAAAACGGCTCAATGGATTTTGAAGTGTGAGGTGTCATTAGATTCGTCTCAGTTGCGCGAGTGACATAGGATATATATTTTCCCGGAATTCCCGCGGGAACGGAAATTATACAGGCGGGTTTTTCCATCTAGTATTGAAATTAAAGTTATAATAATATGTTTTATTTTTAGCATTCGGCGAGATACTCAAGATGTAACAATGGATGAGACAACGACATTTTCTCTTGAAGGTAACTAAATATTTTTAACCCTTAGATCGATACAGAAATCAAAGTCAATTCAAATCAGCAACATTTACGGTCCAAAATCGAATGTCTTTACAGGATTGTCAAATGGTTTACGGGTTAACTAGGCTAGTATTGACAGACGACCGGATAGCCCAGTGGTTATTGCACCCGATTACGAAGCTCGAGGTCCCGGGTTCGATTCTCGGTCGGCGAAAATATGTATGAAAAATATGGATGTTTCTTCTCGAGTCTTGGGTGTTTATGTATTTGAGCTTGTATCCGTCTATTTGTATGTTTGTACTACAAACCATATATGGACCTCCGCAAAGTAACGCCTGATTCAATAAATTACAAACCATTGTCAAGACATTGATGATATTTTTACTATATTATTACTATTACATAATTAAGTTAAAGTGACAAGGTACAAAAGTGATCATTTATTTATAAACGTTGATCCTACAATTATTTTCTCAGATCTCAAAGCCACATTTGGCAGACTATCAAATTGGGACAACCTGACTTTGCAGCAGAGGAGGTCTATAAGGGACTCATCTTTGCCCCCCCTCTGGACTGACAGGAGGGACATCGTTGCTCGCTTGGACGCCTACGAAGGTAAGTCTTGGGAGCTGGGAAAAGTTTTAAAATCGGGTTTCAGATTTATTATTTAACGCGGTTGCGAGAGAGAGAGAGAAGGAGAGAGAGACAGAGAGATAAAGTTAGAGAGGTAGATAGAAAGAGAGCGAGGGAGATATAAATAGAGGGAGGGAGGGAGAAAGATAAAAAGAGAGAAAGAGAGGGAAGAAGATAGAGGGTGATAGAAAGAGAGGGAGGGAGATAGCAAACAAGAGAGATGGATGGAGATAACAAGAGAGATGGAGGGAGATAGAAAAATAGAGATGGAGGGAGATAGAAAGATGGAGGGAGATAAAGAGGAGGGAGGGGGAGAGAGAGGGAGGGAGATAGAGAGAGGGAGGGAGGGAGAGAGAGGCTGATATGTTGCGTATGAATGCTGCGGCGTGGTTGCAATGTTCTTATTGCTACTTTTTGTTAAATTAAAGCTATTTGAATGTTACGGAAAGAGCATGTCCAGTCACCTTTTTTGGTTCCTGGTCACCAATTATAAAACATCGTGTAGACATGTTCTTTCCGTGTACCTTTCATTTGCTGAAATAGCGATTTCGTCTTTCAGTTCCCACTGGCATCAAATCGTGGTTCGACAAAATGGTGGTGTCGTATAAGCAGGAAATGGCCCACAACTCCTTTGGCTGGCTGCGGGCCATGGACCAGTGGCCCAGGAGACACTTCGAGATATCAGCCGTGAGTTCAGCATCAAGGCCAACACAAGCCGGGAGCGCGGGGCGCCGACGGAGAGCGGTCAATAACACTGAATCAAATGCGGTGTGCCGCGCTGCCGGTGTGTGCACGTTTAGAGATTGGCCGAGTACTCGTTAACTACTCGCTACTCGGTGTATTCGGCACTTTTTTTTTATACTTGTACTCGGCCGAGTAACTCGGATCCAATGACGAGTATACTCGGTCTAAATAAAATTATTATTTAAGAGGAATCATGTGTATTAAAATAAAACAGGCTAGTAAAACATGGCAGACCAAAACGGAGATGGCGGGATGACTTGGACCGTTTTGACCCATATTGGCGGGATTTTGCGAGGGAAAGAGACGGGTGGAAAAAACATCGGGTATCGAACCCTGGACCTCAAGCTTCATAGTCAGGTTCTCTAACCAGTAGGCCATCTGGTCGTCAATGAACTTTAATACTTTATGTCACTTATGAGTGAGTTCGATGTCACATTAGAATAGGGTTGCCAATAAGTGTGGGGACTCAGACCGGGACATTTAAAGAAAAACTAGTAAAGGTAGAAAAAAAGAAACTTGTATTACAGCAATAGGTAACTTTAAAGGTTTAGTCCTTGCCTAAACACAAAACAACTTTTAACACAGACATTCAATGCCAACGAGTTTTTTACTTTTTTTTTTAGGGTTTTCTGTTTGTTGGCGCTTTTTGCTATATTGGTGAAAATGCACATTATCGGCTACGAGCGTAGCGTGTAGCATGCGCTGCCGCTAGGTATATTACTGTTTACCAAGTCCAGCCCTCTATTAAATTACTAAGATTTTTAAACCGGGACAATTTGCTTATCGGCCGGGACACCATGCTTCAAACCGGGACATGTCCCGGCGTACCGGGACGTATGGCAACCCTACATTAGAATTAGTCCTTTATATAGGACGCTCAAAAGTGTCATAAAGTTTAAAGTTCATTGAAACAAAATTTTCTCGAGCCTCAGGAGGATATTTAGAAAAACCTAATTTCAACAGATAACTGAGGCTACCTCGTGGCGGCACGACCCGTCGGAACTGACAGACGCACACAGCAACATCTTCACGACGAACGAATGCCTTGCGGAGTGGGCGGCGCGGCTTTTGGTCAGGTTAGTACGACATAACTATAGCTAGATATGTGATACTCGATCACAATACCAAAATATGTTGCGTAATACTGCATGTAACACAGCGTTGATGAGGAAAAGCATATTAGGAATGGCGCCAAAAATATTCAACAAAATTCCAGATAGTAT
This sequence comes from Archips crataeganus, assembly GCA_947859365.1. Taxonomy (NCBI): domain Eukaryota; kingdom Metazoa; phylum Arthropoda; class Insecta; order Lepidoptera; family Tortricidae; genus Archips; species Archips crataeganus. Next base: position 9,891,388 of record OX402073.1, on the reverse strand, counting down.
AAAAAATATTAATACCAACCAATTCAAAAAGAAATTGACATATTTACTCATTGAAAAATGTTACTATAGTATTGATGAATATTTTAATGACATGAATTTATAATTTTATGCATTCCAATGACATTAATTTTTAGTTTTATACAAATTGTGCCAGATATTCATAATATTATTGACATTCATTAAATAATTTTTATTTTTCGTTTTTCATACTGCTGTGAAAATTAATTGTATTTAGACTTAATGACTTGATAAAGGAAAACAGAAATATTTGTACGCCTACTGGCAGAACATAGAGATTCCTGAATGTTATACTTTTAAGACCGATTATGTACACCTATGTTCCACAAATAAACATATTCTATTCTATTCTATTCTATTCTAGACCGTTAAAATGAGTCTTCGCCCGCGGTACAGGGGCTGGGGGGGGGGGGGGGGTGAGAACAAAGAGGGCGGGGATAGGTGCGGCATGGCCCTCCGCATGCGGCTATCGACCAATGAAACTGAGATTATTTAAAAGCGAAAAAGTTTTTCGGGTACCGCCGGTCTGTGGAATCGGTTGCCGAGTGACATCAGGCGGTCGCAGTCGATAGCCATCTTCCGGAATCGCTTAGGGGCGTACTGGCTTGACAGTTCCTCTTAAATTGAGACTACCTCTGTTGTGTTCTTTGTTTAGTGTATATGCGTATATTAATGTAAGTATTTGTAGTTTTTATGTAGTCTATTTATGTTGATATGATATGTATTAGTCTATTGTATTCATTATATAATATATGTGTGTACTTGTGTGTATTCTTTGTAAGTATGGGTATTGTTTATGTTTTGTTAGTTTGGGTTTATTTTTGATTTCGGCTCTTTTTTTTTTTTTACTCAGCATTGTATGCCTACTCTCTAATGTCCTGTCAATCGTTCTAAGGTTAACTGGAAGAGATCCCTTTAAGGGATAAGTTCGCCTTTGTACATCTGTATCTCTTGTTAACTAGTTATTTTCATGTTTTATGTACAATAAAGAGTTTTACATACATACATACAAATAATCTTAGATTCGGTGAGCAGCCGTACTGCTAATAAAATATATAATATTTGAATAAATAGATGTGGTACATCATTTCTTACGCATTTCCAATGTAATTTGGAACGTAGGAGTCGTAGCTTCTAATAGTTGCGATGGATGTTACCGCACGCCACTGTTGGCGTATGTAAGCGATTAAGAATTTCGGGGGAGTCGGTTGGATGCGACGTGGTTCAGTTGGTAGAACACCCGTTGGGGCGCATACCCAGGAGACGTGAGTTCGAATCCCACCGGCGCACCCGAAAAACTTTTTCGCTTTTAAATAATCTTAGATTCGGTGAGCAGCCGTACTGCTAATAAAATAAATAACATACAATGAAACTGAGCCATTAACTATGTTTTTAGATCATCATACTACAATTCTCTGCAACACAGCCAGAGTGAAGAAGACAGGATAGACAAGCTGTCTCGCTCGCACGAGCTGAAATGGTGCATGCGAGCGAACGAGATGGGTTTATCGCGCGCGGCCCTCGATTGCGTCAAAAGGAACGTCGAGTGAGTAGACTATCATAATCATCATCGCCATAATCAACGTTCATCTCAAATTACGTCACGCGCATTTTGATTATTAACAGACACAACCAGAGAATCTGGACGTGGCAGGAGCAGTGTTTGATGAATTTGGCCATTGAGTCTCCCAATGAGGCTGGCATAGTCACACAGGTGCATTAAAGCCTCGAAAAGAAAAATAGAAAAAAAAAACAGACAGGAATTTAGGGGGCAAAATTTAATGACAGGTGGGGAGTTCCTTTATCGATAAACTCAACTATAGATTTTTTATTTTTTTATTTTTTTTTAATATTAGCACATACATAATAATATATTTAAGTACGCCAAACTGTGAAACAGTTTGTTGGTGTCACGTTCTGACAAGAAGATTAGATGAGGTGCTTTCTCCATGTACTACTTACTGATCGCTCCAAGTTTTTATTGTAAAAATATAATTTTATAGAAAGTATAAAAATTAAACAAATTAATAATTCAATTCTCTTCTTCTTTATCCTCGTAAAGCCCAGGTCAAATTTCGACTATCATGATATGAAATTTACTGTCAATCAAGACAAGTTCAAATTTGCTTTGACACAATGTATAAATTTCAAACTAAATACAAACTGAAATATAGATGCACAGAAAAAACCCCAGAAAAAAGACCAATGCTGGGTAAAAGTAATAAAAAAATGAAGTTGAAGAAAATAAAAAAATAAATAAATAAATAAATAAATATCACGGGACAATTCACACCAATTGACCTAGTCCCAAAGTAAGCTAAGCATAGCTTGTGTTATGGGTACAAGGCAACGGATAAACATACTTATATAGATAGTTACATACTTAAATACATATTAAACACCCAAGACCCGAGAACAAACATTCGTATTATTCATACAAATATCTGCCCCGACGCGGGAATCGAACCCGGGACCTCAAGCTTCGTAGTCAGGTTCTCTAACCACTAGGCCATCTGGTCGTCGTAATAGAAAAAGATACTTCATACTTAACTTGTACAATGTATAAATTTAGCAAATTGGGCCTTACGAGTTTATTGTAAATATTTTATAGTGCAATGGTACTCATTACCCAGCCATCATTTAAAATATGCATTGTGTGAACTTTATCATATTTGTCTTTGAAATAAGACTTGCAAAATAATACAAACTTCAAACAAAGCTGGGGGTGATCACTAGTATATGGGAAAAGCGTCGATAGTTTTGAGTTTATCGATAAAGGAACGCCCTACCTGTCATTAAATTTTGCCCCATAAATTCCTATATCTGATTATTAATAACTATTTTTATAGATACAACCGTTTATACCGTATATTTTGATACACCTACAAGTAGGGACTCTCGGTGCGCGAGTCCAACTACTTGGACAGATTTCTTATGTTTCAGGGATATATGCGAGAGCGAGACCCTCCCGTGGCTGAGGCAGAAGCTGCTCGCAATGAGAAGCGTTGGGCTCGAGCAAAACGACACGAATATTCTAGAAAGCCTCCTGGAAAAAGCTAGTAAGATTTCTTTATAATAATAATAATATCTACATCTACACTAATATTATAAAGAGGAAAGATTTGTATTTTTGTATTTTTGTATGTAATGAATAAACTCAAAAACTACTGGACCGATTTCAAAAATTCTTTTGCCGTTAGAAAGCTACATTATCACTGAGTAACATAGGCTATATTTATTACTAGAAAAAATTAGAGATCCTCGGTAAATCTTACTAAAACCAACCCAAGGTGTAAAAAAATTAGCCATAAAATGTCTATCATCGCATGCGCTGCGGAAAGTATTGATGATAGAACAAAAAAATGTTGTACAATATTATAGAACGTATCAATATCTACAAAAAACTTCGCGAGACCATATGACCAATTATTGTAGTTACGTCACTATTACTACTTTTTTACATTTTAAAAGATGATAGAAGTGCCTATCAAAATCAGACCATGTTTTCCACACCTTTGTATTAATTGTTATCCAAATTAATTATTTCGTATTCAAGACTGGTTCAATACCTGTTGATTTCTTTTTGAATTATCGAAATCGGACATTCCGTTCAAAAAATATTACGAAATTAAAAATGTCAATATAAATAAATGCCTTAGTTTTTAATTTTGGAAATTATGACAAACTAGCGACCCGCCCCGGCTTCGCTCGGGTGCAATTATGCATGTATTATACATTATAAAACTTCCTCTTGAATCACTCTATCTATTAAAAAAAACCGCATCAAAATCCGTTGCGTAGTTTTAATGATCTAAGCAGACAGACAGACAAACGACAAGACAAGCGGGACAGACAGACTGACAGCGGGAAGCGACTTTGTTATAATACTATGTAGTGATAGTGATTGAGTCATGTAGGTACGTTATAATTAGCATACTTATATATAAGTTTAATTATCTTTATTTATCCCAAAATGTTTATAAAGATAATAGATTAGTGTAGATAAAATAAACATTCCAAATAAAATACAGATCATTTCGGTGGGATCTGCCTTCCAATTAAAAAAAATAGGGTCAATTTATGATTGCTCACGGACATGAGGCTCAAAGTAGCTTTACTTTTCGCTAAGCATGACATTGAAAAGGTTAAAAAAGCCACTAGAGAATTATAAGAGTAGATTATTATAGCTAGACCGTTTAAATGTGTCTTCGCCCGCGCGGTACAGGGGCTGGGGAGTATGATTAGAAAGGGGCCGAGAGAGGTGCGTTTCATAAGACAATTTCATAAAACTCGCGAGATCTACTACAGCTCACAGAGCCAGCAGTCTATCCATACTAATTCCATACTAATATTATAAATCCGAAAGTGTATCTGTCTGTCTGTCTGTCTGTCTGTCTGTTACCTCTTCACGCTTAAACCGCTGAACCGATTTAGATGAAATTTAGTATACAGATAGTTTGAGTCCCGGGAAAGGACATAGAATAGTTTTTATCCCGGAAATCGCCCTTTAAGGAGGTGAAAAGGGGGGTGAAACTTTGTATGGAGAATCAATAACCACTTAACCGATTAAGACGAAATTTGGTATGCTTCCACGCATCCTTGATTGCTTGCATGCTTGCTTGCTTCCATGCCTGCTTGCATGTCTGCTTCCATGCCTGCTAGCATGCCTGCCTGCATGCTCGCTTACATGCCTGCATGCCTGCTTGCATGCTCGCTAGCATGCCTGCTTGGATGCTCGCTTGCATGCTCGCTTGCATGCTTGCTTGCATGCTTGCTTGGATGCTTGCTCGCATGCTCGCTAGAATCCTGCTTGGATTCTCGCTTGCATGCTTGCTTTCATGCTTTCTTGCAAGCTTGCTTACATACTGCTTGCATGCTTGCTTGCATGATTGTTTACGTGCTTGTTTGCGTGCTTGCTTGCATGCTTGCTTGCTTGTTTGCTTGCATGCTTGCTTGCTTGCATGTTTGCTTGCTTGCATGTATGCTTGCTTGCATGCTTGCTTGCATGCTCGCTAGAATCCTGCTTGGATTCTCGCTTACATGCTTTCTTGCATGCTTGAATGCTTCCTTGCATGCTTTTTTGCAAGCTTGCATGCTTGCTTGCATGCTGCTTGCATGCTTGCGTGCATGCTTGCTTCAGGCTTGCTTGCATAATTGTTTGCTTCTCTGAAATATTTATGGTTCACGCTAGCAATGCCGCGGGTAAAAGCTATATTAGATAATTTAAAGTGATTCAAGAGGAAGGTTTATAAGTATAATACATGCATAATATAGTTGTACCCGTGCGAAGCCGGGGCGGGTCGCTAGTTATTAATATTGAGGACACCGCGTCATAAAGTATATTTTTCAAAATAAGGTATATCGGCAATAACTGCCCCCCTCATACTGAAAATGAACTCTGTTCCCCTACAAACTGAATTCAATTTAGTATAACGTGGCCAGTTATTGAAGGGTGGGCAGTAATTAACACCTTATACTAAAAATGAATTCTATTATAGGTGAATAGAGTTCATTTTTAGTATGAGGTGGCCAGTTATTGGCGATTTACTACTTTTTAATTTCTATTGTTTCAGGAAGATATAATACTTTGGAGTACGCGAGAAATCCTTCGGTATCAATAGAATTGTATCATCTGATGCTGCTTTTGCATAAAGATCTGGGATGTAAGTATACACATATCAACAAACCGCGTTTAGAAAGGGATTCGAGAGTACCGTTAGCACAACAGTAGGTACTTATAAATGATTAAATATGATCATACGTCAATCTTTGATATCTCCATAAGTGCAGACACTTATTGATAGATTTACAAAGTATGCTTTGCATATTTGGACTCTATTCGCGGTAAATGTTGTCATTTGTTTTAAAACAAATATTAATATCATATCTGACAAATCTGTTACTAATTCACATAATTTTCGCGTTATCAAATTGCCGTAGCTGTTAAAAAATACGTATGTATAAAATATGAATCGTGGTAAAGTATAAAACGGTCGGTGCCGAGAAATTATCTGCAATGTACTATTTATTATCAAAGCACGTTTAGAAAGGGATTGAGCTCATATGTCATTTTTGAACTAATGCATGATATTATGAAGGGTGTACGCTATTTTATAGAAAAATATTTCATAGATTTTCATTTTGTAGACAATGTTTCTCATATTATCATTTCATAGAATAATCAGTACGTAAAGTATTTATTTTGAAAAATTTTAGTTCCTTGATTTTTGTTTCAAATATAATTAATGTTAACAATTTCTCATCATAGAATTTTAATTCAAATATTATCTTTCCTCATATTGTTTAGTTTATAAAAAACTTTTTACCAAGTAACACTTTCTATCAAATGGCAGTTTCTAAACGATTAATTTCATTATGTATAACAAAACGCATACCTAACCTCCTATAAAAATAACATTCTTTAAAAAATAATTGTATAGTTTGATATTGAATTGAAGGGGCATATTATGTTATTTAACTAACCTAACCTGATCGCCAGCGTGTCGACGTCACCCCGCTTCGCGGGTTGTCTATTTCCACTCTAAGGGACAGAAGATAACCTAACCTACTAGTACTACAGGAGTAAGGAACATTTAGTTCTTTTTCCGCTCCGCCCCCCGATCCCCCCTTTTGCTTACATTTGGTTAAAAAACTCGAACTACACATGATATTACATCTTCGAAATAGAATACTATGAAAAAATACATCGAACAAATAATATTCTTTAAAAAATAATTCTACCGTTTGATAACTTTGTGAAATGAAAATATGAGATCATCGAATTCATTGAATTGTGTTTCTATGAAATAAGTTTCACTAAAACAAATAGTCCTTGAAAAAATAATATTAGAAATTAAAATATATGTACCAAATATTATGTGAAACATTTTCTATGAAACAAAATTCTATGAAATATTTGAACAACAAATTGGCAATTTTTTTTTGGTTTTTAAACAAGGGGCACCCTATTATGAATAAGTGTCTGCACTTATGAAGACATCAAAGATTGACTTATGATTATATTTAATCATTTATAAGTAATGTTGTGCTAACGGTACTCTCGAAACCCGTTGTTATTTTGATTTTATAATAACATATTTCAATAAAGAAAAAGATAACGAAGGTTCTTCTGAAAGCTTTGATGGCCATTTTAAGCAATTAAATAATTGCTTAAAATGGCATACCTAAATACATTTGTATTTTATTTAAGTAATATAATTTGATGCTTTTTTTCCTTGCTTTAGAACTTCATTGTAGAGTCGGTGTAAAAAAAGGCACTTTTCGACCTTAATTCGTTGACATAGAGTCGAAAAGTGACGAACCTTTTCTTACCCCGACTATACCTACTAAAATAACACTCTACCACTAACAATGTCATAATATCATGCATTAGTTCAAAAATGACATATGAGCTCAAACCCTTTTTTAAACGCGCTTTGATAATACATCACGCAATAATCACTGTCGTAGAAGATAAACAAATTGATACATTATGACATTGTTCTATAGTGACCTAGGAATCAAATTTAACACATTTTTAACACTTTACAGCGCTATCCTACCAGAATTTACAGTTAATACTGCAACAAGTAAACGAGACCAGCAAATCGGTTGACTGGAATCAGTCGTCCAAGGCAGCCGTAAGCTCGATCTTCGAGGCCGCCATGATACATTACGACCACTCTTGGGACGAAGGTAACAACAACACTGTGATATTTATAACCAGATATAATAATAATCATCATCATCATCATCCCAGTGCCGTAGTTCCCACGCTGGCTTGCGGATTGGGAACTTTACACACACAGTTGAATTTCTTCGCAGGTGTGTGCAGGTTTACTCGCGATGTTTTGGTAGAGGCAAACCTCTACCAGGTCATGGTAAATTTTAAATGTAATTTCGGACATAAATTCCGAAAAAGTCAGACGTGCGAGGTCGGGGCTTCAACCCACGACCCTCTCTTAATATTATAAATGCGAAAGTGCGTCAGTCTGTCTGACTGTCTGTTACCTCTTCGCGCTTCAACCGCTAAACCGATTTAGGTTAAATTTAGTATGGAGATATTTTAAAAATTAAGACCCTGGGAAGGACCATCCCAGCCTACATAGGTCCCACTGTAGGGCACAGGCCTCCTCTCAAAATGAGAAGGCTTGGGCCGTAGTTCCAACGCAGGCCCAGTGCGGATTGGGTATTTCACACACACAATTGAGTTTCTTCGCAGGTGTATCCAGGTTTCCTCACGACGTTTTCCTTCACCGTAAATCTCGTGGTAAATTTAAAATGTAATTTCGCACATAAATTCCGAAATACTCAGAGGTGCGAGCCGGGATTTGAACCCACGACCATGGGTCACGACGCCATGGGTCACGCCACGGGTCGACGCCATGGGTCAATCCACTAGGCCAGCACGGCTTCTGTAAGTAATAAATAAATGAACAAAAAATATATTTTCAGGCACATTGTCCCATGAAAGAGTATTGTCAGACATGACAGAAATCTTCTGTCAAGCAGTGGATCTAAACACCTCAATCGTTGACATGCTGTTGGCTGTCATATTGAACAGACTTGACGAGTACGCTGGCAAGATGGAGGCGGGATGTTGTGAGAAGCTGTTACAAAAGGTAAAAAAAAAAACTATTATTAAGTAGATATTCGATGCTCTCAGAACTATCTCCTTACCGTGCCTCTCTCTAACTCCAAATTCTATGTCTATTCTTATACTGTCCAGGCTATTCGGTTGTGGAATTCCTTACCGATTGACTTGCGACGGGCAAAATCTCTGTCAATCTTTAAATCTATGCTTAAGGAGCACTATCTGTCATCTTGTAATAGTTAACTTTATTATACCTAGTTTATTTATCTATTTATATGTGGCTGTTTATCCCACTGCCTATATTTATTTTTGACGTCTATTATATGTACGATGTATGTATGTATGTATGTATGTATGAGTAGATGTACTATTTTTTGTTGGTTTAATTTTCTGATCCGCTGTTGATGCACCACCTGCTGTAAACTAGTCCTTCCTTCTTTCTGGTAAAGGGTTGCCTGGAAGAGATCGCTCTTAAGCGATAAGGGCGCCTATTGCATACCTTGTAACTTTCTCTCTGTGTACCTGTTTTCTGTATCGCTTACTATTTCTGGTGTACAATAAAGAGTCATTGTATTGTATTGTATTGTATTGTATTGTATTGTATTGTATTGTATTGTATTGTATTGTATTGTATTGTATTGTATTGTATTGTATTGTATTGTATTGTATTGTATTGTATATTAATAAAAAGAACTAAAAAGCTGAAAATAATTTAATGCTGATAAAAAATAGACTGCAATTTTTTTTTTTTTTAAATCTTTGCATTTTTATCGGTCCCAATTTTCTCAATAGAAGCGTGTTACATTTTGACGCCAAGAGAAATAATGAAGGTGTAACACGCTTGTATAGAAAAAAACCGGCCAAGTGCGAGTCGGACTCGCGCACCGATAATAATAATAATAATAAATATCACGGGACAATCACACCGATTGACCTAGTCCCAAAGTAAGCTAAGCAAAGCTTGTGTTATGGGCACTAAGCAACGGATAAACGTACTTATATAGATAGATACATACTTAAATACATATTAAACACCCAAGACCCGAGAACAAACATTCGTATTTTTCATACAAATATCTGCCCCGACACGGGAATCGAACCCGGGACCTAAAGCTTCGTAGTCAGGTTCTCTAACCACTAGGCCATCTGGTCGTCTAAAATCTTCCTGGTCCCGTTCCTGATGGTTCCGTACAAATTTATATGTATCTATGAACATCCAGTCTTAGCAGATACCTGCTCCTGAGCAAAATGTGCGCAATGTGGGATCATATACTACATACTATATACTATATACTGGTTACTGATATAGACAGACAGACAAAAAAAATATGCTTTTCGCAATTTTTGCCTTTATCTGTGCTATAAGACCTTGCTTCGTACCAAATTTAAAGATTCTGAGTTCACGGCAAGTACCCTGTAGGTTTTGATTCCATTGCGAGTGTCGAAAATATGCGGAAATTTGCGTCATAAACGGCTGTATCTTTTGATTGCGTTGGCTTAGAAGTTTGATTTTTTCACAGCTCCAAGGGACAGTAGACCTGAGTATTTGATATAAATTTCAGCTTGATACCTTGAGAGAGCTTGCGAGAGAGAGAGAGAGAGAGAGAGAGATGTTTATTTACACATATTCGATACACAGGAAATAAAGTTGACAGGAAAAGATACAAATAAAAATCATCGAATAGTATAAATTGGGCCCCACTCAGCATAATGTTGCGGCAAGCCGCAACGCTGTTTTTCAGTGGGACCCATTTAAAAACTAAACCAAAAAAAAAACAAACAACACATTGTGATGACACGAACGCCAGCGGAAAATGTAGTTCGCAACAAAACCTAGATAGGTATACAAACCGGAAGTATGTATGGCAACACTTGATCAGTTTAATCGTATCAGAACCATTAAACCGCAACAAATTACGCCAAGGATTATTCTGGCTACTGTAGTGAATTATCAGCAATTTCATAAATTTTGATATTGTGACGCATTCACTCAACCTTCGATAAAACAAACTTAAAAACAACAAAACATTCTAATGACTTAAGGTTAGGTTATCAGAATTAAATTTTTCATTTCAGTCGTTAAGTTTTAGACCCTGTTTAGATGTATCAATCTTTCAGCTGTCGCCCCTCACGCCTGCCTTGGACCAGTTCACGAGGAACCTCATAAATAAGAACGCCACCAAGTTCCCCAACCGCCTAATGAAGACGTATCCCTTGGTGACGCCGAAAGACGACGATACAGAGAAATACAAGCAATGTCTGCAGATCGTGTGTGACTCACAGCATATGCTGGCGAGCTATTGTGGGGAGTTGATGATTGCGTTGAAGAACAAAGGTTAGTTGCTCGAGTCCTGTTGCCATGGTAACACCATCATCGACGACCAGATGGCCTAGTAGGTAGAGAACCTGCCTACGAAGCTTGAGGTCCCGGGTTCGATTCCCGCGTCGGGGCAGATGTTTGTATGAATAATACGAATGTTTGTTCTCGGGTCTTGGGTGTTTAATATGTATTTAAGTATGTATCTATCTATATAAGTATATGTTTATCCGTTGCCTTGTACCCATAACACAAGCTATGCTTAGCTTAATTTGGGACGAGGTCAATTGGTGTGAATTGTCCTGTGATATTTATTTATTTATTTATTTATTTATTTGTCATCATCCCAGCCTATACCGTAAATTGGGGTTACTTTAAAATGCAGGGGCTACTTTGGAAAACAGTTTTTACCCCGTGTCCCTATTTTTTTGGACCATCTGTGGCAGTGAAATAACTACCTTGATAAATTACCTAACTTTTTACGTCATTTGCTCAATCGATCTATGAATATTTGCGTTTTTATAACCATTTTAAATCTATCATCAATCTATAATCTATTTTTATTTATTTCGCACTAAATACAAACTGAAATATAGATGCACAGAAAACACCCCAGAAAAAAGACCAATGCTGGGAATCGAACCCAGGTCCTCAGCATTCCGTGCCGTGTGCCATACCCCTACACCACCACTGGTCTAGAGATTAGACATGAATCTTTCCTATACATCATACATTTCAGTCTGCTAAATCATCACCTTATGCAGTGACAAGCGCACATCTATGTTACACCCTCTATCGAGAGATTTTAACACTCCTTCGGAACTAACCGCTCACCTGGACAAGAGATGGCGCTACTGTGCAACTTTAAACAAGTCAGCTATGAAGTATCTTTTTAACCGACTTCAAAAAAAGGAGGAGGTTCTCAATTCGATTGTATGTTCTTTTTTTTTTTTTAACGTGTGTTACCTCAGAACTCCGTCATTTATGATCCGATTTGGAAGATTTTTTCGTTGTGTGAAAGCACAGGCTTCAAGGTTGGTCCCGTTATTACCAGAATCCAGTTCTGATGATGGGATCCATGAGGAATTGAAGAAACTCCTCAAAAATTCAAGAAAAAAGTATAGCGACTTTAGTATTTTCGGTGACAAGTCGAGCATTTGCATTCAGAAAGTATCATGGAACTCTGTAATAAAACGACGCAACCCCGTCGAGCATTAAAAATAGAATTTTCAACATAAACTTATTTCGAAGTCAAACTGATGATTTTATCCTACGCATCTATTTTAACAGAAATAACTAAAAAGCAAAAAATAAAAATTTTAAATAAAAAATATAACCTCCTTCAAAAAACATCCAAAAAACTATGAAATAATAATTGAACCAAACCGACCACAATAAGCATGAAAATATCTTTCTTCTAATCTGTTCGAAGTCGGTGCCTCAGCACGAGCCAGCAGGAGTGTAGAAGCCCTATAGATAGTAGGTATGTAGGTAAGTTAGATTACTAGGTCCACTCCTGCTGGCTCGAGCTGAGGCACCGACTTCGAACAGATTAGAAGAAAGATATTTTCATGCTTATTGTGGTCGGTTTGGTTCAATTATTATTTCATAGTTTTTTGGATGTTTTTTGAAGGAGGTTATATTTTTTATTTAAAATTTTTTTGTATATATTTTTTCAACTTCATTTTTTTATTACTTTTACGGTCATCCCGTGAAACCATATATTTCATACTAAATACAAACTGAAATATAGATGCACAGAAAAAACCCCAGAAAAAAGACCAATGCTGGGAATGCTAGAGGATGTAGCTGGATAGATTGACTTGTCCTCACAATATGCTCTATAGGCTGTCCCAAAACTCAACAATAACCTGGAACCAGGCTCTCCTCTCGAGGTGAAGTGAACCAGTTCTGGAAAAATATAACCCATGTCATTCAGCTAATTCAAATTCAAATTAATCGTGTAATATATGATTTCACGGGATGACCGTAAAAGTAATAAAAAAATGAAGTCGAAAAAATAAATACAAAAAGATACTTCATAGCTAACTATTTTTATTTACTTAAATTAAATTAAATTAAATTTCTTTTATTTCGGACTATTCAATCCATAGTATTAGTAATTAAAAAGACTTATTATTATTATTGTTAGTAAGACACATATATTTTGAACAACAACAAACAGAAAAAAAAAAAAAAAAAAAAAAAAACTTAGCGGAGGAGCAAGACAGGCATTCCATTTATTTTATCAAAGTAGCCCCAAAATTTCCTAATGTAACCGGTAGGTTTACCGGTATAGTGTCACTGCGGGGGATTTATGAAATGTTGACGATTTACCTACATGTTATATTGTTTCAAACTAAATACAAACTGAAACATAGATGCACAGAAAAAACCCCAGAAAAAAGACCAATGCTGGGAATCGAACCCAGGTCCTCAGCGTTCCGTGCTGCGTGCTTACCCCTACACCATCACTGGTCTCATGTTATATTGTATCTTTTTTGTGTTCTAGATGCCGACCAATGGAAACTAATATTGGATAGAATTAAAAACAAAATATATGAAAACCCCTACACTGGCCCAAGTTACAGGTTATTAGACAAATACAAAGACGAATTGTATTCGATATATGAATTTGGTAAGTACAGGACAACTCATACTCTGAAAGTTCCATTTAATGATTTTTTCTCTTTTTCCCTGAATGGCAGATTCTTAAAACGGCAGATATTATACAGTTACCTCCAAAATACGTAGATTGGAATTGGTGGGTATCAAGATCAACAGCGGCGAGCATAATATAACTAATTATAATTAACTATGGAGGTGCCATACGATTGCATTCCCCTCAAAATACATACCTACTTAAATAACCAAATGAAAAAAATAGAAAAACCTGCTACAATCTTCAAACGACTGAAGTCAGTTTTGTTTGAAGAAGAAAGTTGAGGTTGTTGTAAGTTTGTACTTAGTTATGTTAATTTGTTTATTCAAAATAAACTCAAAAAATTTGAGCCGTATTCAATTATTATATTAATCGGCCAAAAATATGGTCATGGTTCATTTGCACGTCATAATACAACAAGGTCGATTTTCCCTTGCAATAATATTATGACAGTGACTAAAGACTTCACTCAGAAAAGTCAACCTTAGCGATATTTAGATACTTTCTTGGCCGACCGTACATCTGCCGTTTTAAGAATCTGCCATTACCTACCAGAATCTGCCATTTAAATAATCTGCTATTTCAAGAATGTGCCATTCAGGGAAAAGGGGGATTTTTTTGTGTGAAAAATCTATGTCACAAGCTTAACCAAAGACTTAATGATATATTCTGAATGATGTATACTTCGTTTTTCAACCGACGAAAACAAAAGGAGGAGGTTCTCAATTCGACGTGTATATATATATATATATTTTTTAATGTATGATCACGCATAACTTTTTACAGAGTTGTCCGATTTTGATGATTCTTTTTTTATTGGAAAGCGTATACCCCGAGGGTGGTCCCATTTAAATTTGGAAACAATATTCCTACCCTAAGGGTAGAAAAACAGGGGATGATTGATTGTTCGGTTACTGATTGCACTATATGACCACGCATAACTTATTACAGAGTAGTCGGATTTTGATGATTCTTTTTTTATTGGAAACGTATACCCCAAGGGTGGTCCCCATTTCAATTTGGAAATAATATTCCTACCCTAAGGGTAGGAAAACAGGGGATGATTGACTAACTTTGCTATTGCCTATTGCTAACCTTGTTACTTACTCTGTGTGTACCTGTTTTCTGTATTGCTTACTATTCCTGGTGTACAATAAAGAGTCATTGTATTGTATTGTATTGTAACTTTTTACAGAGTAGTCTGATTTTCATAATTATTTTTTATTGGATAGGTATACCTCGAAGTTGGTATTATAAATTTGGAAAAAAAAATACCCCAAGGATGGAAAAAAAGTATAAAATAAAAACTTTTTAACAAAAAATTAAACCGCCGAAAAAACTGAAAAGCAAAAAATAATACCTTTTTTGTTTGACCTTAATCTAGGTACCAGTTTGAAGTCGGTGCCTCAGCACTAGCCAGGAGGAGTGATAGAAGCCAATCAGGTAGACGATTATAGGTCCACTCCTCCTGGCTAAGTGCTGAGGCACCGACTTCAAACTGGTACCTAGATTAAGGTCAAACAAAAAAGGTATTATTTTTTGCTTTTCAGTTTTTTCGGCGGTTTAATTTTTTGTTAAAAAGTTTTTATTTAGCATTAGAAAGAAGGTAATCGACTTTGACGTGTCTTTTTATTGAAAAACACTTGAAAAATAAGTCACAGCTAATATGTAACAATTTGAAAGGAAATATGGTCATTTACACTCTTTTGCTTTGATAAGTAATAGTTAATTTTTTTAATAGCGTTTTTCAATAAAAAGACTCGTCAAGATTGTTTACCTTATTTCTAATGCTAAGAAAAACGGAGTATAGCTTCATATATCGTATCGCACATAATATAGTAGTGATAGTTTTAGCTAAAAAGCATTTATTTTTTTCAGAAACTACAAATGATTTTCTCGAAACTTCAAAAACCACACTACAATCTATAATATTATCTCTAAATAAAGAGCCCGTGCTCTCACTCCGTCTCTCCGATCTCTGTCCTGCTCTAATGCAGTATAGAGAGAGCGGCGCGGACAGACTGTTCAGATTAACGGGAGTGACAATTGTCAAGTTCTACGACAAGGTAGGTTTTTTGCTTGTCAATGTTTGTTGACAATGTCTACTGATTGATAGACTGAAGTACGAACCAACCGATCGACCAACCAACTGATCAACTGAACCACCAACTCATCGAGCGATGGACAGAAAGAGTCACCGTCAAACCAACCCACCAATCCACCGATCATCTGACCTATTAACCCATCTATCGACCGATCTACCCACCAATCGACATACTCGCCAACCGATCTACCTACAGAACGATTCATTGACCCACCAACCCATCAATCAACCGAAGGCAAAATCCACCGAACGACTACCCCACCGTTCAACTAACCTAGCCACCCATCGACTTACTAGTTAAGTATGAAGTATCTTTTTCTATTTATTTTTTTATTTTCTTCAACTTCATTTTTTTTTTTTAAAGTAGAGGGCATTAACATAGATGCGCTTTATCACTGCCTAATGTGATTATAACAGACTGAAGTGTACGATGTATGGGAAAGATTCGTCGCTAACTTATAGACCAGTGATGGTGTAGGGGTAAGCACGCAGCACGGAACGCTGAGGACCTGGGTTCGATTCCCAGCATTGGTCTTTTTTCTGGGGTTTTTTCTGTGCATCTATATTTCAGTTTGTATTTAGTTTGAAATACATCGACTTACTTACAGAATGATACACCGACCCATCAACCCATCGATCGACCGACGGAAAGTCCCAGCGACCTACCAACCAACCGACCGATCGACCGACCAAGTTTTCTATGCAATCACGCCTGATGCAAAGCGAAGATGAGGTCTACAATGGAACACGCTTGCCTAGTAAATGCTCGTTCACCCTAGACTTGAATTACCTTCTAACCTTAAGTTTGACCCAAGATTAATGTAGCCATGTCTCTAGGATATTTCATACTAAATACAAACTGAAACATAGATGCACAGAAAAAACCCCAGAAAAAAGACCAATGCTGGGAATCGACCCGAGGTCCTCGGCATTCCGTGCCGCGTGCTTACCCCTACACCACCACTGGTCAGGAGTTTACACGCAAATTTTTCCTATGCATCACACATTCCAGCCTGCCATCGTCACTTATGCAGTGATACAGCGCCATCTATGTTCAGTTCTCATCGAGAAACATCAACACTCCTTCGGAACTAACCGCTCACCCGGGTCCCCCCCTCCCTACCCCTCCCCTCCTTAAAATATAAAGCACACGTTTTTTGTATTAATAATCAATAGAGAAGGGGACTTGTGACCGGGTTTTTTAGTCCGTCCAAGTCGGTCACTGTCTGGGCCCTCCATTCCCAGTTCGTCCGAAGGGATTTTTCCCGAGCACAAGTCACTCTTCCTACCCTAAAGTAAAAAATAGCAAAGACTTCGCGCCTTTGGCCTCTCTGGCGACTCATTAAAAAAAAAAAAAAAAACCGCTCACCCGGACAAGAGATGTCGGTACTAGGCCATACTTTAACAAGTTTGGTTTGAAGTAACTTTTTGTATTTTTTTTTATTTTTTAACTTCAATTTTCTCAATGTTTCTAGGAGTTTCATAATAATACCCCCAACTTTTTGCTCGTATTCTTCCAGGTACAAGTATTCGCTGACTCGATCCGCCGTCCAGTCGTAATATCGATGCTCCTCTCCAACGGGAAGATAAGGCGGACCATCCACAAGTCCGGCGAGAGTCTGGCGGGCGACGCGGCGGCGATGCGCGCGAGCGAATGCGCGGCGCGAGTGTGCGGCGCCACGAGGAAGGCGTACAGTGTGAGTAGCAACACCCGCTCAAATAGACAGGGTTATGGTGTCTTTCAGGGCTGGGTCCTGAAGGCCTTACTTGCATTTAGCCTTGGCGAGCAGAGCACCTTAGTTGTATATTTGTCCGCGTTGCAAAACGTCTTGGTCTGTAAAACGCCTACATTGCTATAAAACACGACCTTATACTTATAAACTTAACGACCGCTTTAGCCTAGTTGGTAGTGACCCTGCCGACGAAGCAAGAGGTCCTGGGTTCGAATCCCGGTAAGGGCATTTATTTGTGTGATGAGCACGAATATTTGTTCCTGAGTTATGGATGTTTTCTATGTATTTAAGTATTTATTTATCTATATAAGTATGTTTATCGTCGTCTAGTACCCATAGTACAAGCTTTGCTTAGTTTGGGACTAGGTCGATTTGTGTAAGATTGTACCCTAATATTTTTTTTATTTTTTTACTTTGAGACTGAATGACTTGGCTGTAAAAAGACTTAATGCCATAATGTTTCAATAGGTACATGGTCTGGGTAACCTTCATTAGTCATTACTCATTAGCAATATAATACAATCAAGACAATACTTGTGCATTTCACGTCCTAGACGTTTTGCTAAGAAAGTCTTCTTGGAACTTAGACAATTTTGTAATCATGGCATTAGATAAACAAGTCGTTTTGCATACTTGGTCAGTGTACTACTGAGACGTTTTGAATGCCAAGGCTAGGCAAGTAAGGCCCTCAGGACCCAACTCGTCTTTCTACCAGCAGGCTAATTGTCTAACTCCCTCGCAATCGCCATCGCGTTCATTTTGACAGTTATTAATAATAGCAGCCCGTCCCGGCTTCGCACGGGGTAGACAATTATTTATTTTTGGAAATTTGGATATAAAACACTTTTTTTCACAAATATTTTTATTTATTAAAAAAATTATTATTTATTATTTATTAATTATTACAGACGTGCACGCCCCACTCCTGTATTTCAGTGCCCCCTCCACCCCGCCCGCCGCGATGCCCGGCGCGCTTTTCAGACTGCATCGCAAACAACGGCCACGGCGCTATGGCGGTTTTGTTTACTGTTTGAATTTTTTAATTCGTAATATCTTTTGAATGGAAAGTCCAATTTAAATAATTTAAAAACTATTTTATAGGTAGTTAAATGGTCTTTACCATTAAATAATTTATTTGGATAAGGATTAATATAAACACATAAATAGCATGGTTTGAATTTGGTTAGCATTTTCATTAATGTTTAAAATGAAAAAAGTTGTTGTAGTGACATAACTACAATAGTTGGACATATGCTACCGCGGAGTTTTTTGTAGACCTTATGATGTTCTTCAATATTGTTGTACATTATTTTGTTCTATCGCTAATAGTTTCGGCAGCGCATTCGACGAAAGACATTTTAAGACTCATTTTTCTACACCTTCGGTTACATTGTTCAAATTTTACCAAGGATCCCTAATTTTTTTCAAAATGAAATGTAGCCTATGTCAAATTGGAAGAATGTAGCATTCTATTGGTGGAAGAATTTTTTAAATCGGCCCAGTACTTTTTGAGCCTATTCATTACAAACATACAAACATAGGTACAAATCTTTCCTCTTTATAATATTAGTGTAGATAATAATAATAAATTAATTTACTGCCACAACCAAACAGAAACAAGTGCGTGTCGGACTCGCGCAAGAAGGGTTCCGTACCGTTACCTGTAAAAACGGCAAAAAAAAAATATGTGGAGGGAGCCCCCTCAAATATTTGTTTTATTTTTATTTAATCACTTATTTTTAAAGTGAATATACAGGGCAATTTTTTATTAAATGCACAAATTTTAATATGTGACTCAGTGTCGTTAAAATAACAAATTTCAGTACGTTTCGTTTATAATATTGATCACTTATTTTTTTCTGTTTTTCATAGTAACTCGGCCAATTATTGGATGAATTACTATGAACAAGCCAGATTTCAAAATTAAAAAAAAATCTTGAACAGATAATCGTGATCTGTCAATGATACTGAATCACGTATCAAAATTTTGTGCACTGATTAAAAAATTACCCTGTACAACTAAATATTCTGTGCCGTTATCAATATCGAGCAATTATTATAGGTAACCTTGTTGGACGAAGACAGCGCTCTTATAGAATTCCTGGAGGGGCATGAAAGGCTGAGGACATTGGTCGAATCCGCTTGCAATATTAACGGTAAACGAATGATTATCATATTTATCCAAACTAATATTCTAAATGCGAAAGTGTATGTCTGTACCTATTCACACTTCAACTCATCACACCCGTGTGATCTTATTAAGAAACTCGCCTTCAGTTCGTTTCATGAAACCACACTCGTGTGTTAATAATAATAAACAATAATTTATTTTTCAACAAAACACAGTGGTTACAAAAAAAAACAAAGGTTGAGGCTTCCCAGTAGGTATATAAGTACCTGTGTTGGGAGGCCTCGCTCTTCCAAAAATAGCACATTGTAATAGACCACTAATCTAAAAATAGTAGTTATTTGAAGTTAAAATCCTAACTTAACCTAAAATTCCAGCATAAATCACGCGCCCTGCGCGCGTACGTGTGTGTGTGCATGCAAGCGTGCGTATGTGTGAGCGTGCGTGCAAGTGTGTGTGTGTGTATGGGTGTGTGCGAGTGTGTGTGTGTGTGTGTGCGAGTGTGTGTGCGTGTGTGATTGAGTCTTAGTATGAAGTTAATGCCTCTCATTATGCAACATTCACATAAATAACTATTGTCATGTTATAGTGAAATAATACGGATTACTCACGTCTAAAAACGAGTTTTACTCGACATGTTTAGGGCTAATCCGTAGCCCTTCCTACTTTTTATTTTCTCTTCTTTATTGAGTGCACGTTTGGCAGCAGCCATAGCGTGTTCCTCCGAGAGGATGGGCTACGGATTAGCCCGAAACATGTCGAGCAAAACTCGTTTTGCGACGTGCGTAATCCGTATTATTTCACGATAGAGTCATGTTTATTGTCGTGTCTGTATTTTATTGAATCAGGCGTTACTTTGCGGAGGTCCATATTAATGAACTGAAACAATTACTTTGCTCCAAGGCCAGACTCCGAGCTGTATTTTGTCTAACGTTTGGTGGCATAGCGTACGGTTGTGGTACCAACTCTGAAGATGGGCTCTGGTCGAGTTCAAAACGCGTCAGTGTAGTTTGGTGGAGGTGTTAGTTGGGTTTGTGTGATTTGTGTGTTCGTACAGTGTGGAGGTGGAGGAACTGCATGAACACGCATTTCTTGCATAAACGTAACGCAAAGTACTTGGTTCTGTTCATCAGTTCATTGTCATGTTTGTATAATCTATACTAATATTATAAAGAGGAAAGATTTGATTGTTTGTTTGTTTGTTTGCATTGAATAGGCTCCGAAACTACTGGACCGATTTCGAAAATACTTTTGTCGTTAGAAAGCTACATTATCACTGAGTGACATAGGCTACTTTTTACCGCGGGAAAATTCGTTTTCCTACGGGAAAATTAATTTATCGCGGGCGAAGCTGCGGACTGAAGGCTAGTCCATAATAACTTTGGTCATTCGGGATCGTTTCTATAATAAATATATAAACACATTATATTTTCGTAGCACTGAGCACAGTGATGCGGCCAGCCGACCGCGATTTGATAGAGTCCCCCATAGCAGCCTCGCTACAGAGACACAACGACCTATGTAGCAAAGTACCAGCCTACGCCTTGAGGTAAGCCAATCGAACAGCTTACACCATAAAGCAATAATGCCAAGAACTATAATAAAAAACACTGTTAGAGTTACTACTGATGTGCTGTTACTTTTAGCAATCACCAATCAACTGACGTACTTTTTATGAGCTGTCAAAACAATTCTCCCATAGAGTTTGAACGGCAATAGCAACCTATGACGTCACTTGTTCGCCAACTCAATCAACTGACCAATTTATTTGTTTTAAAGCAACAGAAAATCTAATTTTGCAGTTAATCGAAAATTAATCTGTTTTTAGAGCTAAAATAAAGCGTTTATTTACTGGAGTCGTGTCATTGACGTACAATAAAACAACTAGACTCCCAATCGCTTAACAAAAGTTCCTCAAAAAACGTCCGAGCGGCGTTGTGTGTACGTATACATCAATTTATACAGATAACATTAGTAGCATTCATTCAAATTAACACCTTATTTCGTAGCAGTAATGTTTAATGTCAATTGAATACGATCGTTAGAAGTAGTGACATGACGTCACGCGCTGGAAACCGCCTAAAGAGTAAAGAATGCAGTGGAGTGGTCATGCGAAGCGGAAGCTAGACTGTCTGTCTCTTTTTTTCTCGTGAGTTTGATTACGGTGCGAAAGAGACATATACGAATACGGGGCGAGAAGTGACGTTGTAATCAACGCGCGGTCGAAACACAACTGGACCAAAACACTGCACAATAGACGCGTGTGCAGACTTTTGCTTCGGACAGTTTTTGAGCGTGATTGGGAGTCTAGTTGTTTTATTGTACGTCAATGAGTCGTGTCTTCGAATTATTTTTTAATGGCATCAACGTTCCTATTATTGCTTTGGTTTAGGTCCGCCATAGAACAGAGCAGCTCGTCCGTCCAAGACTTCATATCAAAGAAGCAGAATTTCACGGATTCTCTGAGCTTCATGACTATTGTTATTTGGATCTTGGGTAAGTTGTTTTTACAAGCTTTTATTAATCGACTGCATTAAAAAAAAAGAGGTCTTCAATTCGCTTTTTTTATGTTTGCTACCATAAAACTATCATTTATGAATCGTTTTGGATTTTTTGGGTGGGTATATTGCAATTGTATTGTTCGCCCCCGTTGTATTTTTTTTAAATTTCTTCCATAAAAACCTTCTCCTGACAATAACAAACGCAAGAAAAAAAGAATTATCCAATTTGGTGCAGTCGATCGGAAGTTATGCGCGATAGAATAGATTTGTGCACAATAGATACAGTACATCTTACAAAACTACTGACAATACTACTTAATGTAAAAAACCGAAAATGACCGCAAACCAATAGTAACGCTTCGTTGGTACCTAACCTATCGTACGGTCGTACGCTACTTGTACCAACGAAGCGTTACTATTGGTTTGCGGTCATTTTCGACTTTCGTTTTTCACAATTGGATTTTTGACTCTAGTCAAAATAGTAATTATAAATCGATTGTACAATCGAAACTAAATCACCTCGATTCGGGAAAACAACCACTAAAATTTCACGGTGTATTTACGGGAAGGTGGTTAAAAACCTTTATAGCAGTGTCTTTAAATTGATTAATTCAGGGCCCAATTGCATAACAAAGTACAACTAATATTACAAGCGGAACTCTCGCTTCAGTTATATTAACTAGAAAGGGAGTTCCGCTTGTAATATAAGTTGTACTTTGTTATGCAACAGGCCCCAGGTCTCTACTAAATATTACTAATAACTCTTTATAAAACAGGGCTAGGCGACCGCCATTTGCAGAACATAATGCTGTCACAAGATGGTGTCGTGTGCTGCGTCGACTGGGGCGACGCCTGGCGGCACGGCGCGGCCGAGATGCCGGCGCGGCTCACGAGGAACTTGCTGGCCGTCTGCGACGTACAAGGTGAGGGACGCTACCAGGCTGGCTGTGTCTCAGCTGCCTTCTGGCTATAGCTAAACCAGTTCGAACAGTAACAGTTCGTATTTAGTATGAAATATATGGATTTCAGGGGATGACCGTAAAAGTAAAAACCGGCCAAGAGCGTGTGGGACACGCCCAAGGTAGGGTTCCGTAGCCATTACCAAAAAATTAATTAAGTACCTAATATTTTTCTAACGATTTCGTATGTGTACGGAATCATCCAAGTTTAGGTGGGTCAATCAACTTTTTTTTGTAAATTTCTATTTACTCCTTTACAAGTAACTCTGTAATCCCTGGTTAGTGAAACCATGATTTTGCAGTAATTAGATAAACTGTTTATCATAGTGCGTATGTGAAAACCAAAAAAAATAAGTATTTCTATGAAAAAATCCGGTCACCCAGGGGAAATACCACTATTTTCATACAAATTTCGGGGACAACATTGTCCCCTGGGTCACCCACGAAAAAGAAGCTAAACAAAATAAAATAAATATGGCAATTACACCATTATTGACTACAAAAATCTAGGGTTTTGAAAAGTATACTTTAAATAAGGAAAAATAATCAGTTTTTTAATTATTTCGGTTTTCATAGAAAGTAGCAGAAAATCGTTTACAAAAAAAAGTTGATTGACCCAGGTATGTTTTATACCTTAGGCTACTATTTACTCATAAACTACAAATAATTTCCAAGCAATCTTAGCCGCTATAATTTTCCTAGTAAATTTAATATATATTTACTAACATTCTGAATTTTTTCAAATTTTTCCACCCAACAGTTTAGATTTTAGAGGGGGGCGGACGGTCGATTTTAATGAAAATTTTCATTTTAAAGTTGAATTTTTCGCAAACAGATCACTGAATAGAAAAATAAAAAAATAATGTTAGCAACCCCGCTATGGTTTTAAAAGACCTATCCAACGATACCCCACACTATAGGGTTAGTTGAGAAAAAAAAATCACCCCCCTTACGTCTATGGGAGGTACCCTAAAAAATTTTTTATAGGTTTTATTATTTAACCACTTTGTCGGCGTGACTGATATATATATTCATGCCAAATTACAGCTTTCTAGTACTAACAGTCTCTGAGCTTAGCCGCGGACGGACAGACAGACAGACATGGCGAAACTATAAGGGTTCCTAGTTGACTACGGAACCCTAAAAAATGGAGTTCGTTTTTAGGTTTCTTTCCTTCAAAGAGTTAAAAATCACCTAAAAGATTACAAAAGTAACCTTCTGGCAACGCTGCGGCAGCAACCGATCTACGATACTCGACAAACAAGTGCTCTTAAAGGAGTTAAAAATCACCTAAAGGTTACAAAAAGTAACATCCTGGCAACACTGCACCAATGTCAAATGAAGGTCATTGCTTATTTGTTGTGTAATAAAATCATTACATAATATTAAAGAACTAAAACAATTACTTTGCTCACCCGCGACCTTACAATAGTTACGTTTATGCATAAACGTAACTATTGTAAGGTCGCGGGTGAGCAAAGTAATTGTTTTAGTTCATTAATGTGGACCTCCGCAAAGTAACGCCTGATTCAATAAATTATCATAATATTAAAATTAAATAACTACAGAAAACGAGTTATGAAGCATTTATTTCGAATTACTATACATTTCAATAAAATAGACATTCCCAATTGTCCAACTACAGTATAAACGTGTGTTTGTCTGTCTACAGTGCTAGAGAGCCGTCTCCAGACCACCTTAGTGGCTCTCCGGGGCTCCAGTCAGCTCTTGGAGGCAGCCATCAAGGTCTCATTCAAATGGATGGGTGACAGGTTTCACCAAAAGGTACGTACCTAATAATTCACAAAAGTTACAAAACATAATAAGTAACTTAATAACCCCATTAATTTTATTCAACTTTGTTTTGTTGCCCAATAGATATACATTTTATTGAGTTTAAGGCTTAAGACCCTTTTGTCGCATGTAGTTCCATTCGAAAGTCGTCCCGTTCGGCAGTTCGTCCCATTCGGCAATTGTCCCGTTGGCAATTCGTCCCATTCGGCAATTGTCCCGTTGGCAATTCGTGCCATTCGGCAATTGTCCCGTTAGCAATTCGTCCCATTCGGCAATTCGTCCCGTTCGGCAATTCGTCCCGTTGGCAATTCGTCCCGTTCGCAATTCGTTCTGTTAGCAGATTGTCCGGGACGAATTGCCAAACGAGACCATAGGCGACAAAAGGCCTAAGACACGGACCCGTTCCAAATTTAAGGCATTATTTTTCCATCTTTATTTGTATCTATAAAATTGGCTTTGTATGAAAATGTTGAGACTAGAATGCACGTTTTTTTTTTCGCTTGCGAGGGGTTAAGCGAGTAGCTTTATTGAATCAGGCGTTACTTTGCGGAGGTCCATATTAATGAACTAAAACAATTACTTTGCTCACCCGCCACCTAATTGTTTTAGTTCATTAATATGGACCTCCGCAAAGTAACGCCTGATTCAATAAATTATTTAAAGGTCGCGGGTGAGCAAAGTAATTGTTTTAGTTCATTAATATGGACCTCCGCAAAGTAACGCCTGATTCAATAAATTATTTAAAATCGGCATGCGTAGCCGTACAGGCACGTTTATATCATAAATTAACTAAACAGCATCGTTTAGCTGTTCAAAACATTTGGTTCAATCAAAAAAAAAAAAAAAAAAAAGGTCGCGGGTGAGCAAAGTAATTGTTTTAGTTCGAGTAGCTTTACTTATCGTGCCCTACATACTATTTTATTTTGTAATAACATATATCTTTTTCAGTTTAAATATGTACAAAACATATTGCGCGGAACAGAACAGTCGTACGACGTGTATCGTGAAGTGATGGGTCAGGACGAGAACTTAAAACATAGGGAGAAACATTTGGAGCTGCTGGACCATGTGTTCAGGGACGTGGAAAAGAAAGACGTTTATAACGTCGAAGAACAGGTAAGAGGGAGGGGGGAGGGGAGGTAAAGGGAAAGAGCGGAGGTGGAGGTAGAGGGAAAGAGAGGAGAGAGATAGGATAGAGAGACAGAGGGGGTAGAGAGAAAGATAGGAAAGAGAGAGGGAGGGGGAGTTAGAAGGAAAGAGAGGAGAGACACAAATTTTGTATCACCATTTAAATTAGACGACCAGATGGCCTAGTAGGTAGAGAACCTGACTACGAAGCTTGAGGTCCCGGGTTCGATTCCCGCGTCGGGGCAGATATTTGTATGAATAATACGAATATTTGTTCTCGGGTCTTGGGTGTTTAATATGTATTTAAGTATGTATCTATCTATATAAGTATGTTTATCCGTTGCCTAGCACCCATAACACAAGCTATGCTTAGCTTACTTTGGGACTAGGCCAATTGGTGTGAATTGTCCCATGATATTTATTTATATTTATTTATTTATTTATTTAAATTCCGCTCGTTCCCTAAATATCAGAATTGCAAAATTCTAGATTGCCGACTTACCCTCTTTCTACAATACCAAATTCCCAGAATGCCAGACTTTCCTGTCACCGTGTTTTTCTCTTTACCGGAACGGCAAAAAAACTTAAGGAAACGAGCGTTAAAATTTAATTTAACATTTAATGTCACCCTCCCTGTATGCGACAGAATACTGTTGGCTTTTGAAGCGCTAGTAGAACCACCCATTTTGGTTTATGCTCTTTCAGATATCATGTCTGCTGCTTCACTGCACGTCTCCAGAACTGCTGAGTGTCACCAGATCCGGCTGGGAACCCTGGATTTAGACCACGGAATAGAAAGACCTCGACTTCAGCCAGATTAATGCGCTCGTTGACTCTTTTTTTTTTTTTTTTTTTTTATGATATAGGGGGCAAACGAGCAGACGGATCGCCTGATGGTAAACGATTACCGTCGCCCATGGACACCTGCGACACCAAAAGAGTCACAAGTGCGTTGCCGGCCTTTTAGGTAGGAGTACGCTCTTTTTTTGAAAGCTTGAAGGTCATATCGGTCCGGGAATACCGCAGCAGGAACCTCATTCCAGAGCTTTGCTGTGCGAGGCAGGAAATTTCTGGAAAAACGCACAATAGAAGACAACCAACCATCCAGATGGTGAGGATGGAAGTGTTGTCGCGTAGGGCGGTGGCGGAAGGATGCGGACTCTATGTTAAAAATAATTTATATCGAAATGGTTTTCGATTTGCTATACCTACATTGCAATAAATACTTATTTACTTACTGCCAGGGCGCAGTGACCCAAATTGGGCCTTGGCCTCCAACACCAGATTACGCCACGCTTTGCGATCTTGAGCCAGCTCTGGCCAGTCTTCGACCCCGAGGTCCAAAAGGTCTTTCAGGACCTCGTCCCTCCAGCGGTACCTGGGACGACCAACCGGCCTACGTCCACTCGGTCGTCCCAAGTACGCTCTCTTCACGGCTCGATCCTCTCCCAACCTTTCTACGTGTCCGAGCCACCGGAGTCTGGACCCCTTGGTCTCTCCTATAACATTGGGCTCAGATACCAGGTCCTCAACCTCCTTATTCTTTCTTATCCTCCAGCTACCGTCCTCCCTCTGAATCGGCCCCAGAATCTTCCGCAGAATCCTCCGTTCTGCCACTAGCAGCTTATTCTCTTCTTTGAGTGTTAGTGTCCAAGCTTCGCAGCCGTACATCAGCATAAATAAGTAAGTTTGTATTGTAGCCTTTGCTTTGTCCGACTGTTTTATTTTTTTATTTACTCTTTGTCGGTCCCTTACTAAATGCTCCTTTCATCCACGCAAAGGTTGACTGGTAGAGATCCCTTAAAGGGATAAGTTCGCCTTTGTAAATGCATTTCAACGGTTGTCAATAATGCTTTTCTTTTTTTTTCCTTATTTTTGTACAATAAACAGTTTACATACATACATACATAAGTTTTTGTTAAAAAAATAATTTTTAATGCAAGCTTTTTCGCTGACTGTACTTGCATTGTCATCCAACTTACATAAGTATACCAAATTTCAAGTGAATCCGACCACTGAAAGTGGGGCAAATTCAACGTCCAAGATTTGACCCGTACATTTACATCTGCATCTGCATAGATACATTGCAAGTTAGTAAAAAGCTTTTAAAATAGACAACCCCAAGTGCTATTCGGCGGCCACACCCCACACTACCACACGTGGTGGTGATCAGTAACACACACACACACACACACACACACACACACACACACACACACACACACACACACACACACACACACACACACACACACACACACACACACACACACACACACACACACACACACGGAACACGGTGGTTAGAACGCTTCACGGTCCCACCCAAATACAAATTCAATGAAATAACAACTTTATGTTTCTTAGAATTAAGTTCAAAATCATAAATCTGGGTATTCGCTCGGTTTGTAGCACTATGGCTCTAACAAATAATCTGGACTTACGAGGCTAAGAGAAGGAACCCTAATAGGTCCTCGCGCAAAAACGTACTTTGTAAAACCTATGTGTTGAATAAAACAAATATCATACTAAAATATGTTTTTATTTCTATTTTGAGTATATATCTTGGTTTAATTTTCTAAAATTGGATACTGTTAATGTGTCAGTCTATACTTTTTTTTTAGAATTACAAAGAAGGTAAAGCGATCTTGATGTGTCTTTTTATTGAAAAATTATTTAACAGTTGACAGGGACATATTATTATGGTCATTTCCATTATTTTGGTTTCATAAGTAATAGTTAATTTTTATTAAAAGCGTTTTTCAATAAATAGACTTCGTCAAGATTGTTTACCCTATTTATAATGCTAAAAAATGAAGTATACAAAAATTGAGATTTGAATACGGCACAAATCGAAAAACGGCAAAAATAGTTAAAATAAATGCTTTAGTTCGTGACGTCTCTAAACAAATTTTGAGGCGACATTTTGTCAAAATGATAGTCTTCTTTGTTGGCATATTTTGCTTGTCAGCATTTAAATACACTTCTAGCAATACACTTAATTATTAGTAAGTAGATTGATAAACAAGGGTTATAATTGATCATTTAAACTCGAGTTGAACACTACTTTTCATCACAAATGCGAGGAAACAAAGAAAATTACTTACATCCCTAAGGATGTAAATCGAATTTACATCCCGGATTTCAAGTTGAATGCATTACTTTCAGAGCTTGAGTGATGAAAATAATATTCCTTAACATATTCAGTGCCAGTGAAACGTCTGTGATCAAAAATTCGTACTCCTATGGCAGTGACACTCGTTCGTGACATTATCATTTCGGCCAGCATAGCGAGGGCTTAGCGGAACGTTGCTGGAACCGAAAGTGTTAATATTTTAAATACAGCTTTCTAAAATAACCCTTCTTAAAGGTACGTAATAATATATGACACCAATCAATTTGACATACTGTTATAATACTTATAATGACTTGTCAAAACGCGATTCTCTATAATTTTGTATGGCAATAGTGACCTAAAACTATGACATCACATATTAACGTTTAAAAATTATTTATCATAAATTAACTTCATTCTGAAACAGTATTTTCTTTACAATAATTAAACTAACCTAATTTAACGTACTGAGAGATGACATTTAAAAAAATCCTGAAAACGGCACGCTTTACCCTCCCTACATTTCCCGCCCTGTTAACTTTAAATCCCTCCTTCGCTATGTGTATTCCCCTTTTATTATCATTCTGTGTGACTTTATATCCTCTAACAATATAAGACTATAGTTCTAATTAATAATAACATGTTTTGTCTTTGTCGTAGTGTTACGTAACTCCCACAATAGCGTTTGGCCGGGAAAAAAGCCGTAATTTTTTGTTTTGACAAAATTATTTTCTTGCTGCTGTCAAACTGTTGGCGTTCTGCAGATTCAACTGCAAACCCCTCATCGTAACTGACATTGGCCCAAGCCTTAAGGCCGCCATTAGGGGAAAAATTAATTAATTAAATTAGGTATAAGGAAAGTGAAATTATGACAAATTAAATTATGAAAAACGAACTGATTCCGAAATGAGTTGAAACATACAATTAACCAGTTATTTCCAGTTTGTTCTTCACCCACGGCATGAAGTTCCAGATGCTGATGTATGAAGCGATGTTCTGGTTCTCCGAGGTGAAGATGCCGTGGACTGTGTAGGCTGGCGGGTTGGAGTGCTGGAATAACAAACATAAGTTAGACCACTCATAGCTAGACCGTTTAACTGAAGTTTAAATGAGTTCTCACCCGCGCGGTTCAGCGGCGGGGGGGGGGGAGGGTATGACGACAAAGAGGCACGCGAGGCGCGCTCACCGTTATACCCCCCAGCCCTGTACTCAAACTCAAACTCTTTATTGCATTTAAATGTTGTGGGTAAAGATCTTAAAAATAATGTACAGCTTCAACATTTACCCTGTAAGGGCACAGCAATATGTATACATAATGGCGGTAGTAACCACTTTACAATATGTTCCTTAGTAAAAGGTTACAGTTATAGTTTACCTATTATCTATATGGCACTAGAAAATTATATAAACTTAAAAATAAACTACATACTACTTAGAATATAAGCAAGGATGAAATTACTTTATACCTAATCTATTTTTACTGACTATATTTTTGTTTTTTGTTTATTGTATTTTAGTAGTTTAGTGAAATTTACTAATAAATTTTCGTTTTATTTATGTTTTTATATAAATCTATTTTTCGTTTAAAAAATCCTGTAAGGAGTAGTAAGACTTGTTGGTTAGATGTTGTTTTAGTCGCCTTTTAAATTTGTCTATATTGGTTTCATCTTGAAATGGTTTTGGAATTTTATTGTATATTGTAACTGACATGGCGAAGGGACCAGAGTGAATCATTTTTAAACGCCGTACTGCGCGGGTGAGGACTCATTTAAACGGTCTAGCTATAGATTAGGGTGAATTCGTGTTGTTTACTATGTTCCTCGGTTGTCCAAGTGACATCTGCATAGTAATAGGTACTGTTTCATAGAGAAATGCTTAGGTTGTCCAAGGGTCAAAATGTGTGTAACCACAGAAACGGGGGGTATGTATTACAATACCGAAGTACGAAAGACCGAATGTATTAAAACATCGAATGGGTCAAAAGACCGACACGATTTTTTTCTGAAACCGTTAACTTTTTAAGATTGTTATAAAACAAACCTAACCTAACCTCATGGGTTCTGTATAATGCCGTTTTAATAAATTCTGAAAAGTTTACGGTTTCAGAAAAAAATCGCGTCGGTCTTTTGACCCATTCGATGTTTTAATACATTCGGTCTTTCGTACTTCGGTATTTGTAATACATACCCGAAACGGGTGGCAAGAAAATGTTGATTCACCAACTACACAACTTTCTTACACATTCCATACATTAACCTCTTCACAGAGTAAGCATCAGCGCGTTGGACAAGCGTACTGTTTAAGAGCTCGCGCAGACCGAGAGCGGTCTGGAGTTTCGAGTTCTGCGTTCAGAGTTCCTCGATTTAACCGCTCGAGAGTTCCAACGCACGTAAGAGGCGGTCAAATTCTTGCCTTCCAATTTCGTCCATGTTTTTGTATGTGCAACGTATACTATGGAGTACTGTTCTCATCTCTGGGCTGGGGCACCCAAGTACCAAATTCTTCCATTTGACCGCATCCAACGTAGAGTTACTCGATTTGTCGGTAATCAGGCACTCTCTGGCCTACTGGATCCCATGGCTTTGCGGAGGGATGCGGCGTCTCTCTGCATATTATACCGTATTTAATCATGGGGAGTGTTCTGACGAACTGTTCGAATTGCTGCCTGCGGCTAAATTCCACTATCGCCCTTCGAGGAACCGTCTGTCTTTCCATCCTCACCATCTTGATGATTGGCAGTCTAGTACCGTGCGTTTTAAGCGAAACTTCTTTCCTCGCACGACGAAGATCTGGAATCAGCTTACTGCGGCAGCATTCCCGGAGCGTTACAACTTGGGGATCTTTAAAAAACGAGCCTACCAATTCGTAAAGGGGTCGGCAACGCACCTGTGATTCCCCCCGTGTTACGGGTGTCCATGGGCGACGGTGATCGCTCTCCATCAGGTGACCCGTCTGCTCGTTTTCCCCCTTTTTTATAAAAAAATAATAATAATAAAAAAAATATCACGGGACAATTCACACCAATTGATCTAGTCCCAAAGTAAGCTAAAGAAAGCTTGTGTTATGGGTACTAGGCAACGGATAAACATACTTATATAAATAGATGGGAACGTATCAAAATATATAAAGTTTAAAACGAATAATGGACGAAATACATAATGGTCATAATATATACTAAAATTTTCTATGAAACTATTGATAAAACGAACTTTTTTAATCGTGTAATCTACAGATTGGTCTAGGTTAGGTTAGGTTTATTTTATGAAAACCGTGTAAAATTGAGAATTTCCAAGAAAATTGCATTATATCAAATGACCATTATGTATTTCGTCCATTATTAATTTTAAACTTTATATATTTTGATACGTACCCAAATAGATACATACTTAAATACATATTAAACACCCAAGACCCGAGAACAAACATTCGTATTTTTCATACAAATATCTGCCCCGACGCGGGAATCGAACCCGGGACCTCAAGCTTCGTAGTCAGGTTCTCTAACCACTAGGCCATCTGGTCGTCTAAAATGGTTCTATAGTGGCCTAGGAATCAAATTGGCTGACTGTACCTGTTCCAAGCAGTACAGTCCGGCGCCCGCTTCCGGCTCGTAGTCGCCGGGCGGCGCCAGGGCGCAGGTGAGCGAGTCCGGGAGCGTAGTGTTGTCTAGCGTGCACGCCGACCGCACCGGGATCACAGAGTCAATCTGTAAATTATTTGCAATACAATACAATAGTACGTGAGTGTGTAAGCGTCTCCCCTCATCTACTTTGTATGAAAAATACGAATGTTTGTTCTCGGGTCTTGGGTGTTTAATATGTATTTAAGTATGTATCTATCTATATAAGTATGTTTATCCGTTGCCTAGTACCCATAACACACGCTTTGTTTTGCTTACTTTGGGACTAGGTCAATTGGTGTGAATTGTCCTGTGATATTTATTTATTTATTTATTTTACTTATTAACCTTTTCAACGTTCTGCCAAATACACAGCTCTCACTCGTCCGCCATGACATCGGAATGTCACGCGAAGTTGAACCCTACAGAAATGCATGTAGGTAGATATCGCTTGGATTCGATTTGTGGCATTCGAACATGGCGGATGTAGAGAGTATCTAATTTTGGTATTTCTGTTTCTTTGGCTAGTTGTAGTATAATTTTGATAGTGTTTTTTGCGGCGATTAACCTTAACTGTTACAGTGATCTCAAAATTCTATATTGCTCTCGTGTCTGACATTTTTTAATGCGCAAGTTGTCTCCACGTGGTTTCTGGAATTTTACTATCAATGTGCAAAAACTACAATCACCGTACAACGTCGCTCCCAAAGAGAGCAATTAACTGACATTGGCACAAGCCTAGTGGCCGCCATTAAGGAGGAAGAAGAAGAAGATATCGCTTTGTACGCTGTGACTGATAGTGATATGCCTTCGAAGGCACTGCTAAAGGAACCGCCGCGAGGGAACCAACCAGCGTCTTATTTCCAACCCAATACTTATTTATTGATTCTAAGTTTTGTAGAAATCGCGTTTTTTCCAAAATCAGTTTCAAGCCAAAGTTAGGTGTAAAACTCAGTACGTAGTTCCATATTATGGAACTATTATTTACTAGCTTTTGCCCGCGACTCCGTCCGCGTGGAATTAGTAATTTGGGCAGCTTATTTTTTTTATCAAATTTGCTTTTTCTTCATTTATGGCTCTCCTTAGTTCCTCGATATAAAAAAACCCGCCTCCGCAACCCCCCCCCCCCCCGCAAACCCCCTCACCGAACTTCCCCGCACACCCGCATTCACATTCACCACCGTACTCCCTAGTCAAGCGTGCCTATAGAAGTTTTACTTCTAAAACCCCTGATTTTGAAACATTCTTCTGCTCCGCTCCGTTCCTATTGGTGCTAGCGTGATGATATATAGCCTATGGCCTTCCTCGATAAATGGGCTATCTAACACTGAAAGAATTTTTCAAATCGGAGCAGTAGTTCAAACAACAAACAAACACTTCAGCTTATTAATTCTTCTAAAAACTGTTCGATAAATTCTTAAAATAGACGTATCTTTCTTATTTGTGAACCGATTGAAATGAAACAAACACTAAATGTTAATCCAAGAAAATACCAATATATCAGTGAAAACCGCATCCTTCTAGGTTAAGCCGTTTCTGAGATTAGCGCGCACAAACGCACAGACAAACAGATAATAATTCTAAAAATCATTGCTTCGGGTTCTACGAGGGGCGTTCAATATAAAGTGAGAAGGAGATGCAAACTCTTTTAATATTACGAAATTAAATACTGGCCGGTAAAGCTAATCTATCTAGCTGATTGCTATGAAAAAAAAAACTAACTGTCTTTTGTTTAAAAAAATATACGGTAATTTCTTTGCAATGCTATTGAGTACGTTAGCGAAAATGGAGAAAATTGAACTGCGCGCCGTTATCAAATACTTGTGTTTGAAAAATTTTTCTACGGACCAAGTCAATTTGGATTTGCGGGACACTTTAGGGTCTAATGCTCCTCCGTATTCGACAGTCGCACGTTGGTGCGCCGAATTTAGACGTGGAAGAACATCTACAATGGACGATCCCCGCTCCGGACGCCCTACTACAGCAGTAACTGAAGAAATTGTGAAAAAAGTCGAAAAGTCAGTTTTGGCGGATCGTCGTGTCACGGTTCGTTTTATTGCTGAAAATGTAAAGATTTCAACGGGGAGCGTGCATAATATTTTACATGAACGCTTGGGTATGAAAAAGGTATCTGCGCGTTGGGTACCAAGAATGCTTACTGACACGCAAAAACAAACTAGACTAGAGATTTGTCAAGAAGCTTTGAACCTGATGCAGCAAGACCGGGAACTTTTTTTGGCGCGATTTATAACAATGGACGAAACATGGCTCCATCATTACGACCCAGAAACGAAACTGCAGACTATGACATGGAAAAGGCCATCATCTCCAACTCCGAAGAAATTCAAGGTGAGCCCATCTGCCGGTAAGGTCATGGGCTCTGTTTTTTGGGATGGTAAAGGGGTATTAATGATTGAGTATCTCGAGCATGGAGCCACTATTACGGGCACTTTATACGCCAAACAAATAGCAACATTGCGCAATGAGATCCGCGAAAAACGGCGAGGTAAACTCTCGAAAGTTGTGCTGTTCCACCAGGACAATGCCCCGGCACACAAGTCCGCCGTTGCAATGGCTGCAATTCGTGATGTTGGGTTCAATATCCTTAAGCATCCTCCGTATTCACCAGATCTCGCTTCCAGTGATTTCTACCTATTTCCGAGATTCAAACAATACCTGAGAGGCCAGAAATTTGAAGACGACGACGCGGTAGTCGCTGCAGTACAAGATTTTTGAAGTACTCAAGATGAGACCTTTTTTAAAAATGGAATTATAAGTTTAGAAAAAAGATATACTAAGTGTATTATGCTAAAAGGTGGCTATGTCGAAAAATAAAATGACATTTAGTAAAAGTTGTTTATAACATACTCATTCTCACTTTTTATTGAACGCCCCTAGTATTGCGCTAATAAATAGCCCTAGTGACAGTTTTTCTCAAATATCTTCAATTTACAGACACCGACTTGTTACAGATTTATTGTATAGATATAGATTTCACATTTACATAATAATGTACCGATTGTTCCATATGCCCCACTCAGGGGCGTAGCTACCGCCTTATCAGCCGTATCAATGATACGGGACCCCGGGCTACAGAGGCCCCTAACATGTGTAAGCAAAAATTAGTAAAATGTTATCCACAATGTCACTTAGGGCCATTGTTTGATCAATCCTAACTAATATTATAAATGCGAAAGTAACTCTGTCTGTCTGTCTGTCTGTCTGTCTCGCTTTCACGCTAAAACTACTGAACCGATTTAAACGAAATTTTGTACACAGATAGTCTAGAGCCTGAGAAAGGACATAGGCTATATATCATCACGTTAACACCAATAGGAGCGGAGCGGAAGAATGTTTCAAAATCGGGGGTTTTTGATGTAAAACTTCTATAGGCACGCTTGATTTTTTTTATTTCGAGGAACTAAGGCGACCCATAATTGATGAAAAAGCAAATTGGATAAAAAAAATAAGCTGCCCAAATTACTAATTCCACGCGGACGGAGTCGCGGGCAAAAGCTAATAGTTAAATAAACTAATAGTTAAAATGTATGGCAAAAATAACAATAGCTAACGCATTTCAAAGGCAATTTGACTATTCGTTTAACTATTGATCAAACAACGGGCCGTTAATCTCGTACTTCCCGGGAAGCCCCCCCCCCCCCAACTAATTTTGACACAGCTATGTATTAGCTACGCCACTGCCCCCACTGCTAGGTACTTAAGTCTGGCGATTCTTCGAGCTACGTCGGTGACTGACGGTATAGTTGGATACTTACTCGCAGGTCAGCAGCAGTGGTGACGATGCATGGCGTGACGAGGGGCGGCGCCGCGCACGGCAGACAGGCTGGGGCCGCCCACATCGGCGTGGGCTCCAGTGACGCCAGCTGGAGGATCGCTATATTGTTGCTGTCGTCTCCTGGAAGTAAATCATGGGTCAATTGACACCAATTGACCTAGTCCCAAACTAAGCTTCTACTAGGAGTAAAGGCTCAGTTTCATTGGTCG
Source organism: Archips crataeganus (assembly GCA_947859365.1). NCBI lineage: Eukaryota > Metazoa > Arthropoda > Insecta > Lepidoptera > Tortricidae > Archips > Archips crataeganus. The sequence continues at coordinate 9,854,712 of OX402073.1, read as the reverse complement.
ATAATTCGGTCGATATACCTAAGTAGAATCGGCCCAAACGCCGGCTTACCAGTTTAAAAACAAATTTGCTTGCAGCCGTTGAAGTTCATTGGTATGGATTGGTATGGACAGATGTCTAGCCACTGCACGCAAACTGGGCCTTTAAGAGGGTACGATGGCTGAGAGAATTTTGAGAAATAGGTATTTTAATGAAATCTCGCTGTCTCGCCCGAACCCCTCCGTGTCAGTACAGCGAGAGTGGGATTACTGCACCTCAGACCGTTAATAGGCGCGTAAAATTGATCAAAACAGCATTTCTTAGTCCCCTGTTTTCTTCTCGAAAACTGGACCAATAAATTTATTTTTTCCTAAAATAATTAGAGGACAGATTTAGCCCCTATGTTTTCCTTTTTTTGTTTATAGCAGGGATTCTTTTCTGATGAGTGTCTGAAAATGACGTTGAAATTGGGCAATTTTTTCAGTTTTTGAAAGCTCATATTTCTTATGTTAATTGAAATATGGAAAAAAACGAAACATAGGGGCATAGCTGTGGTAGATACAGATTACACAGTAAAAAAAATTTGGCTCTAAAGCCATTATCCAGGGAGGAAACAGGGGACTACGTTTGTATGGAGAAATGGTGCGCATAGCACCCTCTTAAGGTGTCAAGCTGGCGTCTGGGCCGATTGTACATCGTGCGATGACTCCCCGCAGGTGGTATAGCGACTAGTGAAACTTCGAAAGTCGACAACTCGGTCGATATAAAGCGTGCGATGTTATTGCATTCATTTAATCTCGTGGTGTATCATTACTAGCAAAGCTTAGCTTTAGTCCTGAAATTCATGTGTAAGATATTTGAGAATTCACTCTAATAACCAGTGTTTATCGAAACACGATTACTTACTTGTAGTTCTCTCGATAGAAAAAAAAACCCAAAGTCGCCTATAAAATTCTTAGTACAACGTACTTAAATACTGCACGGCAGGCAGGTCATGACTTTTTGAATGTTATTAATAAAACAAGATGTTTTCTAGGGCGTAGTGTTGCTACATTTTAAAATATGTATTTGTTTTAGTAATACCAAGGATGATATAGACTGGATTGGCAGTCGCCATAGTACGGATCAGCCGCGGTTATTGTAGTTCGATTATTAAATCTAGATGGCGCTGAAATATAGCCAGAGGCTTTGAAGGCAAAACAATAAGACTACAGATGTTTCATATTAAACGTATTATTTTTCAAAAATATTGCATAATAATAGGTATATTTGTAGTAATATGAAACATCTATAGTCTTATTGTTTTGCCTTCAAAGCCTCTGGCTATATTTCAGTGCCATCTAGATTTAATAATCGAACTACAAAAATCGCGGCCGATCCGTACTATGGCGACTGCCAATCCAGTCTATATCATCCTTGGTAATACGATGAAAATATCTAAATACACGCGCAGTCTAACCAACCTATCTTGAGCCATTGTGCTTCCCCCTTGTCCGATAGTTAGTTGCGTTAGTTCTCCTTCGGCCATCGGACGGGGAACTCGTATCGCTTGCGCTACGCACGGTTTTTTCATTTAGCCGCTCTCACGCACACATGCACGAGAGCATAGAAAACCTAAAGTCGATTAGCGCCAAAAGCTCGGTAAGGCCTTAAGTACCTGGCCTGTAGCTCTCGTGTTCGATGATCCCGCTGACGGCTGCGCGCGCGCCGCTCCTGCTAAAGCCCACCTCCAGAGTGCTGGGCGCGCGCGCGTGCACGCACGACGCGAGAGTCAGGAGGGCCTTTTTGTCCTCGTGGACAAATGTCGCGGCGCAGAGCGGGGTGTCCGAGCTTTTACTGAAAATGGCATCATTCAGGGGTGATAAGCTCCAAACGCACAGACAGCGGACGGAGGCGTGGCGGTGCGGTGGCGGTGAAGGTTGTAATATTCTAACTTGTATGAACGGTTGTGCGGCACCGTATCGCGAACTCGTTCATACAAGTTGGGATATTACAACCGTCACCGCCACCGCACCGCCTCGCCTCCGCCTGGCTGTGCGTTTAGAGCTTTAATTATCTGTCTAACAACAACTAGTACCCTATCCAGTTATTTTGAACATGAAACTAGAAGAGCGGTGGCGAGTAATGCGCGTTTGGCATGTGCTCCAATGTGGACGCGCATCCTAATGCTAAAAGTTTATACTTATACCAATAAAATTGAACGGCACACAACCATCAGTGATAGGTAAAAATCTTAGATTTAAGCCTTCGACACACAGCGGGCGGGGCGGGACCTCGACGGGACGCCGACGGGACGGTACAATCTGTAATGTACTACTTTAAATAGACGCCGTCAAGCGCCGACTTCTTCTTCTTCAAGTGCAAAAATCCAAAAATCTTTCAACGACCTGGACTTAGCAAATCAATTCAAATTTGACATCTTTCAGGACTCTATACGTTCAATTAGGCGTAGGATGCTGGATCCTTTGCACACCTCTAATAATTAGCGTTTTTTACTTTTCTTGTGTATTTTAATTAATATTGTTATGTTTATATTGTATGATCTATTGTATTTTTATTTGTAGTGTACGTCCCTGAACATGAATAATGCTGTCGCATGCCTGTTATTGGTGCATGGTGGTGGGAGCCAAAACTTGTAATTTTTTTTGATTTGTAATGTTTTGTTTATGTACTGTTGGTATGTCTAAATAAATAAATAAATAAATAAATAAATAAGTGCCTCTCCATTACTGAAGGTTGGCAGTCAGCTCCTTGTATCTCTTCTTGTCAAGCGCCAATCTGAACAGTTGCTTAACGGTCTTGATCCCTGTCCACTCCGTGATATTACGGAGCCAAGACATCTTACGTCTACCTGGCTTTCGCTTCCCGGGCACATTCCCCATCATGATGGTCTGCAGGAGGGAATACCGATCATGCCGCAGCGCATGCCCGAGGTAGGCAATCTTTCTCTGCTTGACTGTCCGGACAAGTTCTAGGTTTTTCCCATACGAAGCAAAACTTCTACGTTTGTTACTTTATCCGTCCAGCTGATGCGAAGCATGCGACGGTAACACCACACTTCAAAAGCTTCTACCTTTTTACGGAGCTCTACTTTCATGGTCCACGCTTCACACCCATACAGAACAACGGGCCATGCATAGCACTGAAGGAGCCTGGTTCTCAACACAATGGAGAGTTGTCGACAGCATAGGACACTCTGAATGGCCGCAAATGAAGCACGGGCTATTTCAAGCGCCGACGGGGCGGTACAATCTGTACCCTAGTACCCTAATAGATATACACAAGCAAAGCCACGAGCAATAGCTAGTTACCTGTACACCCAGGCTCTCCAAGGGAACTCCGCTTGGAGCATTGACCGAACGAACGCCCGCCGCCGACGAGGAATCCCTTCCGGGTTCGGTTTACCACACTTGTCGTTTGACCTGCAATAATCATTAAGCGGCAATTGGTTAGTCAGGACCCCCTTTAAAATTTAACATAACTATATTGTTATTATTTGTTGTTATTGCGGCAACAGACACACATCATCTGTGAAAATTTTAAGTGACTAGCTATCACGGTTCATGAGATACAGCCTGGTGACAGACAGACGGACAGTGGAGCACTGGCGTAGCTAGGTTTCAGAAAAAAACAACAAAAATGGTGAATGAAATGACGGGTAATATTATGTTTTTTTTTAATTAACAGTTGTTAACACGTTGGCTGCGAAACCATGTCTTTTCCGCACGGTACGCGTCTTACCGCCTGTGCGGGCGCTAAAATCGTGTTAGTAAGTAAAGCACGGTCTGAATGTACGTAAAAATCGGCGCCGCAGCCAAACTGTTAAAAACAATGCCTGTGCAGAATAACGAATGTGATCACTTGCGGCTGTGTGGAGATCCATAATTGTGCAGCAGAATCGCGAATAGGAAGAATCAATAATGGTATAACCGTCGAATAATCCGACTTTAGTATTGTACCTGAAATTCAAGAAGTCTGTCTGCGCCACGCAGCAAACTTTGACTTGGGCGGTGCACTGGTCATTCTTCAAACTGAAACAAATCCAATAATTTTGAAATTGACCACATTTCATTTTAAAAACACTTCAAAATATAAGTATAACTATACGATTTGAAAGCATTTTGCTACCTGAACACTACACTATATTTACAAAAGTTTTATATCGCTTAATATGAAAAAGTACAAAAGAATAAAAAATATGTCCTAATTTTCCCCGGTCTATTATTAATAATACAATGGATGAAATTGTAACACCCCCCCTCTCCCTTTTTAATCTTTCTACCCTTACTAGATATCCTACCGTTACCTACGTATTTAAAACTTATGTATACGCTTATGTATACCTACCCTTGTATGAAACCTATCTACTTATAGTACTTATGTATGCCTATATATATGGGTCCTCAAAATACCTAGCTCCTAACTTAAGCTGATTTACCTTGTTTACGTCACAAAATTGGCCAAGTGATCGTTAGCGGTCTAAGATAAGGAACCCACGTTGTGTCCGTCAAATAACCCTTTGGAACTTTTAGTATGATATGGGAAAAGAGTTCATTGTCATCTAATTTTAAGTTTATAATATAATTTCCTATAGTCATATAATTTAAGTTTATAATAAAGATATGTTAGTGATGAATAACTGAGGATGACGGTTGCCTATAGTTATATAATTAAAGTTTATAATGAAGATATGTTAATGATGAATAAATGGAGATGATAAATTGCCTACAGTTTCATAAGAGTCGTCTGTCCATAGTCTATGATATATTTGTATGGAAAAGGTATTATATTACGTGGCAGAGTTCTGGGGCTCCTCCACCGCCCCAAAAGGTAGCCCCGCGACTCCAGACTTGGGTAGGGCTCCCCCCACTGGCTTTGAAGAAGCATATACCTTTTCCTTGTTTAGGTAATAAATGCATTACATTAAGTAAATGAGAGGACAATTCAAAGGGAAGTCAGTTACAGCCTGTGGCCGTTCTTGGATCCAACCTGTGATCACATTGCTTCTGCAATAGCTAGCTGAACTTTGGTAGTAAGCGTAATCTCGATGGTTTATCATAATGACTATTGAGTAGCTACCAGATCCTATGGTACCAGTAAGCCACTAACTTGCATCTGCCTCAGTTATAGTCAGAATGACGGTTTGTAAATGTAAATGTTTGGTAAGACTTTTACCCTTTTAGATGTAGTAAGTATAACTAGCCATCACAGGACCAGGCAATCCAAGGTTATTTCACCAGGGACGACCGCCGACTTCAAAGGAGATTCTACTTTTCAGCAAATAAATATTCATAGTGAGTTTGTTGAGTTTTATTTTGACTCACTCAATAGCAGCTACCAGTGTTTGTAATGTAGGACATATGGATGAAAGCAAACCCTGAAATCTTCCATCCGTCGGTAAGTACAAGAAAGTCTAAGTCAAAAGTCAGTCAATAAGATCTCAGCTTCGATAATTGGGTCAACAAATGTAACCCTTTCCCACAACATAAAATAGCTTAATGAAGAACTTGTAATAGTTAATGGTAATGATATTAAATAAGTCAGATAGCATAACAATGCCCTCCAACATCAAATAGTATAATGCAGATCGATGATATTAAGTAAGTCAGATAGCATAACACTGCCCTCCAACATCAAATAGTATAATGCAGAACGATGATATTAAGTAAGTCAGATAGCATAACACTGCCCTCCAACATCAAATAGTATAATGCAGAACGATGATATTAAGTAAGTCAGATAGCATAACACTGCCCTCCAACATCAAATAGTATAATGCAGAACGATGATATTAGTTAATGGCGACTATACCTACTCCCTATAATCCTTTCCTAGCAGCTAAACTATCCATCTATTCTACACGAAATTAGCAAGCTAGGAATCCGGATTCCACATTTACAATTACCGCGGGGTCCCTCTCCAACTGATAAGAGAGGGCCTATCCTAAACTAATGCCTACGTTTGAGCAGGTTAACTCAGCTTCTATCCTCTATACCTGTGTGCTTCTGGTATCCATCTGAGGGGATTGGGTTAGATGAATACCAGAGTGTAATATATATATAAATAGATAAGCGGACTAGACATTGATGAGCTTGAAACACCGGTTGTGGCGCCCCAAACCCTTCAACACCCAGGGAGAAATTAGGTCCGACTCTTGAGTTATAATACAGACCCCCATCCTTCTCCAATAGATGGTATTCTACCTTTAAACGCCTCCGAGAAGAGCTAAACTACAGTTAGCACCGTCAGGTTGACCGTCTATCTCTTCTCAGAGTCCAGCTATTACTTCAGCTGATGCTCGAATAGGTTCTCATACACTAACACAGTTTAAACAAAATTTTATATTAAACCCACAAAATCCCATTAAACCCCAATTTATATATTAACTAAACAAATATACAAATTTCTGGCAATGAATATCGAATCACAGGTATTTCTGATGATAAAATATACAAAGCCGAAATTCACACAGAAATACCCCTTATAATTAACACAAGAAATATTTAAACCCCACAACACAATTACGACACCAATTAATACCTAATAATTCAGAGAGAACCTTTCCCGAACTCGTAGCAAAATAAAGTGATCCTCTTCCCACGTCTCGTTCCCCTTTTATACTAAAATCCTAGCTTCGTTGGCCTCAAAAGTTACGCTGGCTACTCTAGCTTCCAAGTTTACATTGGCTACATTGGTTACATTGGTTACATTCCCTTCAGCACGTGTATCGTAAATTATATTCTTGTCGGAGTCAGTAAGTGTTGCCAGTGATCTAATTTTAATTTTCTTAGTAATAAAATGTTTTATCATCATCATCATCATCAGGACACAGGCCTCTCCTCAGAATGAACCCCATACACGCCTTACACAGGTCTCCTCTCACAATGAAAGAGTCGAAATGGATATGATAAGTTCGTTATTGACACAATTAATAGTTAATTTGCCCTATTTGTGTATGAAATAATCTTATTTTGTAAAATAAGTTATTTTTAATTTTCATATTTAACTATACCATAAAGTCAGAGTATTCCGATCTAATGGGGAATAACTTTGGCCTTTCTAAAAATCAAATATAGATGGATTCTAATGAAAACATAGAACGTGATTGGTCAGCTAAAACCAGCCATGTGGCAACGTACCATAATTTCAGTGCAGTAGTAAAACCTGGAACAAGGTAATCTCAATATTCTCAGTGGCCATTGTTATCTTACAAGGCCAAAATCGCCCAACCTTTCGGTATTTATACGAGATGCTGGTCACCCTTCCTTTGATACTCGCGCTGACATGCGTAACTTCAAGGTTTACGTTGGCTACCCTTTCTTCAGCTCGAAGGCCGCACGTGTATCGTAAATTATTGACTTGTCGTTCGAATACTTTCGCATTCGGACACTTTAGTAATGAAAAGCTTATTTTTAATAAATTAATAATTCAATAGTCTACTTTGAGTATGAAATAATTTAATTTGATATAAAAAAATAAGTTAAACTATGTTCACATAAGGTGGAACATTACAGATTGACGTCTGTAAGGTTACAAAATGCCTACCTAGTTCTATTCTACCGTGGAACTGGAGTTACGCCATTTTAGAACAGTTAAGTAAATAGTATCACGATATGAAATGTGTGTAGTCAAACAATCATAAAATAAAACTTATTAAAAACTTAGAAAACTGAAACTATAAAAACTTTTCAAATGGAATCCTGGGGCTATAAGCTATATCCATACTAACGCACCGGAGTCTCTAATGATATAATTGACTTACAGCACTTCGATGGCGTTGGTCTGGTAGCGAGTGGCCTGCAAGATGCTGTTGTTGCAGAAGCGGCACTCATAGCAGCCCACGCCCCTGCCTTCCACCGACACGCAGCCTTGAGGCTTCTCCGCATCCTTGTCGAAATCCGCGGCATCTGATCATGAACAATACTACACTAGGCGAAATTTTAAGCCTGACACAAAATATATACTGGGTGACCTTAGCCTCTGGACAAATACTAATAAATATAAATAAATAAATAAATATCACGGGACATTTCACACCAATTGACCTAGTCCCAAAGTAAGCTAAGCAAAGCTTGTGTTATGGGTACTAAGCAACGGATAAACATACTTATATAGATAGATACATACTTAAATACATATTAAACACCCAAGACCCGAGAACAAACATTCGTATTTTTCATACAAATATCTGCCCCGACACGGGAATCGAACCCGGGACCTCAAGCTTCGTAGTCAGGTTCTCTAACCACTAGGCCATCTGGTCGTCTATACTACTGATTTAGCAAGATATTTAAAACCAAACTGCAAAGTATCATAACAATCAGTCAATATTTACCGAAAAACTAACGGTTCAATGTATCACTTTGGAGGTGCCTGTTTATTTGGATGATATGATTTCATGGAACAAATAAATATATTATTATGTTGGTACGGATTTCCGATCGCGGGCCCACGGGGACCCGGTCATTTGAAAGGCATTCATGGGGCCGAAGCCAACATGAAGAGGCCTTATATCTATTACTATTGTAATTATGACCTGAACAATCATAATCATAATCATAATCATTTATTTGCATAAAAACATGGTATTAGATTGGTGATATAAAAGTAATACAGTTTCACACATGTTTCAGTTTAAAAAATAACAACGTAAAAAAATATACGGCCCCAAATAAATAAAATATAAATATACGGCCGTTTACGTCGCAAAAACGTGGGATCCTATCAATGTTTTGAAAATTTTATTTCCGAAGGTTTAGAATCCCGAAAACTTCATTTGTCCGAAAGCATTTTTTTCTGAAACTGTATATATTTCAGGATTTATTTCAGGACCATCGTGTAGAACCCTTTAGGTTAGGTTAGGGTTGTTTTATAAATATCCTGAAATATTTACAGTTTCAGAAAAAAATGCATTCGCATAAATGAAGCATTCGGGATTTTAAATATTCGGAACAAAGAAATTCTAAATTTTGTTAGGTAACTCAAACACGTAGGTATATTTTATATTTCGATAGGTACTCTCAGGGGAAGGTATTTTTCGTTGATCTAGAACTATGGAATTAGGCAAGCAATACCGTTTTATACTACAATATATAGGGAAAAATCTGAAAACTATAGATACTAGGGGCGTTCAATAAGAAGTGAGAATGAGTATGTTATAAACAACTTTTACTAAATGTCATTTTATTTTTCGACATAGTCACCTTTTAGCATAATACACTTAGTATATCTTTTTTCTAAACTTAAAATTCCATTTTTAAAAAAGGTCTCATCTTGAGTACTTAAAAAACCTTGTACTGCAGCGACTACCGCGTCGTCGTCTTCAAATTTCTGGCCTCTCAGGTATTGTTTCAATCTCGGAAATAGGTAGAAATCACTGGGAGCGAGATCTGGTGAATACGGAGGATGCTTAAGGATATCGAACCCAGCATCACGAATTGCAGCCATTGCAACGGCGGACTTGTGTGCCGGGGCATTGTCCTGCTAGAACAGCACAACTTTCGAGAGTTTACCTCGCCGTTTTTCGCGGATCTCATTGCGCAATGTTGCTATTTGTTTGGCGTATAATGTGCCCGTAATAGTGGCTCCATGCTCGAGATACTCAATCATTAATACCCCTTAACCATCCCAAAAAACAGAGCCCATGACCTTACCGGCAGATGGGCTCTCCTTGAATTTCTTCGGAATTGGAGATGATGGCCTTTTCCATGTCATAGACTGCAGTTTCGTTTCTGGGTCGTAATGATGGAGCCATGTTTCGTCCATTGTTATAAATCGCGCCAAAAAAAGTTCCCGGTCTTGCTGCATCAGTTTCAAAGCTTCTTGACAAATCTCTAGTCTAGTTTGTTTTTGCGTGTCAGTAAGCATTCTTGGTACCCAACGCGCAGATACCTTTTTCATACCCAAGCGTTCATGTAAAATATTATGCACGCTCCCCGTTGAAATCTTTACAATTTCAGCAATAAAACGAACCGTGACACGACGATCCGCCAAAACTGAGTTTTCGACTTTTTTCACAATTTCTTCAGTTACTGCTGTAGTAGGGCGTCCGGAGCGGGGGTCGTCCATTGTCGATGTTCTTCCACGTCTAAATTCGGCGCACCAACGTGCGACTGTCGGATACGGAGGAGCATTAGACCCTAAAGTGTCCCGCAAATCCAAATTGACTTGGCCCGTAGAAAAATTTTTCAAACACAAGTATTTGATAACGGCGCGCAGTTCAATTTTCTCCATTTTCGTTAACGTACTCAATAAATAGCATTACAAAGAAATTACCGTATATTTTTTTAAACAAAAGACAGTTAGTTTTTTTTTCATAGCAATCAGCTAGATAGATTAGCTTTACCGGCCAGTATTTAATTTCGTAATATTAAAAGAGTTTGCATCTCATTCTCACTTTATATTGAACGCCCCTCGTACATTTGTAATTTTGTAATGGCGTATGATCCCACACTGTGTACATTTTAATTAAAAGTATGTATATTCTGCGTATTTTCTGACATACATACATAGGTAGGGTCAACGTCATAAATAAGTGATCACTTTTGTACCTTGTCACTTTAGCGTCATTGAAAAGCCATACGAAATTATGTAACGACTGAAAGCGACAAGGCACGAAAGTGATCACTTATTTATGACGTTGACTGTACAAATTTATAAAGAACCCTCGGTGCGCGAGTCCGACTCACACTTGGCCAGTTTTTGTTTGTTAGATTTGCGTTGTGCAATTACTGTTTTTAATGTAAATTATTCTATTAAGGTATCATTACCTGTTTCTACTCCGAAAATTTGATTTATGATCTCTTCAAGGGTGGGTTCCGTAACAGCTAAAGCCGAGTGGACCACCGCCAGGATCACAAGGAACCTGAAAATTAATAAAAACACTGAAGTCAATAGGTTTAAGATCATAACTACCTATATACAGTAAAATTACATAAAGTTACCACTGACAGATGGTTTGCCTTTATTTCAAATTCAACTTCAAATAAATAAAATAAATAAAAATAAAACTTTAACAACCTACAAATAAAGCCAATTTTAGAATACTGTTACCCACGTTTGCAGATTTTGTAATACTACTTTATTTGTATGGTGTTAAAGTTGGAAATGAAATGAAGGCAAGCATGTCAGTGGTAAACTAAAAGTGTATAAATCTTCCCAGGTGAAATTTTCGCTTCGAGCCCTTATCTTTCAAAACAAACGGTATCGCCATAGTATTAAGGTTCAAATTTGATGTAATGGCTCGAAGGGAAAAATTCACCTGGGAAGATTTCTACTATAAACGTATTGTACGTCTCACGACTGTGCCACATCATCAGCATGCCATCCTGTATAGTTAAAGAAGGAATGATTTATTTTGATCAAAAAACATTACTTGAAGTAGGTAGAAATTGATAACAGCTTAAGGCTCGGTTTCATTGGTCGATAATTCGGTCGATATACAGCGTGCGATGACTTCTTGCAGGCGGTATAACGACTAGTGAAACTCATTATGTCGATAACTGTTCCCCGAATGCGGGCCCTATTGGTATGCGTTATATAAATCTTCTGCACCCTGCGTGCGGGCCCTATCGACCAATATTAATTTCATATGAAAACGGTTCCCCGAATGCGGGGTCCATGTCGGTGTACTTTCGTTTGGCAAATTACGTTTCCCAAACTGATTCATTTGGCAAATGTTTCATTTCCCAAATGTTTATTTTTTCTGAAACTGTAAACTATTCAGGATATATTTCAGGACTATTCTGTAGGTTAGGTTAGGTTAGGTTTGTTTTATAACAATCCTGAAAAGTTGACAGTTTCATTAAAATAAACATTTGGGAAATGAAACATTTGCCAAATGAATCAGTTTGGGAAACGTAATTTGCGAAACATTAGTAAACCCATTTCGAGAAACTTTTAGCCCCATCGGCCACTTGAGTCTGGCGATTCTTCGAGCTATTATGTCGGTGGGTTTTAGGTGACTTTAGTTCTTGCGCGGTTTTCATCATTTCTTGTGATCCCGCAGATAAACTCATATTTTGTGTCGTTTTCAACATAAATATGCTGTATATATCCTCATTATGTAGGTATATTTGCATAATTTTTTCCTTGTAAATTTACGTCGAATGTTTCTTAATTAATTGCATGCCTATGTAAATTAAATGTTTTTCCTCCGTTCCTATTTGCAAATGCAACGAAACTAAATTAACCCCCTGTTTCACCATCCATTGATCAAATTTATTTGACGGATAAATGTGATGCCGTCTCTGTTTGTTTTGTTCGAATAGACGGAGACGGGATCACATTGATCCGGCAGTTAAAATTAATCAATGGTTGAAACAGCCCCTTCAAAGGCACTTAAAATTAATCAATGGTTGAAACTAACAATACTACTTGAAATTTGGTAGGTATACTTATGTAGGTTGGATGACAATGCAATTACAGTCAATAAAAATTACAGTCAGCGAAAGAGCTTGCATTGAAAATGTTTTTTTTTAACAATAAATTATTTTTTAAGCAATATCTAGTCGACGCCCCCAAGCAATAAGTCGGTAATCGCAAAATGTAAATTTTACAGGAAAAATGATTTATTGTTTTTGTTGAATATCTTAGCAACCAATTGGAATACTGAAGGTATTGATATATGAAATAAAAACTTATTTTTTATGTAATGTTATATAAACATCAATACTTAAAAATGTGCATTTAGCATTAGGCAATCAAAGAAAATTAATTTTACAGATAATAAGTTGAATTTAATTTCCAGTAATAGTAACTTACCGGATTTTTGTGGTGAAAATGCTAAAATTGTGGATTGGTAACAGTATACTGCTGACTTTTATAACGTTTTTTTTTCGTTTGAAGAGTTATACGTAATATGTTATAACAAAGGTTTTTATAGTAATTTAAAATTAGCAAAATAACTGCATTGTGCCATGGCATTGTTGTTCTAGGGGAAATAATTATAACATATTTTCAGTAACCGTTCAATAGTGAATAACGGGTCATGACATGATCTGATTTGAAATTAAATAATAGGTAAGAAAATATTACGTATATTTACTAACTAATCATTCGCCTATAAAACTTTGTTAGTCACTATTGCCGTATAAAGTTTATTAAATGAATTACAGTATTATCGCTTGCCAAAAATTTGCCAAAAATTATTTACGACAATAAACCGGTAACAGCATAATACCAAATATCAAAATAATAGAAGCATGTGTATTGGTGTGTAGCGACACTTTTGTCGTGGTATTTGACTTGCAGATTTCCGTACAAATAAACCCGTCATTCTCAATATCTTCGTGAGTTGCATTAACAAAAATTGAAAAAAATATATATGATGTATTCCAACCTGTAGATTCAGAATTTAGCATAACAATAAAAAGTCCATAACATGAGATTACCGACTTATTGCTCGGGGGCGTCGTAGTCAGAACTCTCAACTCAAGTAGTAGTAAGTAGTTTAGTAACTAGTCTTAAAAACGTAATACGCATTCAAACTTATCAGCGTCTCTAAGCTCGACATTAAGTACCAAAAAAAGTAAGTACCCAACGCCGATTTCAATGAGTAAGAGGTTATGTTCCTAACGAATAAAAAATGAATCTTACCTGTACATTTTACACATAATAAGTACACTAAACACAGAGCACAATATTGACTAAAAACTAACAGCCGTCACCCAACACAGCTTATTTTCATATAATATTATAAAAAACCACCAATTTCTGTTATGTTTTTCCCTATAAACTACAAAATTATGTGTTGCGTTTTAACAAATTTCGCGTCACTCGTATTGCTATGGTTTAAAGGTCAATATTGAGAATAACATTAGTATCCAGTTGCAATGTCGAATTGGCGGTTTAAACTGGTTCTTAACCTGTTGCAACGAGCTGGTATTTAACTGACCGTATGTTTTAATTTTAAATCTATGCTTTGTGGCTTTGCCCGTTTAATCGATTTACTGGTGACCGATTTATTAAAACAGCATTCATCCTAGCCTCTATACGACCGCTTTATATTTAACGACCGCTTTAGCCTAGTTGGTAGTGACCCTGCCTACGAAGCAAGAGGTCCTGGGTTCAAATCCCGGTAAGGGCATTTATTTGTGTGATGAGCACGAATATTTGTTCCTGAGTTATGGATGTTTTCTATGTATTTAAGTATTTATTTATCTATATAAGAATGTTTATCTTCGTCTAGTACCCATAGTACAAGCTTTGCTTAGTTTGGGACTAGGTCGATTTGTGTAAGACTGACCCCTAATATTTATTTATTTATTTATGTGCGAAATTACATTAAAATAAATGCACATTATGTTATGGATGTTTTCTATGTATTTAAGTATTTATTTATCTATATGAGTATGTTTATCGTCGTCTAGTACCCTTAGTACAAGCTTTGCTTAGTTTGGGACTAGGTCGATTTGTGTAAGATTGTCCCGTAATATTTATTCAATTGTCCCGTAATATTTATCTGTACGTCCTACTGCAGGGCACAGACCTCAAAACGAGGCTTGGGCCGTAGTTCCCACGCGGGCCCAGTGCAGATTGCGAACTTCACACACATCATTAAATTTCTTCGCAGGTATATTCAAATTCAAATTCAAATAATTTATTTCGGACTTTAAGTCCATATTATTAGTAGTGTTAGTATAGTAGTTACAAATTATAATCTTATTGCTATGGTTAGTATTTTATAATTAGGTATACTAAACTGAAACTTAAATAAAAACTAAAGACGCCTGGGCACTAGCATTACAGGCGCGTGCAGCTGCACGTAACGCTGCACAAGCGGCGAGTCCCAGCGGTGGGCTAGCATGTTCAGGATGCTATTCGAGCTGCCAAGACTGCGGTTAAGGAGAGACGCACATCGTTTCCTCATGATGGTAAAAAAACAGTCCGTATGCGACTCCGCGAACATTGTCGACGCACTGCAATACCGTGGCAGCCCGAACAACATTCTGAACGCGTCATTATATTGAACGCGCAACGCGCTGTAAGCCCGCTGAGTAAAGTTAGTCCACAGACTGCACGTGTAGAATGTTTGGCAAAGAGCCTTAAATAAAGTTTATTTGACTTCCTTACCACAGCGTGCGAATCTGCGGGCCAACATATTACAGCGAACGCACAGCGCGCGGCGCTCGCGCTCGATGTCCCCGACGTCCGACATCGTTTCGGTCACCCAGTGGCCCAGGTACTTAAACTGAGAGACCGGTTCCATTCGGTAGGTTTTGTTACCAGCTTTGAATTGCATCAGTTCACTTTTAGATGCATTGTACCTGAGCCCGTGGACCTCCGCGTATGCCTCACAAATGCGTAACATTTTTATTAACCCCCCCATCGAGGGGTTAATAAAATATATAGGTTTCCTCTCGATGTTTTCCTTCACTGTAAAGCTCATGGTAAATTTCAAATGTAATTTCGTTCATAATTGGGAAAAACTCAGAGGTCCGAGCCGAGATTTGTACCCACGACCCTCTGCTTGAGAGGCTATGGTCAAACTACTAGGCCACCACGGCTCTTAAATTTTAAAAATCTCTGCAAATTACAGATCAATTCACAAGAGCTGGCACGCATGGATTGAATGAAAGTAATGTCACTTTCATAGTGAAAATAAACGGATCACTCACGTCTTAAAACGAGTTTAACTCGACATGTTTCGGGCTGTCAGTTGCGTCGAGCAGCCGCGCGATCAGGGCGGTAGCACGCAGTGCACGTTTGGCAGCCGTCGTGACGTGCGACTCCGAGAGGAAGGGCTACGGATTAGCCCGAAACATGTCGAGTTAAACTCGTTTTAAGACGTGAGTGATCCGTTTATTTTCACTATGAGTGAGTCTCAAGGTAGTTTCATGTTTAAAGTAATGTCACTTTGACGCTTTTGTAGGATAATGACTGATGCATGTCATTTTCATATTTGTGTGATGTGTATTTAAATAGGTAACACATAAGTAGATACTTTCATTCACTCATTCGATCCATTCGTGCCAGCTCTTGTGAATCGACCTTTACCTATGTTAATCAAATAAATCATTCATTCATTCAATGTGTCAAAATGTCCACGGTACCAGAATTGTCACTAAGTATGTCAAAATGGTGGTGGCCTAGCGGTTTGACCTATGGCCTCTCAAGCAGAGGGTCGTGGGATCAAATCCCGGCTCGCACTCTGAGTTTTTCGGAATTAATGTGCGAAATTTTATTTGAAATGTACCATGAGCTTTACGGTGAAGGAAAACATCGTGAGGAAACCTGTATACACCTGCGAAGAAATTCAATGGTGTGTGTGAAGTTCCCAATCCGTACTGGGCCTGCTTGGGAACTGCGGCTCAAGCCCTCTCATTCTGAGAGGAAGCCTGTGCCCTGCAGTGGGACGTATATAGTCAGGGATGATGTCAAAATGTTCACTGTGACAAAATGGGCTCGAACCCATACCTTCTACTTGAGAGGCCATAGGTACTAATACAGGGTAATTTTTTATTAAGTGCACAAATTTTGATATGAAATGTGATTTAGTGTCGTTAAAATAACAAATTTCAGTATTTTTCGTTATAATATAAGTAATATTAATCACTTATTTTTTGTTTTTCATAGTAACTCGACCAAATTATTGGATGAATTACTTTACACAACCCAAATTTCAAATTTAAAAAATAAATCTTGAACAGATAATCGTGATCTACCAACGATACTGAATCACGTACCAAAATTTGTGCACTGATTAAAAAATTAACCTGTATGTAATTTAAAAAATTGGTAGACAATATTTTGATGTTTAAATTTTTACATGCAGCACCGTCTGCCCTTTTGAATTAAAAACTTCTTCGAGAGACATTGAGCGTTATACGTTCGGTCGACCAGGCTAAAAAAAAACACGTATCTGTTTGACCCTATATCGAATAAATGATGTCATAATTGACCTCAAAATAACATACATCCTTGCATGTATAATAACCACATAATACTTATGACGGGAGAAGCTTTTAGGTGCAAGCCACACAGAAGAGACGCGGGACGGGGGCGCGTTGCAGTTGCGGCGCCCCTTGAATCAGTTTTCATACTAAATGTATAGAAGCGTCGCGATCCAAAGCAGACAGAAGAGACGGGGCGGAGACGCGGCCTGCGGACAAACGACGCGGACTGCGACGCGCCCCCGTCCCACGTCTCTTCTGTGTGACTTGCACCCTGCGCTTGCGTCTTAGTATTAAGCTTATGTCAGGGGTAGACAAGTTAGAACATTTGATTTTGACAGCTTTGAAAATTAATTACAGCGCCATCTCTTGAGATCACGTAGTCCCCAGCTCTTCTTGGTCTCGAAGTTATGTCGCAGTAATGCGATAGATGTCACTAGTGTGCTAGTATCTAGTTTTAAATACACACTGTGAGTTTTTTTTCATGAATTTCTATCTTAATATGTATTTTATAATTTACATTCATCAAACGCAACTAATTAAAGTGTTTATTTTAATTTATTCTCAAAAACATGTACTAATTTCTTTGAAAATTTCTCAAGGTTTTGTTAGAAACGCAGAAGACAAAATGTCATTTACGGTATACTACGTCGTAGAAATGGTTGCTTGACTTAAGAAATTCGCTCTCGTCTTGAAAGTTTCCTAAATGTGTTGCGGGATTTTACGTAGTGAAAAGACGCTTTTGAATTATTGTTTATTGTGTTTGCGATTTGGACGCTATTTCTGTTTTAATTTGTGTTTATCGCGACATTCGATATGTGTTGTACATTAGGTTACAAACATAGTGGTAGTGATTACTAATAACGATGGTACTGATGGTAAAATTAAACAAGATTCTTATTTGTACTATGTGAAACATAAAAATAATAAAGCTTGTATGTAATACTTGGTTTTTTTTCAATTCCTACTTAGAATATACAAGTAGTATAGACATATATGGTTATACATATACATACGTATGTATATGGCATCCACAAGACACCAATTTACAGAGGGCAGCTAAGTAGTATTTAAAAAAAAATTAAATATGGCGGCATATCAAATGGGGTGACAGATAATTGGGTTGAGTACGCTCTCTATTCCTTCTGGTATATTTATCTTACTCTATGGCTTATGTGCACTAAAAAAAACTTGCCATAATTACTAGAGGCGTGAAATAATTATTTTCGTTATAGCTAAACAGAACTGTTTGATTAACAAGAGGCACACGAGGCGCGCTCGCCGCCCACACCTCTCCCGGTCCCCTTTGTCGTCCCTTTGAGTGAAAAACTATTACCGATAAAACATACAAAATTGAAATTCATTGTCAAAGGTGTCATACAAGAAACTTGTTTTTCTGTGTGTTTAACTCGTTCTTTTTAGTTTTTTTATCGTATTATTTTTATTTGAAAGCATGTTTCCTGGCGATGGTTCTTGGACATGTCTCATCAAAATTGATTGAGCCGTTTCAAAGTATCAGCTCTTTTGTTAACTGCGGCAGAGAGCGTTGGGGATTTTAAATTTTTTTAATTTAGAGTTTGACCACCCTGAACGCTCCGATATTTTATGATGGCGGCTGTACTAAGATTTTTTTTATTATGAGAGGGAGGCAAACGAGCAAGCGGGTTATCTGATGGAAAATGATAACCACCGCCCATAAATATATCAACAACTCAAAGAGTCACTGATAAAGGTTCGGCCATACCGCTGCTTAAAATACGGAAACGTTACGGAATCGCAGTGACGTGCCGTAAACGTCAGAATTTACCGCATGCTCTCCATAGTAAAGTTTTTGTGTTGTTGTTGTTGTTGTTGTTGTTGTTGTTGTTGTTGTTGTTGTTGTTGTTGTTGTGTGTGTTGTTGTCTGTTGTGTTGTTGTGACGTTTACGGTGCTCACTGCGATTCCGTAACGTCACCGTTTTTTAAGCGGCGGTTTGGTCGCACCTTTATTGCCGGTCTTTAATGGAAGTACCTATACTACGAAGCTTTCGAGCTTTTCGATTCCCGGTTGGAGCAAATATTTGTAAATATACGAAAAATACGAATGTTTGTACTCGAGTCTTGGATGTTTAATATCTATTTAAGTATGTAAAAAAAAAAAAAAAATGTATGTGTGTATTATCCGTTGCTTTGTACCCATAAGACACGCTTTGCTTAATTTGGGGCTAGGGCAATTGGTGTGAATTGTCCCGTGATATTTAGGTATTATTTTTCTTTTATCGTCTCCAGAAATGAGTACTTCTTGGCAAACATCCTGACATCAATTATAATACTAGTTTTTTGCATAAGAAGCAGTCGGCCGCCATGACAGTCGGACCTGCGCGCGCATAGCGAGCGTCGGCGCCATCCTTAAAATTAAAATGTCGAATCAAATTTACTACTTTGTTGTGATATTGTTTTGTGTAAAAAGTGCCCTGACACAACGTAAGTTTGATTTAAAATTTGAATCTCAATAACCGTTTAAGCTGTATAGCAGATACTTATGAAATGACCGTTAAACCATTTGACAATGTCATGACATTCGATTTTGGACCGTAAACGTTGCCAGTTTGAATCGGCTTTGTTTTCTGTTTGACGGCAAATACCTAGGTATATTGCCGGTATACAGGGTGAAATTTTGAACGTGATACAAAATTAGTGTTTCAAAGCTTAGTTAATGCTGGATAACATAATGTATTTACTCAGTTGTTGAAATTGGACTGATAAAATTTTGGATTTTCATACTTTGCGGTAGTTAAATTAGGAACTAAATGTATGGACACCTCAAATTTAACAATACTAATTCTAACAACTGGGTAAGTGCATTATGTTGTCCAGCATTAACTAAGCTAGAACCACTAATTTTGTATCACGTTCAAAATTTCACCCTGTAGATTTAAGGGTTAAAATAGATTTTGAATTATGAAGAGGTCAAAAGACGCTCCAAATGGTTCATGTAATATATAATACAAGCTGCTGCCCGCTACTCCGTCTGCGAAGAATAAGGGTATAAAAATAGCCTACGACCTTCTCAGACCTACCAAATATACAGAACTAAGTTTCATAAAAAATCGGACAAACACCGTGACACGAGATTTTTAGGGTTCCGTACCCAAAGGGTAAAAACGGGACCCTATTACTGAGGCTCCGCTGTTCGTCCGTCTGTCCGTCTGTCCGTCCGTCTGTCAACAGGCTGTATCTCATCTCATGAACCGTGATAGCTAGGCAGTTGAAATTTTCACAGATGATGTATTTCGGTTGCTGCTATAACAACAAAATTAAATAGGTACTTAAAAAACAGAATAAAATAAATATTTAAGGGGGCTCCCATACAACAAACGTGATTTTTGCTGTTTTTATAGATAATGGCACGGAACCCTTCGTGCGCGAGTCCGACTCGCACTTGGCCGGTTTTCATATATCAGATGACACACGGCGCTGCTTCGCCAGTTCCTTTGTCATGAACTTGGCTTGACATGCTTCCGTGTGCCTAGATCTAAGATTATTAAGATTACCTATTATTTTATTTGTTGATTTTAATTATGACAAATTAGTAAGAGTGTGTTCGTGTGTGTTGCCAGTGATGACTTATGGCACTGAGAAGTGGCCGGGCCAATCAACTTTTACACCTTACCAAAATTGTCTCTGGCGTTACCGAAAAATCGTACTTCCAACAAGATATTTCACGGTTTAATAGGTTAAACTTACGTAGGATGGCATGTATTCATATACACCATGTCTATTAAATTACAGAAAAAACATGTTTACTTACAAAAATCTGCAATTGTTTAAAATTGTCGCGGTATTAAAGTTGATTGGCCCGGCCGCTAACGATGGGCCTCATAAGAAAGCTCAAAGTCACTCAGAGGGCGATGGAGAGCGCTATGCTCGGAGTTTCTCTGCGGGATCTCATTAGAAATGAAGAAATCCGCGCAAGAACTAAAGTCACGGACATAGCTCGAAGAGTCGCCAGACTCAAGTGCCAGTGGGCAGGGCACCTCGCTCATAGAACTGATGGCCGATGGGGCAAAAAGGTTCTCGAGTGGCGTCCACGGACCGGAAGACGCAGTGTACTTAGGTAGGCCTCCAACAAGATGGAGCGACGACCTGGTTAAGGTTGCGGGATGGCGTTGGATGCGGTTGGCACGGGACCGATCTGTTTGGCGAGCCATGGGGGAGGCCTATGTTCAGCAGCGGAAACGAAGCTTCCCGAACTCTGCCCAGCCGAGTCTAATTTGTCGATTGACCTCTTTCTAGAAGGTGAATCTACTAACTAATTGGATTGTAGGTAGATATACTTAGTCGTCAACAACTTCGAGCAAAGTGTCTGCGATTACGACAGTTACGATAGGTACGATAAGTCATAATGTATTTTATCAATTTATTTACAGGTAACGGCGACTCCTGTAACCAAAATGGCGTCCTAGGGCAGTGTCTTCTCCTGCGGGACTGCCCGTCAGCACGCAATAGCCCCTCCACGAGGAGGCACCTTAAGGTAAAAAACCGGCCAAGTGCGAGTCGGACTCGCGCACAAAGGGTTCCGTACAATTATCTATAAAAATCATGTTTGTTGTATGGGAGCCCCCTTAAATTTTTTTTTATTTTAATTTAATGATTTATTTTTAAAGTCAATACATAATTAAATGGTTACGTATCAAAATATCTAAAATTTAAAACCTAACGTAAAATAACCTACGTTAAAAATACCTAAAATCTAAATACCTAATGATTTTAAATACCTAAGCAACTAACACCTACCTAAGAATTACCTAAGTTTAAAATATACCTAATGGAGTAAATGTCTAATGTTTAAAATATCAACAGCTATGACACCTAAGTTTGATACACCAACATTTGAAATACCAAATGGTCAAAATACCTAAATGAAACGAACATCGCTTAATTTTCGGCGAGCGAGCGAAGCGAGCGAGCAAGACGGTTCGGGGCGGAAGTGACTCGGAATGGTTAGGTTCATTAGCCTTTAGCTTTAGCCTTTAGCATTAGCCTTTTCTGTTACTTATTTTTTTTATTACCACGTGAAAAATCTAATTTGTTTGATAAAATTTAGTATATGATTTACATTTAGGTACATTTCATAATGTTAAAGACAATAATACCTAATGGAAATAATCATTTTCTGTGCTGTTACAAAAAAAATACCTAACATCGAAGGCTAAGGCGGGAGCTACGCTACGCTTCGCTGCCGCCTTAGCCTTCTGAACCTTACCTATCCGAGTCGCTTCTGCCTTAAAAAGTCTTGCTCGCTCGCTGCCAGCGAGATACCGGTTAGGATATACGAAAGCTTTCGGTATTTTGAATATTTTAAGTGAAAAAATCATTAGGTATTTTGAACGTAGGTTATTTTACGTTAGGTTTTTTAATTTTAGACATTACAATACGTAGGCATTTTAAGCTTTCGGTATTTTGAATATAAGTGCAAAAATCATTAGGTATTTAGATTTTAGGTATTATGAACGTAGGTTATTTTACGTTAGGTATTTTAATTTTAGATATTGCAATACGTAGGCATTTTAAGCTTTCGGTATTTTGAATATAAGTGTAAAAATCATTAGGTATTTAGATTTTAGGTTTTTGAACGTAGGTTATTTTACGTTAGGTATTTTAATTTTAGATATTTTGATACGTAATATTCAAAATTCACCCATAATAGAATTCATTTTTAGTATGAGGTGTTATATTGCTGGCCACCCTTCAATAACTGGCCACGTTATACTAAACTGAATTCTGTTTGTAGGGGAACAGAGTTCATTTTCAGTATGAGGGGGGCCAGTTTTTGGCGATTTACCCTATTACAAATATACTTTTGCAGAGGTGTGGCTTCGACGGTCGAGAGCCCATTATCTGCTGCCTGGGCCGGTCCACAGCCAACCCTGTGGGAACACCTACTTCGATACAGTGAGTCATCATCATCATCATCATCATCACCATCTCCGGTTTATACCTACAGGGACCCAAAACTTAACGATAACTAGTATGGAGTATGAGTCTAAGTTAAACTTAACAGTTAGGTATGGAAAAAAAAATATATATATTTGTGCATTATAAATATTAGAATGAGCTATTTTCAGAATTAATATTTTTCGTTTCTATTTCAAGAACATTGGGCACAATCTTTAGCTATTATAATTTATTGTTTATTTATCAATTGCGGCCAAAAGTTACAACGCAAATGGTTGAACTTTTGACCAGTAGGCGGCAAATTCGAATATGTGATTTATTAACAACACTACGCACTATATCCGTTATCGAGACCATGGGGCAGAACGAGGATATTGTCGTAATAACCTGCTCGTTTGCACGTTACAATATGAGGTAAAACAAGTAAAATATCAATAAACAGCACAATCTACACGACATTTGTAAATAAATATTTCGAACAAACAAGTTTATGTACCTAAACCTAAATGACTGTGTTTTTAGTTGACCGCAAGATAAGGTAAACGTACCAATGCTCGACACCTCAACGCCCAGCAGATGACCACCCATCTGTCACCTCTCTTACTATGACATAAGATTGAAGGTGCCATGTATTGTATGGCAAGTCTTTTATCATTTTGCCCTCGTAGTTCAAAAGTAGTAATTATTTTTGTTCTCGGGCGGCGTATGTTGAATTCCTTGCTAAGCTCAGGATTCTACTTTAGAATCCCTTGCTGCGCTTGGGATCCTATACTACTATAGAATCCATCGCTTCGTTCTGAATCCAAAATAACGCCCTCGAGGAACAAAAAATTGTTTTGGCCCCTTGTAACACAAATAACTATGATTGTGGTACATACGAATTTGTGCTTTAAGTACCTGAATAATATTACTCCATTTCTTATACAGATCGACAACAACGGAGTATGTGCCTAAACTAAACGAGTACAGCGATGTGAGGACGGGAGAAAGCCAGTGCGCCCCGATCTCAGAGGAACTCACCGCTCCGAAAACTGGAAGAAAAGCTTGGGACAGTAAGTCTCTTACATTATCATCAATGGTTGCATACGTGTCCCACTACAGGGCACATATTGAGATGAGAGGGCTTGGGCCGTAGTTCTAGCGCGGGCCGACCGATTGTGAACTTCACACTTGGGTCATTTTTAGGGTTCCGTAGTCAACTAGGAACCCTTATAGTTTCGCCATGTCTGTCCGTCTGTCTGTCTGTCCGCGGCTAAGCTCAGAGATCGTTAGTACTAGAAAGCTGTAATTTGGCATGAATATACATATCAGTCACGCCAACAAAGTTGTAAAATAAAAAAACAAAAAAATAATTTTTTTAGGGTACCTCCCATAGACGTAAAGGGGGGGTGATTTTTTTTTCTCAACTAATCCTATAGTGTGGGGTATCTTTGGATAGGTATTTTAAAACCATTGCGGGGTTGCTAACATCATTTTTCTATTCAGTGATCTGTTTGCGAAATATTCAACTTTAAAGTGAAAATTTTCATTAAAATCGAGCGTCCCCCCCCTCTAAAATCTAAACTGTTAGGTGGAAAAATTTGAAAAAATTCAGAATTGTAGTAAATATATCAAATTTACTAGGAAAATTATAGCGGCTAAGATTGCTTGGAAATTATTTGTAGTTTAAGAGTAAATAGTAGCCTAAGGTATAAAACATACCTAAACTTGGATGATTCCGTACACATACGAAATCCTTAGAAAAATATTACTTGAATTTTTTGTAATGGCTACGGAACCCTACCTTGTGCGTGTCCGACACGCTCTTGGCCGGTTTTTTTTATTTTGTATCATGAGATGCAGCCTGGTGACAGACGGACAGATAAACGGACGGACGGACAGCGGTGTCTCAGTAATAAGGTCTCGTTTTTGGACGGAACCCTAGGAATAGCCAACTTACACCGTTGAATTTCTTCGCAGGCGTATCTGGACTTATAAATTTGTGTATCCGACAAAATGGAGCCCAATTATTTAACTTGTGATTTCATAGTTTTTCTTTACTTACTAATATAATTACTTTAATTTACTAAGCTTGTTAGAGAGAATTGATCCTTTTGATTGACTCTATCGAACAATGAGATAAAAATAGGGTGCTATTTTTTCAGATTTTTGCCGGTTCCTGTGTGATTTTATTCCCGGGTGAGGCAAGCGAATTCTCGAAAATCTATGAATGCAGTTTTCATGCTTACCTATCAAAAATAAAGGAATGAATCCTTGAAGTAAATTTTCCTATTTTCAGTATTAAGAGTAGGTACCTACTTTCCCTGGAGGTGGAATTACAAAATTCCACTCTGTATAAAAATTACGTGTAACGTTGTTTGTGGGTGTTTGTTATCGAACTCCTCCGAAATGGCTGACCGATTTTTATGATTTTTTTCTCTACATTTGGTAGGTCGGAATTGGTCGTAGGCTATTTTTTATACCCCTATTCTTCGCAGACGGGGGCGCGGGCAACAGCTAAATTAGTGTTATAAAAGTATGTACCTAAGTAAATACTATGTATATGTATTGATTGCCTGAGATGATAACACGTAGTAAGCATAATGCGTGTCGTTCACTTCGAACCGTTTTCCAGAATGCCTTGAGTACCAGGAACAGCTCCTGTACCCTTGCGAGCGAGGAGTGGACTTCCTCGGGAAGATAATTCGTGGTAACTACTGTGACCATAAGGTGGACGAGCTCATTGTGGGTGGCAAAGAGGCGAAGCGCAAGGAGTTCCCGCATATGGTAAGGGGATTCGTATTCACGTTAATACTCATGTTCATACGCATACTGATTCTCATACTCATTGGCATACTCATGCATGAGCATGAGTATGATAAAGAATAATAATGAATATGAAAATCACAATGAGAATGGCTATGGGAATGAGAATGAAAATGAGTATACGAGAATACTCATTCTCGTACTCATTCTCACTAATTTTCATACTCATTCTTACTCTCATATTCATTCTTATACTCATTTTAATTCTCATAGCCATTCTCTAACTAATTCTCATTTCTATGCTCATGTTCATTCTCATGCTCATTTTCGTACGCATTCTCACATTCATTTACATTCTCATTCTCATTCTCATGCTCATGGTCATGTTCCTATTCAAATTCGCAATCATGCCCATAGTCATGTTCGTTCATGCCTATACTCATGCTCATACTCATTTACCGTCATTCCAGTCGCGTAAAAGTAGCTTCAAAGTAAAGTCTTTGTTCACAGGCGCTTCTAAGTTTCGAGAATCCATCGCCTGATGATCCCATCTGCGGTGGCACTATCATCAGTGACAGATTCATAATGACAGCTGGCCACTGCACCTACAGTAAAGGCTCGTAAGTGTTACTGTAGGGATCCTGCTGTTTTACCAAATTTATTTTGGTCAAAAATGTTTCATTTGGCAAATGTTTAATTTCCCAAGTATCAAATTACTCCGAAACTAGAAAATTTTCTCAGAATATTTTCTTATGGTTTTATAGACCACGTAGGTTAGGTTAGATTTGTTTTATGAAAGTCCCGAAAGTAATATTGTTTCGCAGAAATTTGATACTTGGGAAATGAAACATTTGACAAATGAAACTTTTGCGAAAAATATTTTGCCCAAACGGCAGAGAGCCGTTACTGTAGCGATAGTCAAAGACGTCGTAATTTAGTTTTGTTGTTCCATTTCTACTTTCGTTCTTGCGTGGATTTCATCATTTATGATGTGATCCCGAAGATAAATATCTTATGAGGTCCATCGTTAGCGTTTGTAACTCTAAATTACTATTTTTCTGAAATCAAGCATTTTGGCGCATTAGGATTGTCATTTTAGCTTCGGAATTTCCATGAAATCATCGTTGGAGCTTCTACTGCAGTTACAGACATCACTCTGAATAAGTATAACTATTTTATTCTCAGTAAGGTGTCCACCGCAAAAGTCGGCCTACTTTATCGCACAGAAGATGTCCCAGCTTCGAACATCTACGGGATCAAAAGAATCATCAAACACCCACAGTACAAAGCGCCATCCAAGTACAACGACATCGCGTTGCTCGAGACCGATAGACAGTGAGTTAGCACCACGTTTTTCATCAGCTTCTTCACTTTTTCCTTTATCCAATTTGCTTTTTCATCAATTATGGCTGTCCTTAGTTCTTCGATATAAAAAAATTACCCGCCCCCGCACCCCCATCACAGAAACCCCCCCCCCGCACACTCGCGTTCACATTCAATACCGTACTCCCAAGTCAAGCGTGGCTATAGAAGTTTTACTTCAAAAACCCCCGATTTTGAAACATTCTTCCGCTCCTATTGGTGTTAGCGTGATGATACATAGCCTATGTCCGTTCTCAGGCTCTAGAATATCTGTGTACCAAATTTTATTTAAATCGGTTCCGTAGTTTTAGCGTGAAAGCGAGACAGACAGAGTTACTTTCGCGTTTATAATATTAGTTAGGAAGTTAGGATTTGTAAACGTTTGTTTGTTTCTGAAATAAAAAAATAAAAAAGTTTTTTATTGACATTGCATTATCGTTATCGTTAATGATATCCACCAAACTGTCCGGTTGATAACGGAGTACTCTTTGGCCCCCATTTTTAGGATCAAGCTGGACCAAACAGTGATCCCCGCGTGTCTGGATATCGGCGAAGCGGACGCCCCGCGTGCCTCCGTCACCGGCTGGGGCGACACGGCCTATCTCGGGAAGAAGTCTGACGTGCTCCAAAAGGTAAGTCCAAATTCCGTGGCAGTGTTCTTGTAATAGTGATAGTTTCGATATTGATAGATGAGTTGACTATTTTACTCCCGGTGGTAGGCTTCGGCCGCGGCTGGTCACCACCCTATAGGTTGAGCCACGCCGCCAAGCCGCTCGTCGTGTTCCAGCCTGTTGCCTATAGTAGCCATTCTGGAGGAAGGGTCTGAGCAGTTGTGCAGCGCGCGCGTATCGGTTACAGTGCCCCGTATTTGTTGTACGGTTTGCACTGCTTGGGCGCGTGCCATCTTTCTGCTTATTCTGCTAAATCAATAAGTCTGGGGTGAATGAGCATTTACTAGGCAGGCATGCTCCATTGTAGGCCACATCTTCGCTTTCCATCAGGCGTGATTGTGGTCAAACGCAATCCTATATTGTAAAAAAAACATTGAGAAACAGTCGATAGCGCGTTCTATCGAAAATACTGACATGCTAATACTATCGATAGTATTGATAGTGAAAATTAGGCGATACTATTGAATGTCAATACTATCGATAGTATCGCGTCAAAAGAGTCGATAGTATTGATACTATCTATGATTATGATATTGTTCATATTCAGTGTAAGCAACACTAAATATCACTTGTTTTCGGGAAGGACCCTCGTCCTCATCCACTCTGTATGCTATGATGGTATGAGCATAAGCATTAGCATGAGCATTAGCATGAGCATTAGCATGAGCATTAGTAAGAGCATGATCATAAGTACAGTCTGCCATCCACAGGTAACGCTGATGAAGTTCGACACGGCGGAGTGTACCCGCCGATACAGGGCTGACAAGCGCTACCTGATGAGGGGCTACGACGAAGCTTCACAGCTCTGCTTCGGAGATCATACCGAGGCCAAGGATACTTGCCAAGTATGCATGCATCAAAAAAAATCCCGCGATCAATAATCAAGAGGTCGAATGTCCAAATTATACCAAAATCACTTTTTTTTAGAATCATAGTCAATTTTTTGTCCTCTTTCAGGCCTCTAACTGTTATACCGCTATCTCTTTTATTTATTAACGAAGTTAGATTTACTAAAAAAAGGTCGGTTGTCCAAAATAGGTACCTTAGAAGAAAAATAACTGATGTTTAATTATGATTTTTTGCTTCTAGTAATCTTAATGTATGGCTTTAAAAGTAGGTCTGATGTTCACATAAGATATTTTGGTTTTAAATTTATCTTAGGAGCGTCTGATGTTAATATCAGACCTTTTGGTACGGGGACCTGAGACATGTCGTACTAAGTGACAATAGGGATGTTTCCTAGGTAAAAAAATAATAATTCTTATTAGTCCGTATTTTACATTATCAAAAAATATTAGACACGTAATTTTTCTTTTGACAATTAAACAAAAAATTACGAAGATATGGCGCGTTGAAGTTCCGCGTGACGAGGCGTGACGTCACTTGTTCCTAAAACGCTCATACAAAGTGTAGGAACAAGTGACGTCACGCGAAACTTCAACACGCCATATCTTCGTAATTTTTTGTTTAATTGACAAAATAAAAAATACGTGTCCAATATTTTTTGATAATCTAAAAGACTGACTAGTTAGGAAAGTAGCCTATTAATCATCCATTCCATAGTCGATAAAACACAATGGTCAACCCTGGACGTTTGACTTTTGCTATGAAAATTCTGCCCCTTGTTCATCATAAATTATTTATGATGAACAAGGGTACCTAGGTCATAGGTCTCAAACATTTTTGAGACATTCAATAATTAAATTTAATGGCTGAACCAGTGTAAAAGGTCCTTCATTAAGTCCTATTATTATTTATCTTTTAAATTTCGTGAGTAAAGAGTTTTCCATTCACTGCTAAGTAAATATTCGCTACAAGGAGGCGAGTTCGTTCGACATTACATATGTACTTTGTCTGTTATTGTGTGTCACATCAATTTCATAATTGACACTAAATTTTGTGTAAAACTAAGGGACCTTTTGCACTGTAATATTGGTTTATAAAAAGTAGAAATGAAAAACAAAAAAGAAAACTATTTTAACAAGTACCAATATATCAAGTAGTTTTTGTTAATGTACCGAGCAATGTCAAATTTAACGGAAATAAAAAATACGGTGTATATTAGAATAAAAAAATGATTAAATTAGATATTAAAAAAAATATTTTTTTTTTCAGGGTGACAGCGGAGGTCCATTGCAGATTCACAACATCCGTATCCACTGTATGTATACAGTGGTAGGCGTAACATCTTACGGGAGGGGCTGCGGTCACATTGGAATCCCAGGGATCTACACGCGCGTCGCTACCTTCACGCCTTGGATCGAAAGCGTTGTGTGGCCATAAGAAGTGTCAATGGGTGAATCAACTTTCTGAGTAGGTTTCATTACCTTGGTTTCGTTATACCCAATTAGCATTACACCTAAACACCAAAACGACAGTGTCATAATGCCTATATTCATTTTGTGTCAAAACACCTGAATTTTAAAATATCTTAGTATCAAAATGCCTCAACTTCACAATACCTTCATCTCAAAATCTTCTAATATATAAAAATCTCGTGTCACGGTGTTTTTTATCTAACTCCTCCGAAACGGCTTGACCGATTATTATGAAACTTTTTTGACTTTATTCGGTAGATCTGAGAATAGGTTGTAGGCTAATTTTCTTCGCAAACGGAGTCGCGGGCAACAGCTAGTATAACATAATGTTCGAAATAACCAAGTAGCAAAATACCTAAATAAAGCTTAAAGGCTATTTGTTGTCATTGCAAAATCCTTAATTTCCTCTCCTTTCCAGCACTATTTCACAAAACTTCTTTGATTTTTATTGTCTTGGTTATTTCATTTTTCGTTTTAGTCCGCGCAGGGTTGTATACTTGGCAAGTGAGATATACTAATTATGTTCAAGAAATTTTGTTATTATTATTTGCTTTTACAATTTACAAATTATTTATTTACGCATGTACCTAGTCTTATGTATGTAGCTATTAGTTTATTTATTTATTTATCTATCTAAACAGCGATCCGGGTGTCACCAACGGTACTGGCTGAAAATCAGCGCTGGGGTGCTTTAAACGCCTCAGCATTATGCTGAGCCAGTGTCCGATTTGCAACCGCCATGACACATTCTATCTTTAGCTTTAGTATTGCCTTTTTGTTTTGTAAAATATTGTGTCTTGTGATGTTGTAAATAAATGTATTTTCTTTCTTTCTTTCTTTAAATTTTTCAAGTCAAAGATAATGTATGTATGTATTAAGTGCATGACCTCAATGCGTTAACAGCGCCATCTGTGTCTTTCACAGATCACTATTGACGTGTTCATATCTCAAAAATAAAAATCAATGTTTCTTATATTTTTTTGTACAGAAGAGACAATTATACTATGAGAGTAATTTTATTTTATTTTTCGTTTGGTTTACCTTATTTTTTTAAAAACCGGCCAAAGGGTAAAACCGGGACTCTATTACTGAGACTTCGCTGGCCGTCCATCTATCACCAGGCTGTATCTCACGAACCGTGATAGCCAGACAGTTGAAATTTTCACAGATGATGTATTTCAGTTGCCGCTATAACAAAAAATTCTAAAAAACAGAATAAAACAAAAAAAATTAAGGGGGGCTGCCATACAACAAACGTGTTTTTTTTGCCGTTTTTAGGGTTCCGTAGTCAACTAGGAACCCTTATAGTTTCGCCATGTCTGTCCGTCTGTCTGTCTGTCCGCGGCTATGCTCAAAGACTGTTAGTACGAGAAAGCTGTAATTGGGATGAATATATATATATATATATCAGTCACGCCGACAAAGTGGTTAAATAAAAAAAGCTATAAAATTTTTTTTTTAGTGTACCTCCCATAGACGTAAAGGGGGGTGATTTTTTTTTCTCGACTAACCCTATAGTGTGGGGTATCGTTGGATAGGTCTTTTAAAACCATTGCGGGGTTGCTAACATGATTTTTCTATTCAGTGATCTGTTTGCGAAATATTCAACTTTAATGTGAAAATTTTCATTAAAATCGACCGTCAAACCGAATCTAAACTGTTGGGTGGAAAAATTTGAAAAAATTCATAATGGTAGTTAATATATCAATTTTACTAGGAAAATTATAGCGGCTAAGATTGCTTGGAAATTATTTGTAGTTTAAGAGTAAATAGTAGCCTAAGGTATAAAACATACCTAAACTTGGATGATTCCGTATACATACGAAATCCTAAGAAAAATATTACTTGATTTTTTCGTAATGGCTACGGAACCCTAACTTGGGCGTGTCCGACACGCTCTTGGCCGGTTTT
The DNA here is from genome assembly GCA_947859365.1 of Archips crataeganus. Taxonomy (NCBI): domain Eukaryota; kingdom Metazoa; phylum Arthropoda; class Insecta; order Lepidoptera; family Tortricidae; genus Archips; species Archips crataeganus. The sequence goes on along the minus strand of OX402073.1, from coordinate 9,822,899 downwards.
TTATAGATAATGGTACGGAAAGTTCGTGCGCGAGTCCGACTCGCGCTTGGTCGGTTTTTTTATTTTTCATAAATTTAGTAAAGGCTGTATATTTCAAATTATCATTGCTGTATTACTAACAGAAGTAAAAGATTTGTCATTGACAGAATAATCAAAATCAATGTCAATTCGTACATGAAAAAATAGAGGTAGACTTTGGCTACCTTGCAAAATACCATTGAAAAATGTTACAATAACACTAATGGAGCGGGCTTTTTAAATTTAAGAGGTAAGTACTTAAAGCAGATAGATACATAGATATATCAATTATCATCATCATTCCTGCCTGAACATCCCGCTTAGTAGGGCATAGGCCTTCCAGAATGAGAGAACTTGGCCCGCAGTTCCCACACCAATCCAGTGCGGATTGAGAACTTCACACACACCATTGAATTTCTTCGGACATTGTCAGACATCGTCACGTCTCCTCTCGATATTTTCCTTCACCCTAAAGCTCATAATACTTACCACCAGTACCACCCTGTTTACAGACCATTGAAAATAATGATTTTTCTGTATTTCAGAGTAAACATGCGATCAATACTGAATACCAACGAAGACCTAGGAATAAAACTTAAGATTTATCAAGCAGCTCTTAAATATTATGAACCATGTTGAAATACGTGATCTGTCAAAAATCAGTCCGTTCCACACTTGCCTACTCTTACCCTGTGGTATCTCTATCTCCCTCTAATCCGGTGGCATATGAAAATTTATCTCCTAGTCAAATAATGTTGTCAAATAAAATACTTACCAACATACAATGCAAGTATACGGTCGTAAAAAACTATGTCAGCACTCGGGATTTCTGATCACTTTTTAGGGTAAACTAATAAAACATACTTACTAACGTTTTTTTTACCCAAGGAACTTTCGCAACGTTTTACTTACCTTAGGAATTCGGTCTTATTTTCATACTTAAAAGACTGTTATTGTATAAAATGTCTTTCTCACCGATGCTAAGTACTTTCGCTTTTTTATACCTAGGTAGGTACTTGATTTTTCTCAGCACATTTATGTGTTTGAGCGATAAAAATTCCATAAAATGATTGTTTCGTAACTGAGGTAATGTATGGATGCCACTCGAAATAGCACCGAATATCAAATTGCAAACAAATTACTTTTTTGCCTCGTAACATATCAAATATTTAAGAAAACTCATATTAATGAAATTATTTACAGAAGACTCTTTAAATACCTCTCGAGAGTCTTCGATACATGCTCTAGAGTACCTGGTGATGTATTGTCCCTTTCCTACATTATGATCAACATGAAACTACAAACAATTTCCAATTACTTAACTTACCAAATATATGTAATCAATTACAAAATATCGAAGTTTTTTATTAACAAGTAACTATAATTTTTTGCACAACATTTTTTTCTGAGTCAACCTGCCTTTGGACGTTGGTAAAGTTTATTATTAATAACTGTTTTTTTTTACAAATTAAGTTAAAATTACCTTAAAACATCAACAAGTCGATTTGACTTACCAACCAACAATAAAAATTACCAAATACAATGAAACGTTTACTTTACTTTTCGATGCAACTTCAAATTTACCCAAGAATAATTCCTAATATCTTAAGGCTGAGAAAAAAGCAGTATTAGCATGAGGTGATGAGATGGAGACAGAGTTTGATGAAGATGACGAAGTTTCGAAGAACTACTACAATAAGAGTAATGGTTAGTAAAAAAATGCAAGTGCAGTATAATACACAATGGAATTGACAACATTTCATATTTCGAAGACTATAATTTGATTCGTTCTCTGTATACTGTTTGGAAAGAGAAAGACGCTGATAGTTTTAAATTTTCACTAGGATTATTAATTAATTTATTACAATTTTTTTAAAGATGTGCTTATTCTAAAAGAGCGTAACGATAGAATAGATCCATTACTTTTGTCTAGTCTCTATTAAAAAAAAGTGATGACGTAAATTTGACATTAAGGTTGTTATCAAATTTAAAATTATGACAGCTCTTTTTTCTAGTGAAAAGGGTAAAGGAAACATATCTATTCTGTGGAGGTACAGGTAAGTACTCATATGTTTTTTAAATATGTTGTATTTTTTTAAATATGAAGAAATAAATTATAATAAATATTTTTCCGTGTTCAGGAGGCGAAACTCTTTCGATTCCTGTAGTAATTTTCAGGTGTTAAAAAAATGAAATGTTGTCAATTGAAACAAGACGAAATATCATTGTCATTATTTTGACGTGACAACGTCTTACGTAAATCAAATCGATGAACGCCGGCTGCATACACGAAAAATAATAGTTTTAAAAAACTAAAAAACACGCTTTAAAAAATAAAAAATAAATTTTAATAAATTTCAATTCACTATTCTTATAGTACAGTAAAAAATCTTAATAAGCAATTATTATATTGTTATATCCAGATCAAAACTTGTAAACAATTCTAAATATTGATAAAATAAATAATAATAGTTTAAAATATTGTATTGTAAAAAAAGCGTGGGGTGCATGGTGTCAATTGTCAAGGATTATCATTTTGATAACATCTTAAAAAGCACCCCACGCTTTTTTACAATAAAATATTTTAAACTATTATTATTTATTTTATCAATATTTAGAATTGTATACAAGTTTTGATCTGGATATAACAATATAATAATTGCTTATAAAGATTTTATACTGTACTATAAGAATAGTGAATTTAAATTGTGTGAAAGAGCCGTTAGTATTAGTGCTCGGGTAATTTTTATTGAATGTTTTGTTATGACGTTGTCACGTTAAACTATCGCCCGTAAACCGACTTTACAGACA